>CM021106.1:528701021-529064662 GCA_007115665.2 Sequoiadendron giganteum
AGAGGAGGGAGAGATGGGGAGAGTGGGAGAAAGATAGAGTGGGAGGGAGAGAGGGGGAGAGTGGGAGAAAGAGAGAGTGGGAGAGAAAGAGGGAGAAAGGGAGGGAGAGGGAGAGGGGGAGAAATATATAGTGGGAGAGATTAAGATAGAGAGGGAGGGAGAGAGGGGGAGAGTGGGAGAAAGAGAGAGTGGTAGAGAGTGGGAGAGAGTGGGAGAAGAGGAGAGTGGGATAAATATAGACAGGGAGGGAGAGGCGTAGATTGCGAGAAAGAGAGATTGGGAGAGACTGGGATAGTAAGGGGAGAGTGGGAGAAAGATAGAGATGGAGGGAGAGAGGGGGAGAGTGGGAGAAAGAGAGACTAGGAGAGAGTGGGAGAAGGGGAGAGTGGGAGAAAGATAGAGTGGGAGGGAGAGAGGGAGAGAGTGGGAGGGAGAGAGGGGGAGAAAGATAGCCTCTTAATCCCTCAACCCCTATACCCTCTTAATCCCTCAACCCTCAATGCTCAACCCTTAAACCCTAATCCCTCAACCCCTATAGCCTCTTTATCCCTCAACCCTTAATCCTCAACCCTTAAACCCTAATCCCTCAACCCCTATACCATATTAATCCCTCAACCCTCAACCCTTAAACCCTAATCCCTCAACCCCTATACCCTCTTAATCCCTCAACCCTCAACCCTCAAACCATAATCCCTCAACACCTATACCCTCTTAATCCCTCAACCCTAAACCCTAAACCCTCAACCCTTAAACCCTAATCCCTCAACCCCTATACCCTCTTAATCCCTCAACCCTCAACCCTCAACCCTCAACCCTTAAGCCCTAATCCCTCACCCCTATACCCTCTTAATCCCTCAAACCTCAACCCTTAAACCTTAAACCCTAATCCCTCAACCCCTATACCCTCTTATTCCCTCAACCCTCAACACTCAACCCTTAAACCCTAATCCCTCAACCCCTATACCCTCTTAATCCCTCAACCCTCAACCCTTAAACCTTAAAGCCCTAATCCTCAGCCCTATACCCTCTTAATCCCTCAACCCTAAACCCTTAAACCCTAATCCCTCAACCCTCAACCCTCAACCCTCAACCCTTAAACCCTAATCCCTCACCCCTATACCCTCTCAATCCCTATACCCTCTTAATCCCTCAACCCTTAAACCTTAATCCCTCAACACCTATATCCTCTTAATCCCTCAACCCTTAAACCCTAATCCCTCAACCCTTATACCCTCTTCATCCCTCAACCCTCAACCCTCAATCATTAAACCCTAATCCCTCAACCCCTATACCCTCTTAATCCCTCAACCCTCAACCCTCAACCCTTAAACCCTAATCCCTCATCCCCTATAGCCTCTTAATCCCTCAACCCTTAACCCTCAACCCTTAAACCCTAATCCTTCAACCCTATTGGAAAATGTGCCTCAACTTGCTGGCTTCAACCTTTGTTAAGGACTTTATGAATTTACCTTTTGTTCATGCCTTTTCCACTATACCATAGAGTCCTTCCTTCTCTTTGGCAGTAGCATGATGAACCTTGGCTTCATCGGCAGAATGATCACATATCGGTGAGTGACAATGTGTTGTCTCACCGATATGCCAATATCTGATGAACTATATCGGTGTGACTTTGGGTCATCGGTGGAACTCTTCACTGGGCTACACCGATGGACTGATTGTAGACAAAAATGACTTGGATTTCGATGATAGTGGGGACCATAGAAGAGTGTATCGATTAAAGGTGATCTTGATCTACATTTGCAATGTGATTAATCCAACGATGCTCATTTGTTCTGCGCTCCTTTGTGGTGAGGACTGATAGACTCTTATGTAGCAAGCAGAATTGACTGATTATTTGACACTTGATAGCTTAATCAACGGTGCTCGCTAGTCCCGTGCCTCTTGTGGTGGGTCCCGAGTGACTCATGAGGGGTGTGCAGGCTTCGAACACATGCCATTGTGTTAAGTCTTTTCCAGGAGACTTATTGGGAATATTGTATATTCCCTTTTGATTCTCTGAAATTACACAAGCAGTGTACACATGTCTTGGTGGACCCTGGCCATGACAAGTGGTACATGAAGGAGGAAAGCACGGGCTGGTGACTACTGATTTGTATGTCGTTCAATGGAGGTTTCTAACTTGGACATAGGCCATTTGGATTCTCTAAGAAGTTTGATGGTTACTCGTCTGGGTAAGTTGAACAGAAGCAGTTGTGCAAAGAGTGAATCAATCATGGTAGTTTCTATATATTGTAATGTACTAGAATAGTAATGGTTTCAAGAGATGGATTGTTGATTGGTCAAATGATCTATTAAAGAGTGATCAAAATTTTGAAAATTTCATTGTATGCTGGAAGATAGCATAGTAATAGTGTGAATTATGTACAAGGTTGATCAAATAAATGTTGTTGCTGTAAAATTGACATCTGAAAGGAGAGTCTAGAATTTGTAAGTAATTCATTTACTGTAATACAAGTGATTTCCTTTGGTGTGGTGCATTTTTCTCCCGTAAGGGTTTTCCCACGTAAATTTGGTGTCAATTGATTTGTGTTTATTTCTCAATTCTGCAATTCCTTTCGAATGTCTATTAATGAATTGTAACTGTAAACTTCAGAAGGGCATTTCTATATTCTCCTCTTAGTCTTGACATTAGGAAAAGTTTGTTCTGCAATCGAATTTTTCTAATAAGTGGTATCAGAGCCTGGCCAATTGTGTTATCCTTGTGGGTAGGTTGGATTTTTTGTTTCAATTTCTATTAAGTGGGAGTTTTGTAGAAGTATTGAATTTGTCTAATTATAGATTAAGATGGAAATAACAAGTACATCTAGAAGAATCGATATACAAAAATTCAATGGCATAAATTTTGAGTTGTGGAAACTCAAAATGGAAGATCTATTGGTTGACCATGATATTTGGATTGTTGTGTCTGGAACAAAACCTACAGGCATGAAGCAAGAAGATTGGACCTCATAGATCAAAAAGAAAAAGGGTTGATAAGACTTTGTTTGGCAGATTCAGTTCTTCTAAATATTCATGAAGAGAAGACTACATCTTCTTTATGGAAAAGACTAAGAGATATTTATTAGGGCAAGTCCTTGGTGAATAAGTTTTTTTTGAGGAAGCAGTACTCTTTGAAAATGGAGAGAGGAACATCTTTTGTTGATCATTTAAATACCTTTAACATTTTGATTGCTCAGTTAACATTTGTAGGTGTGAATATTGATGAAGAAGATCATTGTATGCTCTTATTTTGTTCTTTGTCGGATTCATGGGATCACTTGGTGATGGTGATTGGGAGCACGACAACCACTTTCAAGATGGAAGATGTGATTGATTCTTTGTTATCAAAAGAGATGAGAAGGAAGTCTTCTGAGATGGAAAAGGAGGCTCTAGCTATTCAAGGTAGATCGAAAGAAAAAGGCAAGAAGAAGGACAATAGGTCTAAATCAAAATCTAGAGGGAGATCAAAGTCTCCTGGCAAGAAGTCCAAGGTGAAGTGTTGGAATTGTGGGAAGCCTGTTCATGTCTAAAGGGAGTGAAAAGAGGAGAAAAAGAAGAAGAATAAGAACTCTTCCGACAATGATTATTCTTAGAGCGATGCAGATGCCTTCATTGTAGCCTTGGCAACATAGGCATCAAATGATTTATGGATGATTGATTCTGGGGCATCATTCCACATGACATCTCATAGAGACTAGTTTTCAAAGTATGAAGAATACGATGGTGAAAGTTGTATTTAGCAAGTGATTCATCTATGAACATAGTTGGGCATGGAAGAGTTAGAATTCAGTTTCCTGATGGAAGGATTAAGGGAATTGATGGTGTAATGCATATACCAGGTATGGCTCGAAACTTACTTTATGTAAGTAATTTGAATGATTTTGGAGTGCAAGTCTTGTTCTCTAGAAATGGTTGTAAAATGACTAGAGGCTCGATGGTGTTGGCTAGGGGTGCCTGGATTGGTACTCTATTCAAGTTGGATGCACTGGTTGTTCAATGCAATAGTGTCTCTACAAAGTCACAGAAGGTTTTTTGTAAAGAGAAGAATGAAGATGTTAATGTTGGGGAAAATTATTTGGAAGTTAAACTTACAGTAGAAAAGACTATGCTCTGGCATCAAAGGCTCAGTCACATTGGTGAAAAAGGTTTGAAAGCCTTGAAAAATAAAAGCCTGGTTGAGGGTCTTGATGATTGTAACCATGAATTTGAATTTTGTGAACATTGTATATATGGCAAACAACACTATGTTTCATTTTACTCTAGTCCTCACAAATCTTCTGGTGTTCTGGATTATATTCATTCTGATGTGTGTGGTCCAATGGATTTTCCTTCATTATTGAAGTCTAAATATTATGTTTCTTTTATTGATGATTATTCAAGAAGGGCATTTGTGTATTTCTTAAAAATAAAATTTGAAGTATTCAGTCATTTTAAGGAATTTAAAAACCTTGTGGAAAATCAGACTGGAAGAAAAATAAATTATCTAAGGACTAACAACGACGGTGAGTTTTGTTCTGATGAGTTCAAAATGTATTGCAAAGACCATGGAATTAAAAGGCATAAAACAATACCTTACACTCCACAGCAAAATAGAGTTGCTGAAAGGTTGAACAGGATGTTGATGTAGAAGGCAAGAAGTATGTTGAGCAATGCTGGTCTAGAGCAAAAGTTATGAGCTGAGGTTGTGGCTATAGCATTTTACTTGATGAACCGATCACCTTCTTTAGCACTTTTTGATAAGACACCTATGGAAGCTTGGTCTGGTAGGAAGCCCTCTTTGAGACATATTCGTCTCTTTGGTTGTGAAGCATATGTTTATGTGTCAAATGTGAAGAGATCTAAATTGGACAACAAATCTGAAAAATGTATCTTCATTGGGTATGGCCTTGGTGTGAAAGGATACAAGCTCTGGAATCCTGAAACTAAGAAGGTGTTGTACAGCAGAAGTGTAATCTTTCAAGAATTGAAACCTTCTTCAGTGGATCTATAGTCAGGGAAAGAAGAATAAAAAAACAATGATGTTATTGAGATACCTCTAACTCTAGAAAAAGAGGAACAACACGTTGAAAGTGTACCTAAAATTGAGGAGAGTTCAAGCAGCTCTGAGAGTTTTGAACAAAAAGAAGAATCACAACCTCAACCTCAGCCTATGAGGAGGTCTACACGTGAGAAGAACAACTAGATAGGTATATATTCTCTATGTTAGATTCTAGTTGTACTTATGCTTTGATTACTAACACGGATGAGCCTAGGACTATAAAAGAGGCAACTAAAATTTTTGATTCAAATTCTTGGTTGGAAGCCATGAAAGAAGAAGTGGCATCAGTAAGGAAAAATGATACTTGGGATCTGGTTCCATTACCTAAAGGTAGAAATCCTGTGGGCTGCAAATGGGTATTTAAAAAGAAAATTGGTCTGAATGGTTGTGTTAAAAAGTATAAAGTGAAATTGGTTGCGAAAGGTTATTCCCAGGTAGAGGGAATTAATTATGGGGAAATTTTTTCTCCTGTAGCAACGCTAACATCTATTAGATTTATTTTGTCACTTGTAGTAGCATATGATTTGGAGATTGAGAAAATGGATGTGAAGACAGCATTTCTTCATGGTGATCTTGAAGAAGAAACTTATATGTCCCAGCCTGAGCACTTTATGAGAAAAGGTAAAGAAAATCTAGTTTACAAGTTAAAAAAATCTTTGTATGGTTTGAAACAATCACCTAGAATGTGGTACCAGAAATTTGACACATTTGTTTTGTCGTTGAGATTTGTAAGATCAAAATCAGATCATTGTGTGTACTACAAGATTGAAAATGATCGGGTTCTTATTATTTCCCTTTATGTTGATGATATGTTTTTTATAGGGAATAGTAAGTTAATGATTTTTTATCTAAAGTCTCAGTTGTCTGCAAAGTTTGAAATGAAAGATCTTGGTGCAACTAGGTATATTTTGTGGATGGAAATAACAAGGGACAAGAAAAATAGAAAAATTTGGCTTAGCCAGAGTAAGTATATTAATACTATTCTAGAGAGGTTTGGTATGGATGACTCCAAGGAGTTAGTTGTTCCATTTTTGTAGGGAATGAAGCTATTTGTTGAAGATTCTCCAAAATATTCTACTGAGATGGAGGACATGACTAGAGTGCCTTATGCTAGTGCAGTTGGTAGTTTAATGTATGCAATGGTTTGTACAAGGCTAGAAATTGCCCAAGCAGTGGGATTTCTTAGCAGATTTATGGCGAATCCAGGAAGGACACATTGGGATGCTATGAAAAAAGTGTTTAGATATCTTAGGGGCATTTCAGAATATGCTTTGTGTTACCATGGCAATTTGGTTGGTTCACAGAAGACTCTCAGCATTCGTGGATATGTGGATTCTGATTGGGTAGGGGACATTGACAGTAGAAGGTCTACCAATGGATACATTTTCATGTTGAACGGTGGTGCAATTAGCTAGATGAGCAAGCGGCAAGTTGTAGTCGCTTTGTCCACTACAGAGGCTGAGTACATGGCAGCAACTCATGCTTGTGAGGAATCCATTTGGCTTAGGATATTGTGTTCTAATATTGGTTTTCATGCAGGGCAGATTATTATTTCTTGTGACAGTCAGAGTGCCATTTTTCTGGCGAAAAATCCAACTTTCATGCCAGAACGAAACATATTGATGTGCAGTATCACTTTCTTCAAGATATGGTGGAGGATGGAAAGGTCTATTTAGAAAAGGTGGATACTCTGAAGAATGTTGTTGATGCATTAACAAATCCAATGAGCACGGACAAGTTCAGGTGGTGTGCAAGTTCGATGGGCCTCGGGGCCTATGATCTTTAGTAAGTTTGAAGTCTGGAGGAAGCCAGTGAGTCTTCGTCAAGTGGTAGCTTGTTGGAAAATGTGCCTCAAATTGCAAGATTGAACCTCTATTAAGGACTTAACAAATTTACCTTTTTTTCATGCCTTTTCTGCTATACCACATAGTCCTTCCTTCTCTTTGGTGATAGCACGATGAACCTTGGCTTCATCAGCAGAGCGATCGCATATCGGTGAGTGACAATGTGTTGTCTCACTGATATGTCAATATGTGATGAACTGTATCGATGTGACTTGGGGTCATCGATGGAACTCTTCACCGGGCTACACCGATGGTAGACGGAAGCGACTTGGATTCTGATGGAAATGGGGACCATAGCGAAGTGCATCAGTTAAAGGTGATCTTGATCTAAATTTGTGATGTGATTAATCCAACGGTGCCCGTTTATTCCATGCTCCTTTGTGGTGAGGACCAACAGACTCTTATGTAGCAAGTGGAATTGACTGAGCGTTTGAAACTTGTCAGCTTAATCAACGGTGCTCACTAGTCCCATGCCTCTTGTGGTGGGTCCTGAGTGACTCATGAGGGGTGTGCAGGCTTTGAACATGTTTCATTGTGTTTATTCTTTTTCGGGAGACTTATTGGGAATATTGTACATTCCCTTTGGATTCTCCAAAATTACACAAGTAGTGTACACATGTCTTGGTGAACCCTGGCCACGAAAAGCAATATATGAAGGAGGAAAACATGAGCTGGTGACTATTAATGTGTACCCCATTCAATGGAGGTTGTTGACTTGGACAGAGGCCATTTGGATTCTCTGAGAAGTTTGATGATTACTCGTCTAGGGAAGTTGAACCGAACCGGTTGCGCAAAGAGAAAATCGATCATGTCAGTTGCTATGTATTGTAACATACTGTAATAGTAATGATGTCAAGAGCTGGATTGTTGGTTGGTCGAATGATCTATTAAAGAGTGATCATAATTTTGAAAATTTCATTGTATACTAGAAGATAGTATAGTAACAATGTGAATTTTGTACAAGGTTGATCAGAGAAATGTTGTTGTTGTAAAATTGACATTTGAAAGAAGAGTCTGGAATTTGTATGTAATTCATTTACTGTAATACAAGTGATTTCCTTTGGTGTGGTGGGTTTTTCTCCCATAAGGGTTTTCCCACATAAATCTGGTGTTAATTGATTTGTGTTTATTTCTCAATTTTTGATCTGTATAGGATCTAGACTAGATTGCAGTATTTAAATGCTTAACTTTTACAATGCTTTTACAATGATTATTCCAAGTTAATAATATCAAAATTAACTTATGGAAATAATTAAAATGACAAGGTGATAACAACAGAAAGAAAGGAAATGAGAGAAAGAAAGAGAGAGAAGAAGAGAAGTGCAAACAAATTGGTAATGGAGTTCATCACAAACGTGACTACGTCTCTGGGTCCACTCCAATAGAGAGACCGATCCGATTAACTCCAAAAAATCAATTACAAAGCACCACAATCATTCTCCAAGCACTTCGGCAGCATAACAACGCTCTGACATGCAAGAATGGAATCTCTACAACACCTCTCTTTCGATTATCTCCACAGCTTCAAGACTTCGTCACCTGAAAGAAAACTTCCATTCCCTCTCACCTCACACCCCCTTTTTATACATGAAATTAGCCAAATAAGGCTTAACAAAGATAATAAATGAATAACCCCCATTAAATAGCTCGTACAACAACCCTTTTGTCTCCAAATAGCTTCTGGTTTTGATAGTTGGAGGTAGTTTCACTTGTTTATGGCTTACTTAGCCATTTGGTTAAGGTTTCGGCTCCAAATCTTCAACAAAACCGACCGAGCTCCCACATTTATCAAGGAATGTTCGGTGGTTGAACGGCTATAAAGCATTTTGGTGGCCGCGGGGTCGACGGTTTCAACCCCGCCGGCATTGCTTTTAACAATAAACCCAAATTTTTAATCAAGAAAAACAAAATATTCCATATATATTATCGACCGCTGCGTTTGGTGCAACGGCTAACGGCCCGGCCGTTTGGGCGGAGATCGCAGGTTCAAACCCGTCCGCCCTTTTTACCACTTTCTTTAACAAACCCGAATGCCAACGACCTGACATGTGTCGAATCATGATTCGCCAGAATCTGCAGATGTGTCTGCTGAGAAGGCAAGCCCATACGCTGACAAAGCCGATGACGTGTGCTGACTAGACTGCCACCTGTCCGATGACGTGTCGTACGGATGCCACGTGTCGCACTCCCATTGGTCCGTACAATCTGACTCATCTACCACGTGTTTCATCCGAATTCATCCACTTGGCTTCCGTACTGTACGGACTGACACGTCAGCATGATGACGTCATCATCAGTACCTTCAAGTCAACCGAACTTTGACTAGCTGTATCTTGAGCCTCCGATGTCGGATTTCGACGAAATGAGTTGCGTTGGAAAGCTTGCGATGAGCTCTTCGCGATGATGCCAACTTCGACAAATTTTGACGACACCATTTTTTTCGCTTCCTGGACGCCCTTTGATTCCAGTTTGACCAAAGGTTTGACTGGCTATAACTCGTGCAAACAGACTCCTTTTCGCTCCGTTCGAGTTGCGTTGGAACCAGGACGTCGACCTCTTTCTGATGGTGCTGATTTTGGAGAGAAATGGAACACTTCAATTTTCACTAAAAAATGTCCACCGGATCAGGCCTCCCCATTAAAGACCTTTTGGACCTCCAAAAGTGGCATTTAATCTGACATTAAGTGAGGACTTGGCCTCCCCACTTGTCCTGTATCCTCTGTACGTCTGAATACCTGACTCACAAGCATAATCAAGACTACAACAATATTGTTGAACATAAACATAACTTTATCACTTCCATAAGCATCTACATCAATTGCCGTAGCCACTAACCAACAAAAATTGACTAGCATCAAGCTGAACAACAATGCAGAAATGAAAGAGAATAAGTTAACAACAATTCGATCCTTTACAACAGGAACATTTTTACCCAAGGATCCATCAATGCTTTCAATCATCTTTTTCTCATGCTGTACTGCAAGTGCATCCTGCAACATCTGACCCTGGTTAGCTACTCCAAGTTCAAGTTTAGAACCACCTGTACTGACAGACATAAGAGTTAACTCTTTACTTGCATTAATTACCCTCTTTAACTGCCCTGTGTTTGCAAAAGAATGATCAGTCTTAATCCTGTGAGAATGTACAATATACTGAATGCCATCTTTAAACAAGTGATAATGATTCTGTTCCCTGTAGAATATAGCTTTCCTGTCATATAAGTAAGGGCTACCAAGCACTATCCCACAGATATCCAGTGGAACCACATCAAACTGTACTTCATCCACAAATTTACTAGTGATTGTGAATCTTAAAGTGCATTGCCTTGTTACTTGCAACTTATCATTTTCACAAATCCAACCTAGTGGATAAGGTTTCTTATGCAATGTAGTTTTTAATCCCAAGTTCTTTACAACACTTTCTGAAATCAGATTAACTTGAGAACCACTATCTATGAGTGCATCGATTTTACTGTTCTTAGCAACAACCCTTAAATGAAAAAGCTCATTCCTTTTCTTATCTTCAAAGAAATCATTAACTATAGAAGTAGAAGCACAACTAGCAACAGAAACACCAGAAATATGAGCTTTACCTTTTAGACCCATCGCTGTTATCTTAGTCTCATCATCTGAATCTGAACCAAGATCCATAACAACATTCATAGCTTTCTCCTTACCTTTTTGTTTCTGATTACGTCTTTGAGCCCACTTAGGCTTCAATTCGGGATGCAACTTCCAACAATGATCTTCATCATGACCCTTCCTGTCACAATGAGAGCAAGAAAGCTTGTCATCCTTCTTAATTGTAGCTGCCTTCTTTCCTTTCCCTGTCTCTGCAACCTTAGAAGATTTCTTTACAGAGTTATCATTATCAATGAAAGAACCCTTTCCCCTTGACTCTAAGTGTGTAGCTTGAACAGACACTTCATCCAAATTACAAGGGTTCAATACCAAAATGGAATGTCTAAGATATGAATGAAGACCTCCTATGTACTTTAACAAGGTATCCTAGGTGTACAAAGGAACATTCAAAGCAATAGCCCTTTTTCTAAATTCATGGGTGTACTCCTGGACAGATTGACCCTTCCCTTGCCTAAACATTTGCCAGTCCATCATTAACTGTTGCATATGTCCTAGGGGATAAAACTGCTTCTTAAGAGCATTAATAAACTCTGCCCAAGTTAAACTGACTCTACCATGTTGTGAAATTTTTGCCTTAGATTTACTCTCCCACTAGGTTAAGGTTGTACCTCCTAACCGAAGAGTAGCTAATTGGATCCTATCAACATCATCTAATAGGTTCTGGACTCTATAGTAGACTTCTACTTGTTGAATCCAATCATCCAATTTTTTAGCATTAAGTTCACCACAATACTTTGGTAAATCAAATTTTACATCCAATTTAATTTTAGGCTTATACCCACTCTTAAAAGGATTAAAAGAAGTAGAATAAGGAGAAGATGGAGAAGAAGGAGAAGCGGAAGAGGGAGGAGAAGAAGAAAAGGGGTGATCTGGTTGCTTTCCACCATCTCCATGTTGTTTCCCTTTCTTGTCTTCACGAACATCTTCCTTCGACGAACCTCCTTCACGTTCCTTTTGTTCTTGTCTTTCTTGGAAAAGAATGTCCACCTTAGCCTTCATCTCAAGGAATGCTCTTCGAAATTCCTGCTCACTGATTTCTTCAGGAACCTCCATTCCAGACACAGACATTTTCAGAAAACTTCCTCGCTTCCCGATCTTAGGATCAAATTCTTCAAGCTTGCCTTCGCCCTTCTGAATCCTGGATCTCGTTAGCATTCAAGAAAACAACTGCAATAATAGTCAACTGAGCTCTGATACCACTTGATCTGTATAGGATCTAGACTAGATTGCAGTATTTAAATGCTTAACTTTTACAATGCTTTTACAATGATTATTCCAAGTTAATAATATCAAAATTAACTTATGGAAATAATTAAAATGACAAGGTGATAACAACAGAAAGAAAGGAAATGAGAGAAAGAAAGAGAGAGAAGAAGAGAAGTGCAAACAAATTGGTAACGGAGTTCGTCACAAACGTGACTACGTCTCCGGGTCCACTCCAATAGAGAGACCGATCCGATTAACTCCAAAAAATCAATTACAAAGCACCACAATCATTCTCCAAGCACTTCGGCAACATAACAATGCTCTGACATGCAAGAATGGAATCTCTACAAGACCTCTCTTTCGATTATCTCCACAGCTTCAAGACTTTGTCACCTGAAAGAAAACTTCCATTCCCTCTCACCTCACACCCCCTTTTTATACATGAAATTAGCCAAATAAGGCTTAACAAAGATAATAAATGAATAACCCCCATTAAATAGCTCGTACAACAACCCTTTTGTCTCCAAATAGCTTTTGGTTTTGATAGTTGGAGGTAGTTTCACTTGTTTATGGCTTACTTAGCCATTTGGTTAAGGTTTCGGCTCCAAATCTTCAACAAAACCGATCGAGCTCCCACATTTATCAAGGAATGTTCGGTGGTTGAACGGCTATAAAGCATTTTGGTGGCCGCGGGGTCGACGGTTCCAACCCCACCGGCATTGCTTTTAACAATAAACCCAAATTTTTAAACAAGAAAAACAAAATATTCCATATATATTATCGACCGCTGCGTTTGGTGCAACGGCTAACGACCCGGCCGTTTGGGCGGAGATCGCGGGTTCAAACCCGTCCACCCTTTTTACCACTTTCTTTAACAAACCCGAATGCCAACGACCTGACATGTGTCGAATCATGATTCGCCAGAATCTGCAGATGTGTCCGCTGACAAGGCAAGCCCGTACGCTGACAAAGCCGATGACGTGTGCTGACTGGACTGCCACCTGTCCGATGACGTGTCGTACGGATGCCACGTGTCGCACTCCCATTGGTCCATACAATCTAACTCATCTGCCACGTGTTTCATCCGAATTCATCCACTTGGCTTCCGTACTGTACGGACTGACACGTCAGCATGATGACATCATCATTAGTACCTTCAAGTCAACCAAACTTTGACTAGCTGTATCTTGAGCCTCCGATGTCGGATTTCGACGAAATGAGTTGCATTGGAAAGCTTGCAATGAGCTCTTTGTGATGATGCCAACTTCGACAAATTTTGATGACACCATTTTTTTCGCTTCCTGGACGCCCTCTGATTCCAGTTTGACCAAAGGTTTGACTGGCTATAACTCGTGCAAACGGACTCCTTTTCGCTCCGTTCGAGTTGTGTTGGAACCAGGACGTCGACCTCTTTCTGATGGTGCTGATTTTGGAGAGAAATGGAACACTTCAATTTTCACTGAAAAATGTCCACCGGATCAATTTTGTAATTCCTTTTGAATGTCTCTTAATGAACTGTAATTGTAAACTTCATAAGGGCATTTCTATATTCTCCTCTTAGTCTTGACATTAGAAAAAAAAATATTTTGGAATTGAATTTTTCTAACAAACCCCTATACCCTCTTAATCCCTCAACCCTCAACCCTTAAACCCTAGTCCCTCAACCCCTATACCCTCTTAATCCATCAACCCTCAACCCCTATACCCTTTTAATCCCTCAACCCTCAACCCTTAAACCCTAATCCCTCAACCCCTATACCCTCTTAATCCCTCAACCCTCAACCCTTAAACCCTAATCCCTCAACCCCTATACCCTCTTCATACCTCAACCCTCAACCCTTAAACCCTAATCCCTCAACTCCTATAGCCTCTTAATCCCTCAACCCTCAACCCTTAAATACTAATCCCTCAACCCCTATACCCTCTCAACCCTCTCAACCCTCAACCCTCAACCCTTAAATCCTAATCCCTCAACCCTTAAATCATATTCCCTCAACCCCTCTACCCTCTACCCTATAACCTCTTAATCCCTCAACCCTAAACCCTAAACCCTTAAATCCTAAATCCTCTATCCTCAACCCTCTACCCTCAACCCTAATCCCCCAACCCTTAAACCCTTAAACCCACTTAGTAAAATCTTTGCTCTAATCACTCAACCCTCTTGACCCTTAATCCTGCAACCCTTAAAACCTTAAACAATCAACCCTAAACCCTCTACCCTCAACCCTTATACCCTAAACTCTTAAACCTTCTACCCTCTACCCTCTACCCTCTACCCTCTACCCTCTACCCTCTACCCTCTACCCTAAACCCTAATCCCACAACCCTTACACCCTTAAATCCAAGAAAACTCTCTACCATAATCCCTAAACCCTCAACCCCTATAACCTATACCCTATACATTGGACCCTCAACCCTAGTCCCTCGACCCTATACCCTATACCCTCAACCCTCAACCCTCAACCTTAAACTCTCAATCCTCAACCCTAAACCCTTAAAACCTCTACCCTCTACCCTCTACCCTCTACATTAAACCCTCAACCCTCAATCCTTAAACCCTAAACCCTCAACCCTTATACCCTCTACCCATTACATTGGACCCTGAACCTAATCCTTCAATCATATACCCTCAAACCTATACCCTAAACCCTCTACCCTCAACCAAGTAAACCCTAAAACCTTTTACCCTATACCCTCAACCAAATACCCTCTACCATCGACCCTATTCCATCAACCCTCAAACCTTAAACCCTAATACCCTAGAAACCATCAACCCTATAGGTCCTCCACCCTAATCCCTCGACCCCTATCACTTTCTCTCTATCTATACATCTCACCTCTCCCTCTCTCCCTCCCTCCTACCCTCTCTAATTTTCTCTATCTACCCTCTCCCTCTTTCTACGTACCTCTCATTCAATCAATCCCTACCACCCTCTCTCGCTCCCTCTATCCATCTCTCTCTATGTCCATCCCACTCTCTCCCACTCCCTCTATCTCCCTCTCTATCATGTCTCTCCCTCCCACCCCCTCTCTCTCTTAGGTCTCTCCCTCTGGCAACCTACCTAGGTAACTCTCTCTCTGTCTCTCTCATCTCTATCTATCTATCCCTCCCACCCTACCTAGGTAACTCTCTCTCGATCTCTCTCCTCTTTATCTATCTATCCCTCCCACCCTACCTAGATAAGTCCCTCTCACTCCACCCCCCTCTTTCTCTACCTCTATCAGGTCACTCCCTCCCACACCCTCTCCCTCTCTCAGGTCTCTCATTCACACTCCCTCTCTCTCCCACTCTCTCTCTCTCACTCCCTCTCACTACCTATCTCTCAATTCTCTCCCTCTCACCCCCCTTCACACTCTCAAGTCTCTCCCTTTGGCACCCTACCTACATAACACTCTCTTTCTCTCTATCTCTCTCTCCTCCTCTCTCTCTCTCTCCCTCTCTATCAATTATCTCTCGCCCAACCCCCCTCTCTCTCTCTCCCTCCCTGTATCCCTCCCACCCTACCTAGCTAAGTCCCTCTCACTCCAACCCCTTCTCTCCCACTCCCTCTCTCTTAAACTCTCACTTCCACCCCCTCTCCATCTCTCCAAACTCTCTCTCTCTCTCTCTAAATTCTCCCTCCCTCTAAAGACATATGTAAATACATACATACAAGCATAATAGATATGTACATATAATCCTACATCCATACAAGTATACATATATACATGTGTAGATACAATCTTACATACATACAAGCATACATACAATATACATGCATTGATACATAGAAGCATACGTACATACATACAAGCATGTGTACATGCATACATACATGGCATAAAAGCATACATGTACATACAAACATACAAATATATCAACATACATTCAATATATTGGAATTTAATATAAAGAATGACATAACGCGAGTGTGTTATAATGTGCTCGCGTTATGCCTTAGTTGACATGTTTCTCGTAGAAGCAAAAAACCATGTCAAAACTGAGATATAACGTGAGCGCGTTATCATGCGCTTGCATTATATCTTGCTTTGGGAATTACCAAGCCTTAAGATTGGTATTTACCTTGGAATACCAACCCAAAGGCTTGGAGAGCATTCCCAACAACTAGAGATGTGTTTTTACAAAATCTACCATATTTCACATAATCGAGTTCGTGCTCACCGTCAGGATTGCATGTGGTTCAATATCAAAAAAATCAAACACATGGGTAATGTTGGGTTCTCTCTTAGCTATCCAACAATGTAATTTTTTTCACTTTCTAACAATGTTAAGCCTTTCATCCATAATTTCTTTTGTTTCTGTCTCTTTTTTGCCAAAAAGCAGTGTTTGTTATTTTTTCGTTATAAATTAACCCTTCATCAAATTTTCAAATAAATTACATTTTTAGAAACTAGACTCAATTCTACAAAAAAAAATTAAAACAAAATTCAATTAGTTTCCAAAAATTTTAAGGGTAGCACGGCCAAAATTTTGTTTTTCAGGAAGTGTCTACTTCGAAAATTAGTAAAAAATCAAATATTCATTAAAAAATTATCAAAAAAATTGTGCATCAACTATATACTCTTAGCTAACTTCTGACCATTGTGATTTTAAAAATACTAAAAAAAATTTCACCATACGAGGGTCGTACAAGAGTTGCTATGTTATGTTTTTCTAACAAAAATAACACCAATTTGTGTACGTCCCTCTTTTGAACCCCTTAATCTCAACCATTTTAATAATAAATTAGTAGTTTAGAAAGTAGACTCAAAGCACTTCGATCCTTTTTTTTGTTCAACCACAAAATTTTGAGTGTAACTATCCTCAATTTCATGTCCAAGGTCAGTATTTCCTGATTTCATAAAAAACGTTGTCCACTTAATTCCCCTTTCTGGGAACCATCTTGGTGCACTTAACCTAGAAAATTTGTCATCTACCTAATTGCCCCTTTACTATAGCTAAAATTGTTTGAAGGTTTCCCTTTGTTTGATATGCCCCTACAGCACCCCCTCATCCAACCAAATGTATCATTTTTTAGACTAGTATTACTGAGAGGCGGATGAACCGCTCTCGATCTTGTAGAACAACTCCTCATGGATGAAGATTGTTTATGGAAGACGAAGTGGCTCCTTGATTTTGACCTTAGTGGACAGCTTTTGGATTCCTTAGCACTATCTTCCTTGAGACAAGATTCTTGAGTTTCCTTTTATTATGCAAGTCGGTCCTCCTTTGATATCCATCAATAAGCAAACTCTTTACTTCAGTAGCTTAGAACTTCCATTTGCATTATTTGTATGCAAATTCTTATGATATAGCACTCTTTATCTCTATTCTATTTAGCAAGTCCTCCAAGATTAATGTCCACATATCGGCCACCTTGATAATCCTTTGATTAACTGCCTTGCATGGAAAATATAATTAATTAGGCTCACTGAAACACAAATTGACATAATCATTAATAAATTCTTTGGATTTCTCCCTTAAGTGCAATTTTGAAGCATGTCCCCGTTTCAACCATCTTTCGAAAGGCCCCTAGCCAACCTCAACCATTGAGGAGCTTGTCCTACTCCCCCTTTTCAAACTAAATTTACTACCTTCAACATGCCCTATTACATATGACACCCAAAGGCACCCTTCTTCTCTATGAGCACTCAGAGCCCGCAGATGACTTTACCTCAAATGTCACTTCATGGTTTCTTAGTCTGCATGAGTCTGCATGAACCCACAATGCATTGAAATGACTTACTCAAATAGCTCTTACAGCCCCATAGAAACCTTAAATAGAAAAAATGGTCGCACTTAGCCTCGATAGGATAATAAAAATAAGGGGAGATTGATGTGGGCTACCTTAGTGAGAATTTCATCATGGGAAAGTTGATGCAACGAGAGTGAAGACAGGCAGACTCGGATGCAATGGGACTCGCATCATAATAAGTCATCTCGTAGAACGCACAGCTAAAGCCACTATGGGCTCCACATAAGAGTTGTCCACTGGGAGGATGCACACGGCATGCCGGTCCAAGAATGTCGCCGAAACAACGATGATGAAAATGGCCAATGTCCATGTAGAATCTGCAAGTCCCACAACTGCCCGTAACCATGTCACTCGATTCACCATTTATCTCCATAACCAAGTGAAAGTGAGATTGAACTACGATGAGGAGCCCCTATTTATACATGCAATACGTTCATCACCCCTTTACTGAGGTTTGTTCAACCACCTAGCACGATCGCCTATTAGCCTGCACACTTTATTAATCCAAGTCTTGGAACTTTGGCGTCCACAAGGATCAAGGTCCCATCTGAACTAAATAGAATAACTCGACCTAGGCTTAAGTCTTGGATGAGTTTTAAAAGACTGACGAGTTATATAATCATCCATCAACATTACTTATTCACCCTTGAGTGCTTGCATCATCTTGCCCGTGTGAGGATCATTGGACCAGAATAGTGGTCACGCGTGAGAAATAGTGGTATTAGGGAGCATTGATTTTTCATCATGCAAATATATGGAAGGTTCAGGTTGAGGCTAGTTGAGGGCTGAGGTTTTTATGTCTGATGGAACGTCTACAGGGACAGTGGGATCTACACATGGGTTAGTCATTGTGATAACAAGATTCGAGGAGGTGTCTAACAACGACATCACTGGTGGTAGCTTTCACAACCAAACCTCTTGTCGTGCCAAAATTTAATAATTTGTTATATGCAAGAGGGCTCTACACACCGAACATCATTCTAACTATGCCAAACTATCTGATTAATTCAAACACGAATTGCTTATGCTAACCAATGCTTAAAATGATATAGTCCCAATATTGTGCAGTCTCCTCCCCTTGTGTATTCAAGACTTCATAAGTCATGAGAGAGTGTGCACATTTTCCATGATCATACCAAATTCGTAACCCTCGAGACTTTAAAGATTTTGATTGCCTTGTTGTAGATATGAAGCTATAATCTGGGGAAGCCCTTTTCATGATGCTCTGCCAATCGAAATTAATAGGAATAGGCTACGGTGATGGACAAGACGTCAAACCCCCCCACTGTTTGTTAAACACCTCAAATTAGAAACTCAGAATCAGGTTATAAACTTAGAGATCTACTTGTGAAATATCATCAAGTTTCACCTGGGGTGGGTCCATACCTTTGGACAAAGCGGTCCTCTATTCCATCCAATTGTTCCCTTAATTTTGAGTATTATGGTTGAGGAAGAACATCCATGCACCCCAGCCAATTCATTATGTATGTGTGTAGTTGAAAGAATCCATGTTAGACTTGGTTTGAGCCCATCCATATAGATAATCCTAGAGAGTTGTTGATTAAGATTTCGTAAAGAAATGATGCAATGAAGGGGGGTCCCATCCACGGGTGCACCGTGAGTCCTTGGCATCTATGAGAAAGGAGAGCGGGACCACCATTTTAGGAAATCCATTGTGGATGGTGGAGAGAGTGATAGCAAGAGAGATAGCGGGATCCCCATGAACAGTGTCAGTCAATCATGTTGTGAGTGAGAAAATGTAGGATGACGTTCGAGATAAGCAGTTAGAATAACGGAAAAATATGGGTGGAATTCTGCAAAGAGGACACCGCATGGGAGATAACCATCAGTGCGAAATTAAATATCACCATTTGAAATGCTAAAATGGAAAAAGCATGGTGCCAAAAAGACATAACTTCAAATCCCCACAAGCTCCTACTCAACTTCTTTGTCCTACAAATTCTATGATCGTTGCTCAAGAATCATCCATTTATCTTGAATAATTCTTTGCAACATCCTTAACCTCTCTTTGTTTTAAGGGAGCAGCACAAGATTGTTATGCAAGAATGCCTCTTTAGGGATGCGGGAAGCAAGATGTGGATGGGTGCATGCATATGGGCATTCAGAAAAGTCGTTGGGAAAATGACGAGAGATGGACGGAGGCCCGCATTTCAGGTTCCACGTAGTTGAGGGATGTTTGCACCGATCTTCAATGTGACCATCTGTAACGTGCAAAGATTCATTGTGTGACGTTAAGAATAATTTATGTCATTGAGATCATCTTCTAGGATTTTGGCACTATTAGTCATGCAAATGACTGGGAAATTTAATGCAAGTGAACGATGCAGGTGTGTCATGCATGAATTACATTTTTCAATGGCACGATGATGAATGGTAGTTTCCATGTAGAAGCCTGGGAGAGGACGACGGCGTCGATATGTTGCAGGCCCGCAAAGTGGGGAGGTCAGCAAATGGTGGCTATTGTGAGATGGCATCAAGGTAATAGCCTTTCATAGGGGGTGGCCCGCAAGGATGGATCCACCAGCGAACACAGACTTTAGAGTTCACAGCAACTTTATGATTTCACTTTGAGGAAATGGTGCATGTGGGCCCTACGCAGCGAGACAACATGAGAGCTTAGTCATTCGGGAATGGCGGTTGGGCAAGGGTAGGTCATGCACAAAGACCCACGAGCATTCAAACTTGACCAATTTAAAGTGACTGGGTCAGTTGGCACACAGGAACGACAAAGATGGAAGGAGCATCCGCAGAGCTCGTCGTGCGAACAAAAGTCAAGGGTTGGCTGCTGCAAAAGTGGTGAAGCGGGAATGAAGATCCACATAGGGTGACCCACAAATTCAGGTCCACGATACATGAAGGATTTCATGGTGAGGATGAATGTGGGGTCCAACACGTGGGAAAATTTCATGGCTTGGTTGCATGCAAACAGCAGAGTGCAACGGCGAACGGTAAGAGGAAACCCACAAAAGTAGGTCTGCAAGGGGCAAATGAATTAGCGCGACTCTTAGATAAACTTGTTTGAAGATCTTTTAATCATTTTAAAGCTCATGACCAACTTAGGCTTGGAAACATGGGTTTGCAATGCAAGACAAGAGTGGAGTAGCCCGTCGAGAGCGAAAATGACCCGTCAAGAGCAGAAAGAGGGGTTACCGGCCTTCGATGGGGCGTGTGTGAAAAATATGCACAACAGGACCATAAGATTATGTCTTTCTGATGATGTTATCTTGAATTCTTCAGATGAAACTACCGCATATAAATTATGGAAGAGGATAGATGATATTTATCAAACCAAAAGTATTACTAATAAGTTGTATCTGAAAAGATTGTTATAATCTTTAAAGATGAAAGATGGTGATTTTGTTGCACAATATTTAATTTCTTTCAATTTGATTTTTATTCAGTTAGCATCTGTAGATGTAAAGCTAGAAGATAAAGATAAATTCATTTTATTACTTTGTTCTTTACTAGAGTCTTGGGAAAATCTAATTATTGCTATCAGTGGTAGTGGTGCAGGTCCTAAGATGGACAATATAATTTCTACTCTCCTATCAGAGGAGATGAGGAGGAAAGCTAAAGAGGAATCCCAAGATGCCTTGTTTGTAATAGGTGGGCTTGAGAAAAAGGAACCTAAGGGAGACAAGGAAGGAAAGGGTAAGTCCAAAGGATGGTGTAAAACCCTTGGTAAGAGTAAGCTAAAGTATTGGAACTATGGGAAACCAAGACATGTGAAGAAGGATTATAAGAACAAGAAAAATATTTTGGATTCTTCTGCAGAGGAATCCTCGAATGATGGTAATGATGCATTGATAATTTCATGTAAAAATGTTAGTGATGACTCTTTCATTGATGTTTCAGAGTGATCTTCATGGAGAGGATGGTAGTCATGATGCCATGTGTAGCTCATACCATGGTTCAGTGGGAGTTTTTGGCAGTGGCGTGGATGCATCATTGGTATGTTTATCTTCATGTGATTGGGAATATGTTTTTTTGGTTTAGAGTGGTTATGTCATGGTTTAATCTTGTTGCATTTAGAGTTTTTCATGGTACTTGTTCTCTTCAGACTAGGATGTTTATGTATGTTATGATGCATGTGATCTCCTTGGAGGAGATGGTTAGATCATGGATGTCATGTTTATGTTTCTAATTCATGATTGGAGCTTTGACATTGATCATAGGAGTTCTCTTTGTATTGGGTACATTAATCATTTTCTTAATTATAACTTTGTGATGGTGTTGTGTTTCATTTGGAGTTTGGCATAGATTAGTTGGTTATAGGTCCTCATGGATACTTGGAGACATAAGTGAGGCTTGAGTTCTCTTATGATTAGAGACATTTATTTAGATGGTTACTCTTGATGATATTTCAAAAGGAATTTTGAGGAGCCTACACCTTGGTTGGACGTCAGTTCAACACACTTGGACGTGATTTCAACACACTCGATGGTTTCACATGCCTCTAAAGAGGCAGTTTGGTTACAGAGACTTGGGAAAGGTATTGGTTTTAATTGCAAGAAAATTAAACTTGAATGTGATATTTAGAGTGCTATTTGTTTAGCCAAAAATCCTATGTATCATACTCGTACTAAGCATGTTGATTTTCAGTATCACTTTGTGTGAGAAATGGTTGAGAGTGGGAAGGTATTAATTGAGAAAGTTGACACTTTGATTAATGCTACAAATTATCTTACGAAACCAGTTCCTACAGATAAGTTCTCTCAGTGAAGGAAGGCCATTGGCCTTGAGTCCTGTACTTGATTTATAATGATGATTCCTTGTTTAGAATAATTACAATGTATAATGTCAATTGGGAGAATGTTGGGAATAGGATGCCATTTAATTGTAATCCTAAACATATTTCACGTATTTCCTAGGTCCTTGGAAAGTGTAGCCCAACACTAGGATTAGAAAGAGATTAAATTTGAATGAAATGAACATTTAAACTGACATTTGTAATTATTCCTAAATAGTAGGAACATGTGGGGGCATCCATTTGTAATTTGAGCTCCTACAAGATAGGAGCACATGGGGCACCCACATGGAAGGTGGAACCCACCTTGCTTCAGTTAACTATTTGGAGGTTTGATAGCACTTCAGTAATGCATGTCTTTATCCTACAAAATAGGGGTTGATTTTTACAAGAGTGGAGTGGCACTATCAATTTAGTATCGGTTCAGTTCAGTTATGGTTCAGTTATCTTCAGTTGCATGTAGTTATTTTGAGTTGCATGCTAGTTGACTTGAGTTGCATGTAGTTATTTTGAGTTGCATGTTAGTTGACTTGAGTTGCATGTTAGTTGGCTTGTGTTATATGACTAATAACTTTAGTTGCATGAGAGATAACAGGTGGATACTATCAGTTAAGTGGAGGTGATCAATCATGCACATTATTTGCATAAATTGATGGAGAGATATTTTTCAATTAACTCAGATTGACTTCGACCCACCTTGGGCGCCCAAGCTGGCATCTTTCAGTTAACACCTTTTGCATGAGAAGATATTTACAAGGTTCAACTAAGTGGGCCCATTCTTGGGTGCCAACTTTGAGGTGAAGCTTCCAAGATATCTTTGAGACCAGAGTTCAGTTAAGTTTTCAATTTGGGGTGCCAACTTTGAGGAAGAATTTGGTTTGACTTATTTTTAGGAGGTGGAACTCTACTTGCAAATTCTAGGTATAGGATTTTTAGAGAATCTTTAATGCTTTGTAATTTTCAACTCTTAGGAGTTTACGAAGCTCATAATTTCCTATTTATTGCAGCAAGTTGAAGAGAGTTTCATATGAGTTTATTGTAGGTTGTGAAGAAGCATTGTTGAAGAGAAAGGAAGCATATCAATCAAGGATTGATACAGTGTTATTGTAGATTTATTCTAAGGTGAAATAATACAAGTAATATTGATTCTCGTGGATTTTTTTCTTGAAAGGTTTTCTCCAAATATATGTTGTGTCATTTCTAGCTTCTATCTACAATCTTTTGTCTAGTTCTATAAATGATAAAATTGATCTAAAGAGAATAATAATTTACAAATAATTGATCTAAACGGATTAATCATGCACAAATACTTGTGACAAACAATACTTAATTAGATCTATAGACACATAGTTTTACAAGTTTTAAGCTACAAATTTACCTTCATTTTCAATATTTGGTATCAGAGCTAATGGTTGGGTAGAGTTTGGGTCACCTTTCTCTTAAAATTTTGAAGGCTTTTTGGCTGTAGTGGGAGATTTTACTATTGTGTTATTGCAGATTTGTAAAATAAGTTTGTTGCAATGACTTCTACTTCTCATCTAGATATGAGATGTGGAAACTAAAAATGGAGGATCTCCTTGAAGAGAGAGATTAGTGGTTAGTTGTTTTTAATGATAAAAAGACACCTTCATCTATATCAGATGAGGACTAGGTTAAGCTTGATAAGAAGGCAATAGGGACCATAAGATTATGTCTTGCTGATGTTGTTCTCTTGAATTTTTTAGATGAAACTACCGCATATAAATGATGGAAGAGGATAGGTGATATTTATCAAACCAAATGTCTTACTAATAAGTTGTATCTGAAAAGACAATTATATTATTTAAAGATGAAAGATGGTGATTATGTTGCACATCATTTAAATGCTTTCAATTTGATTCTAAGTCAGTTATCATTTGTATATGTAAAGCTAGAAGATGAAGATAAATGCATTTTATTACTTTGTTCTTTACCAGAGTCTTAGGAAAATGTAATTGTTTCTATCAGTGGTAGTGGTGCAAATCCTAAGATGGAAAATATAATTCCTACTCTCCTATTAGAGGAGATGAGGAAGTATAAAGAGGAATCCCAAGATGCCTTGTTTGTAAGAGGTAGGCCTGAGAAAAAGGAACATAAGGGAGATAAGGAAGGAAAGGGTAAATCCAAAGGACGGTCTAAAACCCCTGGTAAGAGTAAGGTAAAGTGTTGGAATTGTGGGAAACCAGGACATGTGAAGAAGGATTGCAAGAACAAGAAAAATATTTTTGATTCTTCTATAGAGGAATCCTCAAATGATGATAATTATGCATTGATAATTTCATGTAAAAATGTTAGTGATGACTCTTTGCTTGATGTTTCGGAGTGATCTTCATGGAGAGGATGGTAGTCATGATTCCATGTGTAGCTCGTACCATGGTTCAGTGGGAGTTGTTGGAAATGGCGTGGATGCATCATTGGTATGGTTATCTTCATGTGATTGGGGATATGTTTTCTTGGTTTAGAGTGGTTATGTTATGGTTTACTCTTGTTGCATTTAGAGTTTGGCATGGTAATTGTTCTCTTCAGACTAGATGTTTATGTATGTTATGATGCATGCGATCTCCTTGGAGGAGATGGTTAGATCATGGATGTCATGTTTATGTTTCTAATTCATGATTGGAGCTTTGACATTGATCATATTAGTTCTCTTTGTATTGGGTACATTAGTCATTTGCTTGATTACTTCATGATGGTGTTGTGTTGCATTTGGAGTTTGGCATGGATTGGTTGGTTATAGGTCCTCATGGATGCTTGGAGAAATAGGTGAGGCTTGAGTTCTCTTATGATTAGAGACATGTGTTGAGATGGTTACTCTTGATAAGATTTCAGTAGAAATTTTGAGGAGCCTACACCTTGGTTGGACGTGAGTTCAACACACTTGATGATTTCATATGCCTCTAAAGAGGAAATTTGGTTACAAAGACTTGGGAAAGGTATTGGTTTTAATTGCAAGAAAATTAAACTTGAATGTGATAGTCAAATTGCTATTTATTTAGCCAAAAATCCTATGTAACATGCTTGTACTAAGCATGTTGATGTTCAATATCACTTTGTGCGAGAAATGGTTGAGTGGGAAGGTATTAATTGAGAAAGTTGACACTTTGATCAATGCTACAGATTATCTTACGAAACCAGTTCCTACAGATAAGTTATCTTGGTGTAGGAAGGTCATTGGCCTTGAGTCCTATACTTGATTTATAATGATGATTTGTTGTTTAGAATAATTGCAATGTATAATTTCAAGTGGGAGAATGTTGGGAATAGGATGTCATTTAATTGCAATCCTAAACATATTTCATGTATCTCCTAAGTCCTTGGAAAGTGTTCCCCAACACTAGGATTAGAAAGAGATTAAATTCGAATGAAATGAATATGTAAACTAAAATTTGTAATTATTACTAAATAATAGGAACATGTAAGGGTGTCCATTTTAAGCTCCTACAAGATAGGAGCACATGGGATGCCCACATGGAAGGTGGAACCCACCTTGCTTCAGTTAACTATTTGGAGGTTTGATAGCACTTCAGTAATGCATGTCTTGTTCCTACAAAATAGGGATTTGATATTTACAAGAGTGGAGTGGCACTATCAGTTCAGTATCAATTCAATATTAGTTCAGTTCAGTTTAGTCTAGTTCATTTCAGTTTAGTTCAGTTCAGTTCAGTTATAGTTCAGTTATCTTCAGTTACATGTAGTTATTTTGAGTTGCATGCTAGTTGACTTGAGTTGCATGCTAGTTGACTTAAGTTGCATGCAGTTATTTTAAGTTTCATGTTAGTCTACTTGAGTTGCAAGTTAGTTGACTTGAGTTATATGACTAATAATTTTAGTTGCATGATAGATAACATGTGGATACTTTTAGTTAAGTGGAGGTGATCAATCATGCACATTGTTTGCATAAATTGATGGAGAGATATGTTTCAGTTAACTCAGATTGACTTGGACCCACCTTGGGCGCCCAAGTTGGCATCTTTTAGTTAACACCTTTTGCATGAGAAGATATTTACAAGGTTCAGTTAAATGGGCCCATTCTTGGGTGCCAACTTTGAGGTGAAGCTTCCAAGATGTCTTCGAGACCCGAGTTCAGTTAATTGTTCAGTTTGGGGTGCCAACTTTGAGGAAGACTTTGGTTTGACTTCTTTTTAGGAGGTGGAACTCTACTTGCCAATTTTAGGTGTAGGTTTTTGAGAGAAGATTTAATGCTTTGTAATTATCAACTCTTAGGAATTTACAAAGCTCATAATCGCCTATTTATTGTAGCAAGTTGAAGAGATTTTTATATGATTTTACTACAGGTTGTGAAGAAGCATTGTTGAAGAGAAAGGAAGCATATCAATCAAGGATTGATACAGTGTTATTGTAATCTTATTCCAAGGTTAAAGAATACAATCAATATTAGTTCTGGTGGAGTTTTTTCCCAAAATGGTTTCTCCATGTATATGTTGTGTCACTTCTATCTTCTATCTACATTATTCTACAATCCTTTGTTTAGTTCTATAAATGATAAACTTGATCTAAAGCGAATAATCATTTACAAAGAATTGATCTAAATAGATTAATCATGCACAAATAATTGTGACAAAGAATACTTAATTAGATCTACAGTCACATAGTTTTAAAAGTTTTAAGCTACAAATTTACCTTCATTTTCAATAGTTTGAAGCCTTCACAAAGAAAACTAGGCGGTGGAATGCAATGGGTTTTCAAGCAATTGGTGCCTCGGGAGGCATCTTTAGTTTGGAAACCACAATTGGTGAAAATCGATATGTTAACAAAAAATTCATGTTGGTTGGCATGTTGGGTTCATATCATTCACTCTAAACTTGGGTTTGGTTTGTTGAATGTCTACAGCCCCAATTCATGCATTGGAAAAATGAACTATGTGCTAGGAGATTAAGATGTTCTTGAGTTCCAAGTAGGGGATGAACTTTATTATAGAAAAAGACTTTAATATAATTTAGAACAACAAAGACAAGTTGGGAGGGATGCAAAAAGAAAAGCAGTCACAAAAAGACTTCAGGGATTGGATAGATAGAAATCAGATACTCAATATAGACTTCAAAAAATCTGTATATACTTGGGCAGATAGGTGTTTGGGTTTTTGTTGGATTGCAGAAAAATTGGACATACTTTTATTTTGGGGTAGTTTAGATAGCTTTCCTTTTTTGTGGGAAGCAAGCATAATCCCCTATGTTGGGTTTGACCATCTCCCAATACAATTGGACATATAGGAGGATCAGAGCCCACAACATTCATTGTTCAAATTTGAGAACATGTGGCTTAAGTACCCAAACTTTATGGGTCTTATGGAGGAATGGTGGAAGGGGTTCAGTGTGTCAAGTTCAAATTTTTTTTGTTTAATCACTAAGCCAAAATAGCTAAAATAGAAAATTAAAGAGTGGAATTGGACATGCTTCAAATATGTCTTTGAGACAAAGGAGAATATAGAAGAAGATCTACAAATCCTTGAAGAGGAGATCATGTAGAATGGTATGAATCAACATAGTTTCCTCAAGGAGAAAGAACTATTGGGGAAATATTCAAAGATATTTTGACCAAAGAGGAGGTATTTTGGAAGCAGAAATCTATGGAAACTTGGCTCAAGGAGGGGGATAGGAATACAATTTTTTTCACAACAACATAAGTCAACGTAGGAGTGTAAACATAATTACTAGCTTGAAGTTGTTGGATGGCTCCACGGTCGATGAGCCTAAGGCCGTTGCTGAGGAGGTAGTGAGATTTTTTTGAAAACTTTTGAACAATACGAAGGGATCCAATTTGAAGCAACAACATGAACTATTGGGAAGCATCCCAAAGCTAGTAATAGAGGAACAAACAAATATGTTGAATGAAAAATTATCCAAGGAGGAAATAAAAATCACCCTTTTCCAGCTCCACCTGGAAAAATATCCTAGGATGGACAAGATGCCCACTGGTTTCTTTCAGAAATTGTGGGGGTTGATAGGTGATGAGCTCGTGGAAGTGATTGATGCATCATGTATCTTTGGACATCTACTTAGAGAAGTCAACAACACCTTTTTAGCTTTGATACCCAAGAACGAAGCATCAAAATCATTAGATGACTATAGACCTATTGCACTATGCAACACAATATATAAGGTTACGAAAAAAGCAATGGAAAAAAGGTTAAAGCTCATACTACCAAAGGTGCAGATAGAAGAGGAACAAACCAGTTTTGTACCTAGGAGATCAATTCTGGATGGAATCATTATTTCTCAAGAGGCCATCATTCGATTCAGCAACAAAAAGAAGAAAGTGTGATAATAAAGCTTGATATTAAAAAAGCCTATGACATGGTGGATTGGAGATTTTTAATGAAAGTGTTGCATGAATTTGGTTTTAACAAATGGTGGTTGGATAGAGTTTTTAACTGTATTTAAACTCCTAGATTCTCAATGTGTCTAAATGGATCTCTAGAGGGTTTTTTGAGGTCTCTAGGGGGTTACGGCATGGGGACCCCATATCCTCTTTGCTTTATATTTTGATGGTAGAAGCATTAGGTAGAATGATCATGTTGGCAACAAGCTCGGGGAAGTTAGAAGGTATAAAGGTGACAAGTGGCATTTAGGCTATCTCACATCAACAATTTGTTGATGATACAATTTTAATGGGGGTTGCTAAGAGATTGGATGCATTAGATTTGAACTCAATCCTAGAAAATTAATCGCTAGCCTCAAGATAAAATGTGAACAAGATGAAATCTGAAATATTTTTCTTCCACACAAGCATGTGGAAAGAGCAAAAAAAATTGAGGATTTTGAATTTTAAAAAAGGGGAGCTGCCCTATACCTATTTGGGGATTCCTTTGGCTAAGGGAGCAAGAACGACGGGTCTTTGGGATCCTCTTAAAATCAAAATAGATGCAAAGATAAATTCATGGAAAGCAAATGGTTGACTTGGGTGGGGTGAATTACTTTGATAAAATCCATTCTATTTTTCCTCCCAATTTACCTAATGTTAGTTATGGCCCTACCAAACACCTGTGCCTCCAATTTGACAAAAAATTGCAAGCAATTCTTTTGGCAGCGCAATGAGGAAAGAGGAAAATAGCATTGATTGCCTGGGAAAAGCTTTGTAGAACAAAAGAGGACAGAGGCCTTGGTATTAAATGTTTGGATCTGCAAAATAAGGTGCTTGGGGAAAATCTCATATGGTGAATGCACTATGAACCACAAAATAAATGGGCTAAAATATTGCATAACAAGTATCTAAAGGATGGAAGCAATGGGGGCATATTAATGATTTCCAACCCGCCAGCTGGATCTCGCATATGGAACTTTATGAAAAAATTAAAAAAGGATATGTGACTTCCTTTTGTGGGACATTCATGATGGAAGCAGGGATTTATTTTGGGAGGACTCATGGGTTGGCTTCTCGAGTTTGGATAGTTTTATTGATGTTGGGGAGGTCAAAATGGTGCTCAAAAGGTTGTGGGGTGATCGGGTTAAAGATTATGTGGCCCCAAATGAGAGGAACTCAATATTGAGTTAGAAATGGAAAGACTTCACGAATCTAAACTTGCCACAAAGAGAGGTACAACTTTTCATAGAAATCTTAAAAAATAGACCATTAAACATGTGTGAGGGTTGTGATACTTTGGTCTAGGTTGGCTCCAAGACAGTTAATTACAATATCAAAGACGGTTATAGGTCGCTTTACAAAGGAAGGTGAAGGGCAGTGAATAGACCACCACAAAAATTATGTTGGAGTAATGTGTGCCTCCCTAAGCCGAGGACTTTTACTTGGGTAGATATACAAGACAAAATCCTTACTACAGATAGGTTTTACATATTGGGATACTATGGCCCGCCTTAGTGTGTATTGTACAAATTAAATTTTGATGGAGCATTCAAATGAAACCTTGGTCCATCTGGGGTAGGGTGCATTATCAGAGATTAGAAAGGCAAAACAATCATAACTTCGCCTAAATACTTGCCCAATGGAACAATTAATGAAGTTGAATTCATGGAATTAAATTATGTAGAGAGTTAGGATTAAGGAATCTATAAATTGAAGGGGATTCAACTCTGGTTGTCAATGCTATCAAGAGGGATATGTAGAAGCTGTGAAATCCAACTTCACAGACCCCAAAGATCACTTGCATGCAAATAACCTATCATAGAAGAAGACATTGGAGACAAAAAGGCAAGGGTGCTCTGAAAGCTGAGAATATGTATTGATCAGAGAGTGAAAATAAAATACAATGATCAATCCTTATGAAAGGAGATTGTGCAACCCTAAAAGAAACCCTAATAGGTAGACATTTAATAATTAATATAATTATTAAATGTCACAATATGCAAACTAAAGTGAAATCTTAAGAGAGGAATAAAGGTAACTTAATTAACATAATTAAGTTAAAACCTTTACTCTAACACCCCCCCTTAAGATGAGCAAGAGTGCAGCTACAAACAAGTGCAAGAAAGAAAAAGTAACTACAATGCATAAAAGTAAACACGGGTCCCGACAACTAGGCCTGATCAGGTACCCATTTACAAAAGCAATGCAAACTAAATGAAACGGGGTAAAGGAGAAAACCCAGTGGGAACAAAACTCCTTCCCAAAATAGAATGCAAAGAAAGGAATATGATGTACTAATGAAAGAAGGATAGGAGGTGGATTACATGATACCCCCCATAGACAACTTCTATCATATAAGTACATGTACAATGGTCTCCATAGGAGAGATAGAAAGAGAGAAGAAGGCCCCCCCACAATGAAGAAACTCATGTCACAATGGTAGATGCCTGATGTAGAATCCAAAAGGAGATCTTGAAGCAGCAAATGATATTCCTCCCCTTGGGAATAAATGGATCCAAAGGACGATGACGAAGAAACCTTGTGAAGAGTGATGAACCAATTTGTCTCGGGATGTGTGTCATGATAGGATGTTGAAGAATCTCTCTATCTGAATTGAAACAAATGATGTCAAATCCAAACTAATATGGAGAATCCTGAAATGCAACCTCTGAATGCATTGATAATGGTGGGCGTACAATGATAACCTGACTGCTAAGGTAGAGGAGATGAATGTCCTCAAAATAATCCTCCAAATCTGTAATATAGGACTCCACAAACAAGAAAGCTATGTCTGCAACATAAGAGTCCAAAGTAGCTATGTCTGGAAGGTGTGTGATGCTTTGATGCACTGAATTAGGAACAATAAAAGATGTTGATGAAGTCTCAGTCTGAAGAGTAAGAACTGTGAGACAAGCCTCTGATCCATCGAAACATGTAAGGGTGTTTAAATACTCAAGCTCCTCTAAAGTATCATGATCAAAGGGTGTATTCTCTCTCCAAGCAATGGGTAAGAGACAATCTGAAGAAGGATCCTCTGGGAATGGAGATAGATTGGGGTCTCCATAGATCTCCCAAAGACATGTCCAAAGTGGGTGAGGACAATCAATGTCTGACATAGCCAACACAATGTCATGATCAACACTAGACAATATAAGTCCTACTACGTGATTTATAATGATATCCCATACTAATTTTCCCTCTGAAGTGACTGGTTTAGGTATGAGATCATACAAATAAGGCAAAATATTAAGCCACCTACAATGTGTAAGTATGCCCTTTGCCCATGATTCATAATTACCTCGTTCCAGAATTATAATTAAAGGATGAGTAGAAAAACCCATGATAACTCTTCAAATCAATAAGACTAAGAAATTTTACCTTACTGCATTTAGATCAAATTAATATAACCCATCCCATGCAAACAAAACCCATGTAGGTGCCAAAAAGTCCAAGTAAATGAGCAAAGTGTAAAAACACACAAAGCTGGATAAAATTTACCTGATAAATTTTCTGATGAAATAGACTGCATATCTGGAAAGATCATTGTAACACCTTTCCAATGCCTATTCGTTTGCACAAAACGGAGTTCAGACGCAAAATATACGCCCTCGGGAGTGAAAAACACAAGTTCTAATTTTGACTGGAAAAATATACTTTAAAATGGAAAAGTTAGAAAACTTGACCAGAAATAGTGGAACGGTGTCGGAACCAGCTTTCCGAAAATATCTTATTTTCACAAAACGGAGATCGTATGCAAAAAAAACACCATATTTCGTGAAAACAGCTCCAAAAAAGGTTTGAGGGTTAAGCCTAGCGGTTAGGCTAACTGCTAGCGGTTAACTAATAGCGGCGCCCATTAACTCTATGATTTTAATTATTATTTTCTTAGATTGTGTCATACGAGGTCGTACGACCCAGAAATGAAAAAAAATTGCCTCTCAGAGTCACTGTGTCTGATTTCGACGATTTGACAGTCGATTTAGGGGTTTTTGGGTGCTTTGAATGCGATGGTGAGGTCTGTTTGGACTCAAAATGCTCCAAAATTTCAGGTATGCTCTGGACCTGGAACCCTCAAAAAACTTCAAACCCTCGCAGATTTGATGCCATGAAGCCAAATTTGACGAAAAAAATGTCAATCTTGATTAAATCAAACATTCCAAACGCAATGGTGAGGTCCAAATTGACTCAAAATTCACCAAATAAAAGAGGAATTCCCTGAATCAAAAAATCAAACCCCAAACCCTTGAAGCTCCAAAAATCCTTCAAAACACGAACAAGAAGCAGCATGTCTGGAGCTCTGATATCATGTAGAAGTTGTGAAATCCAACTTCACAGACCCCAAAGATCACCTGCATGCAAATAACTTGTCACAGAAGAATACATTGGAGACAAAAAAGCAAGGGTGCTCTAAAAGCTGAGAATATGTATTAATCAGAGAGCGAAAATAAAATACAATGATCAATCCTTATGAAAGGAGATTGTGCAACCCTAAAAGAAACCCTAATAGGTAGACATTTTAAGAGAGGAATAAAGGTAACTTAATTAACATAGTTAAGATAAAACCTTTACTCTAACAGGATACACCAAATTTGAAACTCCAAGCACTTCTCAACAAGGTCCTAGAGATGTTGCAATTGGTCAAGAATTATACAATAAACCATATTTACAAAGAGGGGAATGGTGAGGCAGGTGCCTTGGCTAATGCTGGAGTTGAAGGTAAATAACTCAATTGCCCATGTATCAAAAGGGCTCACATGTCTATGCCTCTTATGGATAGATCTAACACATGGGCAATCTAAAACCAGAGAGATGAATTAGCGATGCCCCCATTATGGTACCACTAGATATGTATGGCGACATGTGAAATAGCTTTGGAGGCAAAGATACTCTTCTAAACTGGTATGTTTTGATGTGACGTGTTCAGATAATTGATTGACACAAGATCATTAAACTATACTACAACTTGTGATTGCATTAGCGTAGATCTAGATTAATATGTACCATTACCATTAATGGTGTGTCCTAATTATGATGTTTGATAATGGCCACGTCTTGCCTAGCACATATGGATTGTTGCACATCAAGATTGGAAATTTGTGTGAAGTTAATGAAGGGCTTATTTAAGTCTGGGTTGAAGGCTTATGGGATACTTAGTTTTAGAAATGAGGACCCCAATAAGGTTGTGTTGCTCTAGACACCAATCGGCCTTGTTGGGCTTCATAACAGATCAACACCTCAAGAAGATATTTCGTGTGAAGGATGTGCTATGCATTGAAGTAGTCAGAATGGTGATTGGAAGAGACTTTTCTATTCTGCCAATTGGTACCGAGTAAACTTCGACATCTCATTTTTTTTCCTGGTGACACTACTAGACTTGGGGACTACGAAGGTTCAATGTTTTCTCTTGTTGTGTGAGGTGTTCAAGGTGGTTGTCTTTAGGGATGACATGGATATTTTCACCACGGACAATCTTGGAGTAGGCATCCTCTAGCTGGATGACATGGTTCACATGCTGCAATAAGGGGTGAATGTGGAATGATAGCCTTTTTATGAATGTAGATGCCCATTCTCTCGCTCGCCACGGACGATGGGCTCGGTTGGGCTATGATTTTCTCTGCAAATGACTTGGATTGATCGTAGAGGAGGGACTACAATGGGCTCTGGACTTTGTTGCTCTAGTAGAGGGTGGCGGCTTCTATGATGATGTTGACTGATTCTGGGGGCTATTATTTTTGTTCAATAATACATTTTGTCTTGATAGGGTTAATGTTGATAATATGTATTATGATTTTGGAAAGATTTTGATAAAAAAATTCTCTACCTAGCTGTTGTGATGTAACCATCTTTCTTGGAATTAATGTATATCCTGCAACCTTATGGTTGCATTTACGAATAAAAAATTAAATACAAATATCTTCTTGTTAAATTTTATTTTTTTACACCTAATGATATCGAGTTCTTCAAGATAGTATGTATCACCCATAAAGGTGAAAATTATATGCATTATGTTTATCCAAAGAAAGTATACTTTTCTATGATCACAAATTAATACATGTATTCTAATTCTTTGATCCAACAATCTTGCCACTATAAGTTTTAGTTATGGAGATGTTCTATTGTATGACCCAACCTTTGGTGTTAGGATGAGATATGTTGTATATTAACCATAAACTCAAATACAATTTAATGTATTCTTCAAAACTTAAAATTTTATGGTTTATGAGAAATAAATGCCCATATAAGAATATGCATATATCACAAATCCACTATACAGTTGTGTTATTGATTTGAATAGTGGGGAAAAATAAGTTATTAAAAATTATATGCATTATGTTTATCCAAAGAAAGTATACTTTTCTATGATCACAAATTAATACATGTATTCTAATTCTTTGATCCAACAATCTTGCCACTATAAGTTTTAGTTATGGATATGTTCTATTGTATGACCCAACCTTTGGTGTTAGGATGAGATATGTTGTATATTAACCATAAACTCAAATACAATTTAATGTATTCTTCAAAACTTAAAATTTTATGGTTTATGAGAAATAAATGCCCATATAAGAATATGCATATATCACAAATCAACTATACATTTGTGTTATTGTTTTGATTAGTGGGGAAAAACAGGTTTTGAATGGACCCAAAACTATTTACAAGTAGGTTTTGAAGGGACCCAAATCCATGTCAAAGACGAGCATGCTGCTAAAAGATGAGATATAGACAACCAACATCTAAACAACAACATACCTCTAAAGGATCAGCAAGACTACCCAAACCTACAACAAAAATGTTTTGAAGGGAACCTTAAACCTTATACAATGTGGTCAAATAGCGACCAAAAGACTATCTAACAAGAGACACTACTTGTAATAGTCAGTTGACAACAAACAAACTGCTCAAAAACAACAATTTCTAAGCCTAAAAAAACAACATTCCTAATGATGCAAAACAACCACACCATCCTCTTAGACTCACCACCTCTATAGGAGAATCTACCAAGATCACCCTTACCACAAAAGACACATCTCTCCAACAAACCCAACCTCCATCTCAAAAGGAGTGGCCTCCACCTCAATAGGAGTTGCAAGAAGGAAACCAACTAAAGAAAAATAAGCAATCCACCACACATGCAAAACCCATCTCCACCTCAATAGGAGATACTACCTAAAGGAATAGGTTGAAAAAAAATATTCTTGTAGAAAGGGAAAACTTAGTAGCCAAAGGCACCACAAACCCCTAGGTCCTCAAGATGGACGTTGAAAAAAACCCAACCAACAACAAAGTAGAAATGGATGACTTTGCAACCTTAAGCAACACAAGAATTGATGCAGGAGCATCCATGGCCTTGTGCAATCCTATATCACCAAAAAAAGGTTTGATTTATTTTTGGCTACTTTTGGAGTGGAATTTCATTTGATTTATGAAATTCAAATTTTGATTGTGGGGGAAGTGAAATTTCATGTCATATGAATGTAATTTCAATTTTCCATTTGAATTGAGTCAAATTCATTGATGACATAGTGGAGACCAAGTTTAGTAAAATGGAAAAATCAAGAAACAACAAATATGGGCATGGATTCTTGGAGTTATAATTTCTTTGAATTTTTATTTTTATTCATTCAACCAAGATTCCTTAAAAATAGGAACCCAGAGGTGGACACCCAGGAATAGGAAAAAGTAGTTTTTGCTTTCATTGGTGAAAGCAATGTTGGAATAAAAGCCATAAAATCCTCCAACAGGTTGTGGGCATAGTGGAGTTGTTTTATTGCAATATTTTATTTGATTTTTGGAGGAAATTGGTCAAAATTGGAGAGAGTGGTGTTCGAATTGGGAATTTTGAATGAAATTCATTGTAATGTAAGCAAAATGAAAGGCAAATGCATTGCAATGCAAATTCCAGGAAATACAAAAGAAAAATTTATCTTATTTTGGAGTGAGTCTTTCCAGAGAAAGGAAATACGAGAGTCCAAGCATAGCATACCTCCAGAGAGTTTTAGATGATGTTAATGGAGATTTGAAGGGTTTGTAGATGATTTGATATCTTCTGGAGTTGCAGAGATCGATATGTGAAGTTGCATTGTTTGAGTTTGTGTTGTTGGTAGGTGTGAAAGTTGAGAGCCAACCTTTGATTGCAGAGGCAATCTTTTGATTTTCATTTTCTGATTTTGCATACTTTTCCAAAGGCATGTAATAGCCCGCAACCCTTAGAGGTTGTATGTAACTGTGTGGTTGTGTTGCAGGTGAAAGGTTGTGTTACAACCTTGGATTTTGATGAATATAAATCCATTTTAATTTATGATTTGTGTATACATCTTAAGAGGCATATAACAACCCACAACCCTTGTGGTTGTATATAATTTATGGTTAAATTTTAAGTGGTTGAATGAAGGATTTTGCTGGCTACAAACTGCAACCTAGCTATGCAAAATTTGCAGAGATAAAAACTTTATTTTTGGTGTTATTTGTATTGGGTGAGTGTGAGAAAAGAATTAATTGTGAGAGTAAATTTGAATCAATTTAACTCTCATACATTAGTGGTATCAAAGTAGCAAGATCTTGAGTGTGTAACAGACCGCCAAAGAGAGGCAGTTGCACCAAGACTGTGTTGTGGGTATTGAAAAAAAATGGATGGGAGAGGAGCCCATCGTGGTAGAGGTAGAGGAAGAGGAATAGGGGATAATTCATCAGGAATGATGATTTTAGAGTTTTGAGAAGGTAGGTTGAAACTTTGCAAAATGAGAGACCCAAGAAGTGAAGATAATGAAGATGAATAAGAAAGTATAGAGAATGCTAGTTTAGATACTAAGCAAAGAGAAGAAATTGTAGCAGTTGCAAATGACCCACTGCTGAAAGCTTTAACAAAAATGGGAAAGAGACTGAAAATGGATGTACCTACCTTTAATGGAAGCCTAAACCTAGAATAATTAATAGATTGGTTGAATGGGATGGAGTATTTTGAATTTTAAGAGATAGAGGATCTAGACAAAGTAAGATATGCAAAAACAAGGTTGAAAGAACATGCCTCCATATGGTGGAGAGAGATTCAATTAGAAAGAGGAAGAAGAGGAAAAGAAAAGATTAACAGATGGGATAAAATGGTGGAGAAACTTAACAAAATTCATTCATGTGGATTATGAATTGGAACTGCTTAAGAAAATGCAAGGTTTGAGACAGGGCAGCAAGAGTATGAAAGAATATATGGAAGAATTCCATGGAATTCTTATTAGAACTGGACATTCTAAGGTGACCAAAGAGAAGGTTGCAAGATACATGAACGGGTTGAGATCAAGTATTCAGGAAGAAATGACACTTGCTAGAGTTTTGACAATAGAGGATGGTTATCAAATAGCATTAAAAATAGAAGAAAGAATGAATAGGAGGATTAAAAATAAGCAAAGAGGAAAAGGTAAAAATAATTTGCAGCAGTATGAGGATCAGATTGGAGACACTAAGGGAAACAAGGAAGAAAGAGGGGAAAGTTCAAATCAGACCCATGATCAAAGTTTTAGAGGAAGAGGAAGATTAGATAGAGGATTTGGAAGAGGAAATTATAAATTAACTTGTTTCAAGTGTGGAGAAGAGGGGCACAAATCATATAGGAGTTGTCTCCACCTCAATAGGAGACACTACCTATAGGAATAGGGAGAAAGCAAACATTCTTGTAGAAAGGGAAAACTTAGTAGCCAAAGGCATCACAAACCCCTGGGTCCTCAAGATGAACGTTGAAAACAACCCAACCAACAAAAAAGTAGATATGGATGACTTTTCAACCTTAAGCAACACAAGAATCTAGGCCTTCATGATGAACATTGAATGCAGCCTAGCCAAAAGAAAACTATTAGCAACTAGGACAACCACGACACCCTCAAGAACCAACAATTGAAGGATTTCCACCAAACAAACTTGTGCCATCTCCATCACCAAAAGAGAAAGCACTCTAGAAGAGGGGGAAGAAAAGATCCCCTTAGGCCATAAATTCATTTGAGACAATAGATAAAAATTTATGCATATCTTAGACAACAACTTCAAATCGAAAACAAGAGCAACATAAGCTCCCTTTAGCTCTAAGAAAATCTAGGGCTTGAATGAACACAACCTAGCCATTAAACCAAAATCTGGGAGCAACCCAGATAATGCATCCTCCAAAAGAAAGACAACCCCCATTAATAATAAAAACTTCATAGACCATAGGGGGTTCAAGAACTCACAATCATCCAGCAACACCATCTCAACAATAGAATAGAGGCTAGGAGGAACACCTTCCACAACTAAGCAGACACCCACAACAACATCATGGGGGGAAATCCACCACTCCATAGTCTCATTAGTAAAGTAGTCACTAAGCACAACCCTGTTAAGGCCCAGAAAATCCATGATCTCCTCAAACGACCAGGGGAGCTACTTAGAGTCAGCACTAGAGGAAGGCAACAACCCACCCCCCAATCTGAAACAAAACCCTTGAAGGACGAAAAATACCTCATTAAACAAGCACTGAGGGAATGCCAATAGTTAAAGTTGGCCCAAAAAAAGAGCACCAACACCCATGAGGAAAAAATAGCCTTCACAAGTGCCCAAACGGCCAATAGAAGTAGAAATCCACAATAGACCAAGATTGAAACCAGTGCTAGAAGACAACAGGAACACCACAGCTTCCTAGTAGGACAACAGTAGCAAGCAACCCCCACTAGTACATAAGCATCAAAATATGACTAAATAGAGTACTAAAAATTGCATATAAATGACTAACTTTAGTCACGTGACTATTAGTGGTTTATTTGTAGCATTTATAACACCGCTAAATTTATGACTAAACAATTTTAGTCATTTATTTATTCATTGATTTTAGTCATTAATTTGGTCATTGATTTAGTCATTAATTTAGTCATTTATTTAGTCATGGTAGTGATTTATTTAGTCATATATTTAGTCATTAATTTAGTCATATATTTAGTCATTTAGTCATTAATTTAGTCATTACTTTAGTCATATATTTAGTCATTAATTTAGTCATTACTTTCGTCATTAATTTAGTCATTACAAATCAAATCTAACTTAATTAATCCTCACAAATTTATGCATATAAACTTCAAGTATCATAGATATTCAAATGTTGAAGAAACACCATGAAATGAAGACTAGAATGCTTGAACAAATTTGATTGATCAAACACAAACACAAACATATTACAAATCAAGAGGAGCCAACACATTATTTATGAGTGGAGAAAAAACCACTCTAAAAATTTACTTCATTAAGCCTCATTGGCAAATCAAAATCTCATCGGTTACATTCAATGTCTCAGTGACACTGTACAACTTACAGACACTATATAAACAGAATACTCCTATTTTCATATACTTATATTGTTTTCCCTTTCCTTAACTGCATTCCTTTTGGAAGGGCAATGACCTCCTATAGGGGCTTGACCCATTTAATACCATTGCAAATCCACAGCTTTCCCACCACTATTGGTTTTGGCTCCTCCAAACTCTTCCTCATTGGAATTCACCTTTCATCTCTCCAATTTGGAGCTGCAGCCTGAAAATAAAGTTTCAAAATTTGCACATCAAAAACTCAGAAAATTCAAATAATACAGAGGATAAAATTCAAACATTTTCTTTTCCTTTTCCAATTATGGCACCCTAAACTAAGGCGCTAGATATAATGTTTCCTAGTTATCTCTTACAATTTTTAAAAAGATAAATTCATGCAAGACTGCAAACAAATAGACAATATTCAATTAGTGATATACAACTACCTTATTCCTAAACAGTTGATCAATAGCTTGATTATTGATTGTAAATTTTTAATTGATACTCTTGAAAGCACCCTTGCATGTGTGTGAATTGGAGCTTTGGATGAGGATATGAACATCCATCAAAAGAATGTTTGGAAGTAGATTTTTATCAGATATTGTAGTTGCAAGTTCCACTAACTATAATAAAGATAAATAGTTTTACCTTTCTGCATCAACTAATGCAATTCTGATAACTTTTAGAGGATCGACAATGCTAGCCTTTATCATATCAACATACTCACCTGCAAGTTGCAACACAACATTAAACATATTAATTAGACTCAACATCTAAGAAAGAAAACAAAACTTCAAACATTATCAATTTAGTAAAATAATCATCAATTTCAAAGATCAAAGTAGCCAATGCTTCACTCCCTACATCTTCTGCTACAATCAAAAGAGGCCTTTGTTTCTGTCATAAATACAACAAGAAATTATATTATTTGTCAAAACTTATCACTATGTACTTATGAACTCAAGATCATTCAAATTGTCAAACTAATCGACATGACTACCTAATTTCTTTCTATCACATACACTTTGGGTATACAAGATCATTGAGAATCCCAATTATTGAACTATAAAATTCAACAACGCAACGAAATTATATCTTAAGTAAAATGTAAATCAAATCAACATTACGTGTCTCAGCTTATCAATTGATCTCAAATTGTATATACACCTTTGTCATATAGCTTAAGGACATCTATAATAGATATGCACAAAATGAATTTGGTGGAAAGGCTTTAAAAACTTTCAAGCAAATATAATTCGTAGGTGTAAAGCCAAATTCCACAACCTTTGCCAACATCCTCCCTGCCTGTGCCAAAATGGGAGCTTTGAAATAATGCATAGAAAATACACGACAATATCCCTATAAGAAATGTGGTCTATAGATTGCAATATTATAGGATATGCACAAAATGGATTTGTTGAAAAGGCTTTAGAAACTTTCAAGCAAATGCAATTGGCAAGTGTAAAGCCAGATTCCACAACCTTTGCTAGAATACTCCCTACCTGTAATAAAATGGGAGCTTTGGACAAGGTATGTACATCCATCAAAGCATAACAAAAGGAGGATTTCTATCAGATATTATGGTTGGAAATGCTCTGGTAGATATGCATGCAAAATGTGAAAGCACAAGCAAGGCACATGAACTGCTTGACATAATGCCTCAAAGAGATGTCATCTCATGGAATGCAATGATTGCAGGTTTTGCAGAAAACTATTTGTTGAAAAGGCTTTTGAAACTTTCAAACGAATGCAATTGGCATGTGTAAAGCCAACTTTTTTGCCAGAGTCCTCCCTGCCTGTGCCAAAATGGGAGTCTTTGGGATGGGCTATGAACATGCACCAAAGCATAATGGTAGGGGAATTTTTTTCATATGTTATAGTTGGATATGCTCTGGTAGACATATATGCAAGATATGGAATCATAGACAAGACACCTAAATTGTTTGACAGAATGCCTCAAAGAGATGCCATCTCATGGAATGAAATAATTAATTGTAGAATGTGTAGAAAATGGATTTTGCAAGGAACCTCTCAAAATATTTGAATTAATGAAGCACTCTAGAAAAACTAGAAAAGGCTCATACTTGGAAAATCAATTTCTAAACATTTATACAAAAGAACTACAACAAGCAACTGAAATTCAATTAAACTACTTAGCAAATTCCCTTGGGTAAATATGGTGACATTACAAATTGCTAGTTTAAAACGCAACGACTTGAAGTTATATATGACAAAGTAAATGAACCTGCAATTTTGTGCTAATATCATGCAATGGCTAAACCATCTTTCACTATCATAGGTTCCAAAATGTTCTCCATGTTAGACCATAATACAGTTAGATTAAAATCTATATTCAAGTTATAAATGTATTTATTCCTGGAGATTTTCAAAGCAAATGACTATTAGATTGATACTAGTTGTATTTGCACATGACATTTTTTGTGTGCAACAGATGAATAAGTCAGTTCAAAACCAAAAATTACAAGTGTGACCTTTTTTCCCCCATTATATTAGGACTTATGGCTAATAAAATGAATCTAAAATGTGGTGATAATAATCAAATTGCTTACCTTACCCTTTGAATCCCTTTCAAAAGATGGCATTACAATTCCCTTAATGAACTAGACACCTTTACTCCTATAGTAGTCCTCGTAGAAAGATGCTAACTCTTATGTAAATAACCGAGCCACTAAAATCATAGCCCTAAAGAAGGTGAATCTCCAGTATTTATTAAAAACAAAACAATTGTAAGCATTATTCTATCACCATCATTGCACTATGTTATAAACCCAAATGTACTGATGAATAGTGAATCAACATGCATTAAAAATGGGAATCATAAATAATGATAAATACTTTGTGATTGTCAAGAATCATCAGCATGTGGTATTTTACAATAATATGAAGAAGAAAAATAGATCTATGTATATACAAGATTGATATGAAAGAAAGCTTGATTCACTGTTTCTCTGGAAATACCATTGTTAAATGCATATAAAATGGAGAAAGATGAAACTAAGTATATACAAGATGGATAGGAAAGAAAGAAAGCTTACTTAAGTGTTCCTCTGGAAACACCATTGTTACATGTATTTTATTGGTAACTAATACTGGAGCACATTCCATGCCTATGTATCCACAATCAATTACAACAGCCTCGACACTAGTGCATGATACCATAACATTCACAAGTTTGGTTGCATCATTTAAATCTCACAAATAGCATATATTTTCAGCATCTGATCCATTTACTCCAAATTCCTCAAGCTTCAAAACCTAGATGAAAACATCAATTGACATGAAAATGACTTAATCAACTCAACAATCAAGCTCATTACCTCATCATTCCCATTTGGGTGTCTTTGAAACCAATTGGCATTCAAAACCTGCAACATCAACAATCATAATCAACAACTCAACCAATCAAAACCAAGCATAAGTTAAGTAAATTAACAACTCGGTCAATCAAAAATTTTAAAGTCCAAAGACATGTTTGAAAGAATTGTTTGACAGAATGCCTCAAAGAGATGTCATCTCATGGAATGAAATGATTGATTGCAGAATGTGCACAAAATAGATTTTGCAAGGAACCTCTCAAAATCTTTGAATTAATGAAGCACTCTGAAAAAACTAGAAAAGGCTTAGACTTGGCAAATAAATTTCTAAAAAATGGTGGATCTCATGTATTTTGTGGCTAATAGGCTAACTAGGTATGTTTAAAAAAAAAATCTTTAGGTTTCACAAATTACTCCTCCCAATTTACTATGCAATATATGTCAGTTATATACAAGTGAGAGACCAAGATTTAAAAAAATTCAGCAACTTCTAGAAAGAACTAATTGAACTTGGTAGTACCTTCTTGACTCCAAAGTACAAGTTATTGCCCTCCACTGGGTAGGCAAGAAAAAATAATAAATAGATATCTGTAGGGATTTAGCAAAATGTTATTTCCATTAAGTCTCATTTCGGAGAGAGAAAGAAAGTGGATGTACAGAATTTGGGCCTTTAAATCCTAGGAAAAAGCAGACAACAAAGGGGATGATTGTACCCAAAAAAAGAAATATAAAAAGGAAAACTTACAAACTAGATAATTTTAACAGTAACAGGTCTGATGTAATACTAATCACTTATTTGATCATTAATAGAATGGTTTACTCAATGTTTGGATTTTTATCTGATGGTTTTATTTTTGACCATTGAAGATGAAAATTGAATGGATTAATTTGTTGACATATGTTTAAAAAATAAGTCATCTCAGTACCCTCCCTATTTGTAAATTTCTATACAATTTAATGCTTGTAACAAATTAATTAGCCTTATATGTGAGCTTCTCAATTAATAATCTCACTTTACTTTTAATACTCCATAAACCTCTTAACAAACTTAATTTTTTTTTTATTCATCTAAAAGCTTACACCGATCTATTATTATTACCAAACTTATTTTCTGTGATGATGTGTGAGATAGCTCACTCAGACATAGGGCAAAAGCTTCTAAAGTGTTCACACAGTTCATCCATAAAATATTTAGTAAACCCACTTGTTAGTTCTTGTCTCTGCTTTGACAGCTACAATGGTTCATGGAATCAATTTTATAGAATAATCAAACTAAAGCAAGCTCACAAACTCAAGTTTTATTAACTATGTGGAGTGTGGAGGCATGTGGATCATATATGAATATAGGCTGAATATTTCCAGCAACACTACTTTTTTAGTTGGATCCTAAAAATTCCACAACTTATATTCTTCTCTAAAACATTTGTACAAGGTTCAAACAATAAAGAGATTGATGAAAGATAGAGGAATTGAAAAGATACTTAGATGTAGTTGGATTCAAGGTCGTAAATTGGTACATGTTTTTTGTGTAGGAGATAGATCACATCCACAAGCATGGCAAAGCTATACAATTTAAGATAAATTGGCTTGGCAAATGAAGGCAACAGGGTATAAAGAATCATTCGTCTACCACCATAGTGAAAATTTAGTAATTTCTTTGGTTTGTTAAACATGGCCCCTGGTACAACTATTGAAGTTGTTAAGAACCTTCAAGTATGTTCTGATTGCCACACTGCATATCCATCTACACAAAAGATTCTATCTCCATCTAGCATATCCACCATCTATGGATCCACATGCAATGTCTCCCTCCTACTTTAGGTCTTCATCCAAAGTTGTAGTGCAACCAAGTTATCATTGAATCAAATAAATATATTCGTTGATCATTTGAAAAAGTGAATAATGAAAAGTTAGCCAACAAAGCATGCACTATCCTTAGGTTTGTCTTAATCCAAAGTCATCAAACACATGCTTTGTGCCCATCTAGAACATCACATTAATGAAAACTTCAGACATAATCAACCAAGAGATAAAAGGATAATTCATTGCATTCTATACATTTTTTGGATTATTCAATAGAATAAGTTTATGATGATACCAACATCCATATCATCTAAAAATGGCATTTTTATCCATTGAAGGGTGAATTTAATATTACTTGACAAAACAATAGGCATGGATGGGTGAAAGGATCTATCCTAAAAAGTAGTGTTACCATATTTAGGGTTTCTAACTCTCTTTAAAAGAGAAGCTCACATTCCTTCCAATCAGGCCCAAATGCCTTCCATCGGACTCACACACTTGCTGTAGGATACACAATGGATGCTACACAGCCTCACGTCATGATCACCCACGATTTCAGAAGAGAAGCTTCACGCCTGGGAATGGAAGGCTGAAGATTCAAGACTAGATTCTACCCTTACGAATCCTTCAGCATGTACAAAAATGCATCAACAATGGCTAGAGTAGGTGTAAAGCCAAATTCGATAACCTTTTCCAACATGCTCCCTGCCTATGCAAAAATGGGAGCTTTGGAATAGGGTATGGACATCCATCATAACATAATGGAAGGGGGATTTTTGTCAAATATCATAGTTGGAAATGCTCTGGTAGACATGTATTCAAAATGTGGAAGCATTGACAAGGCATGTGAACTGTTTGGCAGAATGCCTTAAAGAGATGTCATCTCATGGAATGCAATGATTTCAGGATATGCACAAAATGGATTTTTTGAAAAGACTTTAGAAACTTTCAAGCAAATGCAATTAGCAGGTGTAAATCCAAATTCGACAACCTTTGCCAGCATCCTCCGTGCCTATACCACAATGGGATCTTTGGAACAGGGTATGGAGATCCATTATAACATAATGGAAGGGAGATTTTTGTCAGATATTATAGTTGGAAATCCTCTAGTAGACATGTATGCAAAATGTGGAAATATAGTAAGGCACATGAACTATTTGATGGAATGGCTCAAAGAGATGTTATCTCTTGGAATGCAATGATTACAGGATATGCACAAAATGGATTTGTTGAAAAGGCTTTAGAAATTTTAAAGAAAATGCAATTGGTTGATGTAAAGCCAAATTCCGCAACCTTTGCCAACATCCTCCTTGCCTGTATCAAAATAGGAGTTTTGGAATAGGGTATGGACATCCATCAAAACATAATGAAAGGGGGCTTTTTTTCTAGATATTATAGTTGGAAATGCTCTAGTAGACATGAATGCAAAATGTGGAAGCATAAACAAGGCACAAGAACTATTTGATAGAATTCCTCAAAGAAATGTCATATATTATAGTTGGAAATGCTCTAGTAGACATGAATGCAAAATGTGGAAGCATAGACAAGGCACAAGAACTGTTTGATAGAATGCCTCAAAGAAATGTCATCTCATGGAATGGAATGATTGCAAGATATGCACAAAATGGATTTGTTGAAAAGGTTTTAGAAATTTTAAAGCAAATGTAATTGGTTGGTGTAAAGCCAAATTCCACAACCTAGTGCTAGTTTTACAATTATGTATTTTACATTTGAAAAGCCTTTTTGAACCAAGAGAATCTAAGTTTGATCAACATGTGTCATCCTATGGGTTCACCAAACATCATGTGATAGACAGTGTCGGCTTCATCATGGTTCCTAGCACTCATGGTCAAAACTACAGAGCCTAACTCCCATTACATAGCACCAACAAACACTAATAGTGACAGCACAACCTTTAACACTAATAATAGAACAATGGTGGAAAATGACAAACTACGAATTTAAACTGACAAAATTGCAGGGTAAGCACAAAATGGATTTGTTTACAAGCTTTATAAATTTCCAAGCAAATGCAATCAGTAATTTTAAAGCCAATTTCCGCAACCTTTACTAGTATCCTCACTGCCTGCACCAAAAAGGAAGCTTTGGTATAATGTGCGCGTATATGCAAGGCACGTGAATTGTTTGTAAAAATGCCTCAAAGAGATGCGATCTCATGGAATGCCAAGATTGTGGGATATCACAAAATGGAATTGTTGAAAAGGATTTAGAAACTTTCAAGAAAATGCAATATGCAAGTGTAAAGATGAATTCCAACATTTATCAGTAAAATGCAAAAAAGCATAGACTAGGCTCGTGAACTATTTGACAGAATGCCTCAAGGGTTTGTGGTCTCAAGGACTTCATTGATTGCAGGATATACACAAAATGAAATATTTGGAGCAGCTTAGGATTTTTCAAGCAAATATAATCAGCACCAAAATGAGAGATTTCTGAAACAATATATGGGCATTACATGTCCCCCAAGCACACCAAGACCTTGGATCACATGCTTGCTATTTACAGTGAATTGTTCAGACATTTCAATTGGCTTATTGAGATTACCTTCACTTGAGCTTATATTATTAATAAGTGAATCTAATAATTCAAGTTTAACATCCGCACATAGTTATATAATTGATATAGATTTCTGCCATTTTGATTATAAAATTGTCTGATTCTTTAAATTTTATTTATTCTCCATTGATGCTAATATAAATTAGTGATTTGTGTCTCCACATCTATCTTGTAAATGATTTAGAACTAGAAAACAAATTTTAAGTTAATATCCCTATTTCACCATAGCTCAAAGAATTTAGATTAGGTAACCTGTACCGAGCCTAGATACCAGAGGGTTTAAAACTACTTATTGTTGCAACACACAATTAGTGTGTTCTACAAAGAATAGCAATGTTTTGAATCCTGAGATGCAAATGTAAAATCACTGCTCTCCCAGAAAAATGTATCTAGCAGTTTTAGCACATCAATACATATAGATTCTCACTTCTAAAATTTGTCAACACCTTCTCTTTTCACTATACGCATTTCAAATATATGCATAAGTAAGTGGAGAGGAAAAGGGTTTTATCAATTCTAACATATCATTACTCTAAAGTGCAAGAAAAAGTAGAGGAATGATCTACTTCCTTGAGAACATCTATTCACGGACATTTAGACAAATAGAGATGCTCTCTATACCGGATAATTTCAAAAATGTGTAACACATTAATGAATGAAATAAACATATTATCTTGTAAACAAGATCCGAATGAGTCAACAAATCAATAACTATTGACTTTAGGCCAAACATACCTCAGAATTTCACACAACTTCTCTCCCAATGCTGCCTGCAAAAATCTCCTTGAGACTCCCATAGCCAGTTTGATTATCCATCCAAGCCCAAAAATTTTGATCTCCATCCATCCTTTATCACCCCCTCTCTTATTTTGTTTTCCTCCACCTGCTTGCATTTAATTTTCTTCACAACGAGCAGTGGGTAGAAATGGGCAGTGGCTACCCAGCCCCAGGAATGCACCGGGGCATGGATGCCGCATGCTTCCATGCATCAAAAAATCGTACTCAGTTGTCAGTTTCGTATTGTCAGTGTTTGTCCGTAATCTACAGTGTTTGTACAGTTGCTTGATGGATGGAGGCATGCGGCATCCATGCCCCGGTGCATTCCTGGGGCTGGGTAGATGTTGCCGTAGAAATGTGTGTGGTGGCACAAATTCCATGCTTCATAAAGACTCAATTAACCCCCCTTCCACCCGTCCATTCCTGCTAATTGCTTCGTACCCTTGGCAGGGGTAATAAATTCAAATCCCTTTGGAACATTTTTGAAACGTATATTATTTATTTTTAATATTTAGCATTTTTAACTTTTTCCACAACCAATTGCATATAATGTCTTTCATTACCTTAGCATGTTTTCATGTTTAATTAGTACACAAACTTACACCATAAAGTCATTATATACACTTTTTGAAATTGTAGGTAAGTTAAAATGGAATACAAAGTCAATTAAGAGTAACAATAGAACCAAATCAATTATATTAATACAAATACAAGCTCACCAACTATGCGCATATAAATAATGATCAAACCTTTAGATTCTTGTATTCCAAATATTGTGTGCTCTAGGTTATTCATATTCACTTTCAAATGACTTTTAATTCTATTGACTAACAATATAATTTATTAAATAATCCTTATTTAATAAATCTTTTCATGCTTCTTGGCATTCTTGGGGCTTACTTGGCAACAACTCAACATAAGGAATCAACAACATAACACCCTATCTGACACTTGATTGACCTTACACAAGGTAACAATGACCAATGCAATCCTTCAATACCCTATCAACCACTTAGACACTTTAACAATCCAACTTTCCTTCACAAGTTGTTTTGTAACAACACCCCAACAATGGACTGGTAATTTTGTATTTTAGGCCTTATTAGGCTTCTTGAAACGGTTCAAACTTTCCAACTTTGGCCCTCACACCAATTGGAACACACTGACCTTTATCATTTATTTAGAGGCATTCATGACACTCACATAAATGACCTTCAAGGGTTTTAAGACCATACAATAAGGAGCACTACAAATCTTGCCAAACACAGTTTTACTTCAACAGTCAACTTTGTCATAATAGGGCAGTAGACCAAATGGGCTCAACACTTTTAATTTCATCAAATCCCAAATTTGAAGAAGGTTCACAACACTTCTTAATATCAACTCCAAAAATTTGCACTGATAGTGGTCACTAGATTCTACAAATAAGCATTCAAAACCCTTACTTAACCTTATTTACTAGTCTATCATAGAGGAAACACAGTCATGACAACTTAATAAGTATATATACTCCAATCTTGATTAGTTTGACAAAACCCAAATTGAAAAGGGTTCCCAAGACACCTTGACACTGTTCCCAAACACTTGCACTTATGATGGACATTATATTCAACAACAAAACCCTTTGTTTATTCTTTTGTGTCAGTCTGAACATGCATAAATACAATCCTAGCGCATCAAAATTAAATAAGAAACTTCAATCTCAAGACTTGAAACTTTTCCACATGGAAACATACACAAAATTACATCATTTCACAAATTTTCTGAGTTTTCCCTTGGATGAAATATGAGAAAGCATCATTTTAGTCACCCATTGTTACCCTATCTAGGGTTTCTAACTGTCTGTAAAGGAAATGCAATATCTCCCTCCATTCTTCATGAAATTGAATGAAACAAATTGAAAAATGCAATAAAATCAAGGCACTTTCATGCCCAATCGATCTCAGACCATGAAAGGGTCCGTACAACATGTACAATATGTAAGAGTAGTGATAAGGCATGGAAAAACACAAAGAAAATGAGGTTATATTTTATTCCCGCCTGAATTCATCCTCGCCACTTCCTCCTTCCACCTTCACCATACAAAATGACTCATGGGAGGCATATTTATGCCTATTACAACCTTGCTAACTTCTTCAACTACCTTTTTACAACCTTGTCTCTTCATCTTCCAATTTTTGCAACTTTTACAATATTTGACATATGACCTCAAAATGACCTTCTAGGACCTAAAAAAGACTCAAAAAAGTTAAACATGGTCTATTAGCCCTAATTACATGAACAAAACACAAGACTCAATCAAAATTTTCAAAATTGCCTCATGGAGGCATATACTCCATTAGGTGCTCATGCACCAGTTCTAAACGATTTGCCTCTTTTTTATAAGACTATGTTGGCAGTGACACCCGGGTCACAGTTGTTTGGTGGGATTCCAAACCCAAAAAATGAGGTGTCGTTGTGGAAATATCATAGAGAGAAGCTACAAGCTACCATGATGATTTTGTCGAGTGAATTTATATCAGATTCTTGCTTAGCGTAGCTTAAGACATGTGCAGATGATATTCTCTCTACAGATAGGCTTAGGGGAAAGTATTTGCTTGATCTTGTGAAAAGTGGAAAGGAACTTTCAGAGAATGAGACATTGATCAGAGAAACATTGGACAGTCTGGATGCATTTGAAGAGATCTTGGAGTGGCTAAAAATGGATTTTGGTTCAAATGTTGAGTTTCCATGGCAATACGTGTTTGAGATTGTTTTGAAGCACTCAAAGAGTCTATGGGATGAAATTTTTGAAAGCATGTTTGTTAGTAGGATGAAACAAATAATAGTTGATGGATTTGTAGATTTGCGTCAAAGAGGTAAGGTTGGTAAATGCCTTGAAGCCATAGTTACATCTCTGGAAAGTTACAAAGATGTTGAAACCCATTTGCACAAATTAACTACTAGTGAGGGTTGGCTTGTCAAGAGAGGGGACCTAAAAAATTTCAATTTACTTGGGTTGAGTTTTATTTATGATGACAAATGATGAAGACTGGTTTGGTCACCTTAACACTTATTTTGCAACTGAGGTTATTCAAATAAAAGATACCATAAATGAGGGGTCCAAGAATATTCTAGAAGACCTCCTAAGTTTTCTTCATGCACATAAATCTCCTTCAAGGATAAATGATTTAGCACCTTATTTGCAAGAGCAATGCTTCCATTTTATCTCAACATTGATTGTTGGGATTGAAGAACATCTTTTAGAAGCTCTCTATCAAGAAATAAAAAATGAGGAGATGCTAGAAAAAATGAACAAGGAGACACTAGAATCGACAGTTATAGTAGAAAGGGCACTTTTCTTAGGAAGGATTTTAGTTGCTCTCAATTTTCATTCAACTTTCCTTCCACTAGTTCTTGGCTTGTATCAGCTCTGGATTGTCGAGAACAAAGCTTCAATTTCAAGGAAAGGATCTTTGACTTTCAGATATTCCAGTACTGATTTTGATTACCCTCCTCTAGACAGTTCTAGAAGAGAAATACTAATGAGAGGGGTTAGTTTGAAGCGTGAATCATAGGATAAAAATAATAGCACCAAATTGAATAAACTAAGAAGAACTATGCACAATCTTTGTATCAGATCTCATAACATGTGGATATTGTGGATAACTGAAGAGCTTTCAGGAATTCTCACAGGAGATCTAAGGGAGGATGATTCTTTATCCATGACAACTCCTTTGAAGGTTTGTATTCTCATTTGCATTGCATATTTTGTTTGTTTTGGCTTATGGAGTTGGTTTCATTTTCATGATTCATCTAATCACTGATCTCTTGTTGTAGTTTTCATGAGATTTCTTCTAGTTCTGATTTAAGTCATCATGGTTTATATCTGGATATATTAATAACTGAATGAAAATAAAGCATCTAGAGTAAAGAGCTACATTTGATTCTTTTAGTCACTTCAGACTCTTTATTTCCCAATAAATGGAAAAGACTAACATGTGTCCTTTCAACCCTTCCAATCCATATTAATCATGGAGATGTAATTTGTAAGTATGCAGAAAATTATCAAAGGGGAGCCAAAAACTTGGAGATTTTTATAGGGCCTATGAATCAGGTCTTGTTGTTTTTATATGAAAATATTGATGTTTGTTTTCTATTTATAATACATCTATTTGTGTTATTTGGGAACTCCTATTTTTTGGGATTGAGTAAGAGTTCTCAAACAAAGTAGGATGAAATCTACTGTATAATTGAACATTAAAATGGAATTTGAAGCATGATTTTATTTAATTTTTAATTTGCTTCCTTAAGGCAACCTCATAAAATGCCCTTTTTTAATTGTATATCAAACTGCCTACTACTTCTTTTCTTTTACTGCTGCAAGTCACAATTTTAATGTTGTATGCTTGCTCCATCTCTTGTAGTTTTTTGTTCCATGATTTCAAGGCTTACCATTTATTAGTCTGTGATTTGCAGGTTTGGGAAGAAACTGAATTGAAACAAGAGCATGAGGGTGGAGGTCAACTAGAGACTAAGATATCCCTACCAGCTATGCCTTCTCTATATATTATTGTATTTCTTTTTCAGTCATGTCAAGAGATTTATAGAATTGGTGGTCATGTTCTTGAAAAATATTACTTCAACTCTTTGCTTGGAGATTGTTGGAGAAGTTATGCATGTTCTCTAGTAGCTTTACATTCTTGACTTCATTACAACTGAATTTTGTAAAATGTGATTACTTTTTTGCATATATTTTAAACACAGGTAATCTACATTGTACAATGTCTCTAACTAGAAAAGTTTTTGATCATATTTTTATTCAACAAGTTCATGTTCATGTAGATTGGACATCTCTAGCAATTTTGGAAATCACCTGTAGATTTAATTGTTTTAAAATGGGTTTTATTTGAGCACTTTATTTGTGAATGTTTCTCATGGTTCGAACACAAAATGGTGAATCACTGTCATTAATATTTCAATATTTCTAGGATTTAGTACAGGTGAGTATTAGATAATAAAAATATAGCCGACATTTATCTGTAGAAATACATAGGCTACCTAATAACCTTTACTTGTAACAAATATATACTTGGTTGCGAACATATGTTACTATCTTTGTTTATCATTGTTCTCTTCTTTTTCTTCTAAATTTTTCATGTAATTATGCATGTCCTCACTAATCCTTTCTGCCAGAGAATTCATAATTTCATACTTATCTGCACCCACATATTTTTTCATCTGATTTGCATATTAGCAGTATAGTTTCCAGATCTAGATGCATCTGGATTTCTAGACTAGCCGAATTTATCTGATTTGGTCTAGATTTTTCAATTCTTATGGATATTTAACCAATTTATGAGAATTTTGGATTTCCATTTTTTTGAACCTAATAACTAACATTAGCAGGGAAAACATTTTTCTTTATGTAGTTGTTGTAACTTAGAAACTCTCGATTCTGAAAACAAAAATATTCAACTGAGTTTACAGAGACTAGAAGCATGGATTAGAACGAGAAGTCAAATCAAAAGATTTTGTTAACTCTATACTATTTAGGTAAAACAAAACCTTTCCTGTGCCATTCAACTTTGCTAGAAATTCTAGTAGCTTTGATGTAGATGCGTTCATACAAAGTAATAGTAATATACCTATTTTCCAAAGCTTCATGCATATTGAATGTACAACAATTGGAATAATCAATATGGAGCATTTCCTTGTTTTGGGGCATGGGTCTTTGACTTTTGAACCTTATATATTTGGTAACATCAGATCCACAGTTGCACAACAAAAACTTGGAGATCTATCTTGCTTCAGGCATCTGAGGAAATCCATTCATTCTTACATTAAGCTTTTTTATAACTTATTAATCTATTTGGGGCAACATTATAAGGCATGTTTAAGTCTCGAGGATAGCTAATCTTCCATGTTATTATGGGATTTAACTTTAGTCTTCTATTTTTTGAAAATATAGATGACTGAGAATTTTTTTCAGTTCTTCGGTTTTCCGATATGGAATCCATAATATATTAATATTTAATTTAATAAGTGCAACTGCTTGAAGGTTAAACATGGGTGTTTCCTAATACTTGTAGCTGAAGAATGCCTAACTGCATTCTTAATATTTGTAGGACAAGGTCTCTTTCTACGCTTGTAGAAATAACCTTAATCTGTATCCATCAATTCTTTGGAGTTCCTGGCATTCCCACAATTTTCCAACTACCAAAAGCATCTTCTGCAAGCAAGCAATTTACAAATATGGCAACATCTCCTAGAGAGACAGAGCAGGCCACTTTTATAGTTGTTGAAGCTAATCTTGACAGTGAGATGGAGGTACATAACAAAGAAGAAGGGACTAATCATTAGAAAACATTCCCATGAATATAGGACAATATTTGTGTTGGGGATATGGAGTCGGTTCTGTCATCAAGATATGCATCTAAGACAACAGTGCCTTAGTGATTTCAATTCAAAATCACAACAAATACATAGATAATTGTACCATAGAATGGAAGCAGGCACAGTTGAATCCCCCATTGATCCGACTGAGGAAAGTGAATGCAAAACAAAAATAATAGATTCAACACAAACAGATAACCATGAAAGACAAATAGGATGACACACAGATATACGTGGGGAAAACCCTTTCGAGTAAAAAACCCCACACTCCAAAACACTCAACTCATATTGTATTATTCAGTAAAAGGATTACAATACAAAAATATAGAGCTATGCTCTTTGAGGAGTGTTACATCTTGTTCAACTTGGAGAATACAGGCAATAGCAACAATCAGGACCTTCATGTAGTTACAATGTCATTCAGCTGACATACTACATAGATTCCCTTCAGCTCCTCAGGAATGACTGTCTCAGCCAGCCTCTCAACCAACACAGCCTCAAGGCCTAACCGGTTCACATCGTTCAGATCCAAGAGACCGAGTGTTCGCAGTTGCAATGCCTTAGCATACTACTTGAACACCCTACACGTCTCTCTCTATCCACCACTCATAGTGATCTCATCACCTTTTGGTTTACATATATTAATGTATATCTATGACCGAGCCATACATCGCATTCAATGACCCAACAAATTGTTGACCCTCAGGTTCATGCATCGAATAGCCAAGCATGCATCCAATATGCATAGATTGCATCAAGCCACCCAGGTAATAAATCTATCACCTTAATTAGGTTCTATTTCCACGACCTACAATAACTGCCAATCCTTCTTTGGTCTTCGATCAATTAGATGCTGCCAACCTGCCACGTGTCGCCTTCACATTCACTAATCACTCTGACAGAATTGGTCTAGCTCGGTCAAGCTCAGTCCATCTCGGTCAATCGAGCTCTAAGCTCTTACCGCATTACCATCGAGCTCAACATTACCTGTTGCGATATGGCAGTGAGCTCACCCGAGCTCACCCTTCCATCTACCGTGCTACCGTTGCCTCAGTCGATTTGCCTCACGGTATAGCAATGAGCTCATCCGAGCTCACCGACGACTTCACCGAGCCCAGACCCGCCTTCCCACCGCGCTACCACAACCCTATTGTCTTTGCCTCGTGGTATGGTGGTAACCGCCCAACAGAACGTCAGCGGTCATACTGCACTACCGCAGAGACCACCAGGTCTCACTGCGGTAGAGTAGTAACCGCTCTGGCAGACTGCCAGTGGTCATACTATGGCCACCACGGTCACCCAACTCACTGCCTGTAGTATGGCGATAACCACCAGGCCACACTGTGGCCACCGCGGTCACTCCAAACACTGACCGCGGTAGGGCGGTAACCATCAGAGCAGACTATCAGCCATCCTATTGCCATCAACCGCACCACCGCGGCTTAACTGAACATCGCCTGCGGTACAACGGTAAACATCTTCAGCCACTCAGCTGCTCACTGCACAACCACACCACCTCTTAGAGACCTCTGTGGTATAGCAATAGCACCGCCTAATCGCCAGACAGAGTGGCCCGTGGTAAAGTGATAAACCGCACAACCACACCACCAAGGAAAGAACAAGCAATAGTATGGCGGTAAAGGCCACAAACATGAAGAAAATGCCTAAGTCTTCAATGGAAAAGACCAAAAAGTTGAGACAAACTTTCCCAACAATCTCCCACTTGCTGAAGACTTTCATGCTTCCTCCAAAAAAATTGAACAAGGACCACAACAATGCTCTCACACTCCAACCAAGACCCTCGCAACGACATTCAAAAAATGTCCACCATCTCAGGCTATAGCTCCAAACATCCAACATAGGAAAAGGAACAAGCCAAGGCGTCTATGCACTAGTCTCAAGAATGAAAGAAAATGACCCTTCAGGCGAAAAAGGAAAAACAACAACAAACAAGGCACCACGCGAACACAGATCAATAAACCATCTCCAGAACAAGAAACCAACCAGCTAGAACAACAACCATAAAACTGACTGCCCTCCATCTAACTGATCAAACCCACGTGACTGAAAACCAACACCCACAACTCGTGCTGAAAAATCCAACCACCCATACCTCAAAGGTATGATAATCGGTAGCAGACTCATGCCATTAATAAACCACCCATCTCAGCAACAAACAAGCACCCCTGTGTCAACCAATCAAAAGACCAAACATGTCCAGGTACTCCCACTGCAAGGGTACTATCCAGATGAATGCAAACAAAGCACCATCACACATGATCTAGGCATACTAAGTCCACCGAACCCTGCACATATAAATGAGTAACCATGTAGTTCCAAGGAACATCCACACTGATCTGCAACACCTACAACCACCTTCTGCAAGAAATGATTCTCTCAACTGTCTTCCATCATTCTTCCAAGGTCCTCCAAATCTAACTAAAGAAAGAAGCACAGGAACCTTCGTGTCATCACCCAAGTGACAACACATGACCACAAACTGTGACCATCTCGGCTCCACACAAGCATCTCACATCCAAAGTCAAAAGAACATTCAGGAAGAACAAGACCAGATAAGAGAGAGCTAGCAAATCAAAACATGCCCTTCTACAAACCCTTCTAAATGCCAGTTGTGACAAGTATGATCTTCTTATCCCAAAGGGAAAGCCTTAAAAACACCCAAAAAAACCATGGATGTAAGCATCAAGAAGATCAGACTAACCCATACACCATCTCCTGTCAGTCCTCAAAAGAGCAAGGAGATACACAATGATTTCCACCTTTAATTATGAATCCTCCAAAATCATAAAACAACTCAAGATTCATATTCATGAAAGATAAAGCATAACACACATATCTGAAAGCTATAATGGGAAAATACCTTTCAAATAAACACCACTGTCGACTAGACCAAGAAGAAAATAAAATATGTTCCTCCAAGATATACAAGCCACTGTGACTTACCTAAGAGCATTCTCCTTCAAGGTCTTTGTTGAATTCGCATTCAACCAAGGTGTAGGCTTCTCAAAATTTCAGCTGTAACAACATTCTCATAAGAATTCTAGCCTCACCTTATTCTCCATGCATCCATGAGTATCAGCAACCTGTCATCTCATGCTAACTCCAATTTGCAATACTGCAGTAACCATGAAGTCCACAAACATATGACCAATGCACTCAAAACATAGAGAAACCCTAGACCATTGTCAAAGCTTCAAAACTTATCATGACACCATGATCTACTCATCCCCCTTCGAAGATACCATGCTTCAAGTGAACAAGCTATGGTCTAAAGAGCACAACAAAATGCCAAAACTCTAAGAAAGAGTAGCCATGACATAAAGCAAACAACTCTAAACCAAAACCAACATCACCTATCAAGCACCACCAGCAACTTAGCCAAAACTAACAATGTCATCCATGGCTCCAAGATGTTGCACTCCTTCAAATAGTGAATCATACAAATGCAAAAGAACACTTCTGCAACACCAAAAAAGGACACCAGTCATTACTAAAGCTCCCACTGCAACGTGACACTAAGCTTTCCAAGCACCATGACTGACCACACCATCACTGTAAAAAGCTTAAACTAACCAGTGTAACAAGATCTTCATGACAATGAGACTCTCATGCTATAGGTCCCCATTACTAACTATTCAGGTACTCAGAATTCCATTCACCTTCTCATCTCAAAACAGCCACGCCAATGCGCAAGTGACCACAAACAAGGTCAGCTAATAGATCTGCAACAACACAGAATAAATCACATGGATATAGACAGTCCATTCCCGAGTTGTCTCACAACAGTCAATAGGTAGCTAATCTATCAGCCACACAACTCAGAGATCCACTTCAAATGAAAACCTTGCAAATCTATTATCACACTGGAAAACTGCAAAACTGAGATCTCAAAGAGAATAGCCATGTAGAAAACCATGACCCAAACACTAGATCAAAAACATATCTAACTTGCCAAAAATACGTCCATAACACAAGCACCATAGTCTAGGAAGCCCACAAGCACCACCACAAGAATGTTGAAAGTAAACACATACCAACACTCTCATGCAGAGAAGAAACCCTCCTCAAGTCTAGTTGAACTGTAGCTATCTCATCTAGTCATACCCCAAAAACCAAGATCTGGAAAATAGCAAACAACAGCTCCACAAAATGCAAATTTTCTCTTGATCTTGCAAAACCTGCAAAACCATAGTGTTTCCAAAGCACCCACACACCTCCATATTCACTACTTATCTGGATGACTCAAGAGTCTACACACAACCATCACAGTTAACCAGAACAATGAAAATACAACATAGAAATTTTAGGAAAGTCTACACAAAACCTTCAGAGCCAAAGACAGGAATCTGAACCATGCGAGTGCAAGACACAGGCACACAGGAACAACAGGTCCATTTCAAACCAGTTCCAACGCCACAGTCATCCATAAGCAAATGAGAGAGCCAGGCTATCTAGAAGTTGCAAACCACCAAGGTCACTTCATAGCCTCCATGCAATCAGAGCACCAGAGAAACTGCCTTCAGTGCCAATTCAAAAAACACCCAGCACAAGCACAACACTCCATAGCTGATCAGCAACATAAACAATTCCATACCGCCAAGGAACCTCTCACATAGATGCCCAGTATGAACACCACACTTCGCTACCTCTCAGCCATGAACGCATCTCATGCCCTTTGCATCAAGAACTTTTTTACCAGCCAGGAGCTTCATATCACATTGCCACAACATGATCAACTCTAGTTATCTCCAGTGTCTTTCAAAACCGTGTGTTGAATTAGTGAAGCACACACTTCCACTCATCGAAGGATCAATCACCAACCGATTTCTCTAGACTTCCTCAAGCTTTAAGAAATATTCATAGGAGAAATACCCAAAACTTCAACAACCAGGAGAAGACTTTGATACCACTGGTTGGTATCATCAAGCCTCGACCTCCTTTAACCAGCTCTGATACCACTTGTTGGTATCACGAGCAACAAGCTACTAGCTCTGATACCACTTGTTGGGGATACAGAGTCGGTTCTGTCATCAAGATATGCATCTAAGACAACAGTGCCTTAGTGATTTAAATTCAAAATCACAACAAAGACATAGACAACTATACCATAAAGAGGAAGCAGGCACAGTTGAATCCCCCATTGATCCGACTGAGGAAAGTGAATGCAAAACAAAAATAACAGATTCAACATAAATAGATAACCATGAAAGACAAATAAGATGACACATAGATATACATGGGGAAAACCCTTTCAAGTAAAAAACCCCACACTCCAAAACACTCAGCTCAGATTGTATTATTCAGTAAAAGGATTATAATACAAAAATACAGAGCTATGCTCTTTCAGGAGTGTTACATCTTGTTCAACTTGGAGAATACAGGCAATAGCAACAATCAGAACCTTCATGTAGTTACAATGTCATTCAGCTGACATACTACACAGATTCCCTTCATCTCCTTAGGAATGACTATCTCAACCAGCCTCAAGGCCTCACAGGTTTACATCATTCAAATCCAAGAGACCGACTGTTCGCAGTTGCAATGCCTTAGCATACTGCTCGAACACCCTACACGTCTCTCTCTATCCACCGCTCATACTGATCTCGTCACCTTTTGGTTTACATATATTAATGTATATCTCTGACCGAGCCATACATCACATTCAATGACCCAACCGATTGCTAACCCTCAGGTTCATGCATCGAATAGCCAAGCACGCATTCGATCTGCACATATTGCATCAAACCACCCAGGCAATAAATCCATCACCTTAATCGGGTTCTATTTCCACGGCCTGCAATAACTGCCAATCCTTCTTTGGTCTTCGGTAAATTAGATGTTGCCAACTTGCCATGTCTCGCCTTCACATTTGTTGATCGCTTTGACATAATCGGTCCAGCTCGGTCAAGCTCAATCCAGCTCAATCAACCGAGCTCCGAGCTCTTATTGCATTACTATCGAGCTCAACATTACCTGCCGCAGTATGGCAGTGAGCTCACCTGAGCTCACCCCGCCATCTACCATGCTACTGCTGCCTCAGCCGATCTGCCTTGCGGTATAGCGGTGAGCTCATCCTAGCTCACCGATGACTTCATCGAGCCCAAACCCGACTTCCCATCGTGCTACCACATCCCTGTTGTCTTTGCCTCGTGGTATGCCAATAACCACCCAATAGACCATCAACGGTCATACCGCGCTACTGCAGAGACCACCAGGTCTCACCATGGTAGAGCGGTAACCGCTCTGGCAGACCGCCAGTGGTCATATCGTGGCCACCCAACTCACTGCCCGTGGTATGGCAATAATTGCCAGGCCACACCGCAGGCGGCTTACCGCGGCCACCATGGTCACTCCGAACATCGATCGTGGTAGGGCGGTAACCACCAGAACAAACCGCCAGCCATCCTGTCACCGTCAACTGCACCACCGCAGCTTAACCGAACACCGCCCACGGTACAATGGTAAACATCTTTAGCTGCTCACCACCCAACCTCACCACCTCTTAGAGACCTCTGCGGTATAGTGGTAGCACCACCCAACCGCCAGATAGAGTGGCCCGCGGTAAAATGGTAAACCGCACAACCACGCCACCAAGGAAAGAACAAGAAATGGTATGGCAGTAAAGGCCACAAACATGAATAAAATGCCTAAGTCTTCAATGGAAAATACCAAAAAGTTGAGGCAAAATTTCCCAACAATTTGCATGATGGGGCAAAGGTGTTAGGTTTGTAAAAACAAATCCATGAGAGTCATAACAATTATGAAACAATCTCTTTTACATAAATCTAGGATAATTAAGTAAATGCAAACAATTGGAAAATAAATTGTTCAAAGAAATGTGAACCATTTCCATCATTTTAAATAGGGTCAATGTTCTTGTGGAGAATATTGGTGGTGCTAAAAGAAACAATATGAAAAATAGGCTTACACTTTAATAATGTGCATTGCATCAGATATCCAGTAATAACAAAGGGACATCCATCAAAGCATAACAACATGGAATTTTTTATGTGGTTGAGACTCTTATGAGCTAGAGACCAAATGCATTATTGTAGGTGTTAGACTAAAATGTAAGAACCACATAAAAGAATGTTCACTAAGGCTCTCAAAAATGCAAGCTTGTAACTTACATGTTACAACTGTGATATGAAGTGAATTATTATAGAATGTCAGGCCCCGCTAGCATACAACCTTGTCCATTCTTTTGTTGTAATACAAAGATACCCAAATGATTTAGAAATAATGTCATTTCATTAAATTCAATCCAACAATAAAGAGAAACACATAATGCAAATAGAGATTCATAATACAAAGAGAAAATTTATAGAGACCAATAGTGCAAATCTTCACCTGTTTCCACAACCTTAGTTTCATTTTATTTTTATTGTTATTCCTTTATAGATTTGAAATAGGATCAACGTCCATCATATCCTTTTTTGAGTATTGTCTCTCTTTTAGAATTGCATTCACATTCTCCTTATGAATTTGAAATAGGAAGGAGATGGAAACCAAAAAATGTAACAAGAATTGACAAAAAAAAACTTGCAAGCCATTCACATTTCCTAAAGCCACCCTCTGTTCCATTGATATTGAATCCAAGCCCTTCAAAAGTAATGTATGAAGAATGGCTATGCATTTGTAGCATGTTAGCCACATAGCATACCGTTGAGAAAGAGCTTCACCTAGCCACACAATAGAAGATGAACAATAAAAAAATGAATCCCCAAGTGGATTGCAGCCTACAAGTATGGATTGAACAGAGGATTATGTATGCTTCTGAACGGGTTAAAGTCACATATAGTTCTCCTTACAAAGCCTCTCAAGGGATGCATATGCATAATTTCCCCATAATCAAGGTTTCGTTAATGTTTACCTTCTATTATTAATGGTAACAGTAATTAGGAGAATGTAATTAAGTATATTATTTAACAACCCATACTATAACAATTTCATTTAAGGATATCAAGGTCTTAAACTTGACCCATTTGATTTATAATCTTGTTTGAACACCTTGACTCTCTTCTAGGTTCATCTCATCGATCTAGGGTATAGGCTTGTAACTTAATAATAAATTATCTTGGGACCTGCATGATGATATTACAACCATTAACATATAACTCTCCCTACTTTGATTGACAGAGTAATTTCCAACTCAACTTTTCACACACACATGTTAAGATAAGGGGTCAACTAGTGATCTTTATAGCATCTCTATAGGTTTCATCTAAGAAGAAAAAGTCATAGTAGGTTGGAAAGATATAATAATATTAAGGATATAAGCCCGATTTCCAATTAAGGTTCCCATACCCCAAGGGTAATAGATGTTTGTGCAATCATATAAGGCCTTTACCTCAATAACCAATTCCATCCTAGAACCGTATATCATGCCTTATTGTAATAATCAGGGGAAATAAAACAACATTAAAGGATTCCATCCTAGAACCATATATCATGCCTTATTGTAATAATCAGGGGAAATAAAACAACATTAAAGGACCTTATTATGACTATTTCTTTTGCTATAGAATTTCTCAAATGGTCACATAATACCCTTTTGAACCTTGAAATACAAAACACATCAGTTATAAACTAGCTTTAAACATGATCAATGATGGTGTCATACTCACGACAACTAACACAATAATGGAATTATCCTCATATGTTAATGCACACTCAATCATATAATTATTAGTAACAATTTTGCATATATTGCATGCCTAATAAATCTAGAAGGCAATAGGTCATATGATTAAGTACTTGATATATATTCAATAGCTAGCATACCGTTATATCTAGGTTTGGAGCAATATTGTGCTTACAAGTCAATTTCATGGCTTATGGTCACTTACTATCTTAATATTTCTAGAGACAACTAAAGGTTACATTTACTAAGGGGAATAGATATATTTTGACTTCTAGAGCTTCCATAATTTATAGGTTGTCAAACCATGACAATGAACTTATCTGTATCCATAAAGAAAGGATGATGATATTTAAACTGGTGTTCCTATCATGACGAGGATATCCAATGTGTCTTGCACACATGAATATTAGTTTAGTGTTTCGTTTAATACAATCTATTGATTAAATATGGGCCTTAATCCTTTATTATCAACCATGTTAAGGCCTATACATGAGGCCAAATCGAGTAAGGTGGGACCTTTATATTTATATACATCGCATGCAACTTTAAATGATTAAGGAACATAAATTTTATTGTCAAAGGTAAACCACAACACCATCAGCTATATTGAGATAATTTTATAACCATTATAAAAACAAGTTTATTGGCCTAATAATGATTTATACAAGGAATTTGTACATATTTAATAAGAATTTTGTCCATCCAAAATCCAAATGGGTTGATCAAGATTAATTTTATCATTTTCATGAATATTTTTCATTTTAATTAATATTGGTAAACCATATGTTTTGATGCATTATAGTGGCATTCTTATTATCATCTTAAATAAACATGCAACGAACAAAAGTATGTACATGCCTTCTTGAATAAAGTGACTTTAAATCACACTATTCAACTAATTATTTAATGAACTAAATATTTTGGCTAACATAAATTCTCAAAGATCCCTTGTAATGACAATATCTATGCTTAGATAAGGAGCTTAAAATTTTAACAAAATGTTAAATATATGTAGAACATACTCGAGAAAGGGGAGAAATTATCTAATATTTCATAGAAGAAAACCCAAATCAATTAAATACTATCTTAGGAAAGCAAAGGTGAAGGAGGCTCTAGCGAATATTGAAAATGTTTTTGATGTAGGCACAAAAATCTTCTCAGCTAACTCCACGTTGGCCCCTTATCATAGCCATTTCCATCACAGACCATACCCTAACTTCTATGGTCTACCTTTACTCAAAAGTTTCTAAAGACTTTTCATCAAATATGCTTTGTGTAATTCTTGCTCACCATTATAGTTGATGACCCCATTTCTTTCAGGTGTTTTGTCTGCCCTCACACTATTCTCCTCTTTTGCACTTGCAATGTCATCCATTCTTCTCTTCCTCCCTCTCCCTCTCTTCATGCTCCTCTAACCTCTCTTTGTATTATGTATTCTTGCCCAAATTTGTGTGCCTCAACTCTACTCGAGCATTCACCAATTCTCCCCAAACGTCTCTCTCTATGCTCAAAACGCCCTTGCATCTTGCTTCCCACTACATTTTACTTTCCTATCAATATTTTCTGCTCATATTTTCTTTCTTTAGCAAAGCCTCTCAATCGCTTTGAAAATCTACTACTCCTTGGACACCTCCATTCACCCATCCCCCCGTCCCTTATTTGTCTTTCTCTATTTCACGCGCTATTCTCCCTTCTGCTTCCCTTGTTCTCTGTTCAAAACTGCATGCCTCCTCTTGAGCTCTCTCACCGCCTTCTTATTCTCACTCCCCCCCTCCAAATTGAGCCCACGATGAAATTTTTTTTGAAGGTTGTGGTATGCCCATAAAGATGCATTTTCTTCATTTGGTCGTGGGTGAATGACTAGGTGTTTTGCGCACCAATTTTGACCCACATCTTGTAATTTTTCCTGCTTCGAAGAAGGATCACCATGCCCTATTAATGGCATGGATCTCCCCTTCAATCACATGCCCCTTTCCTCTTTAGTACGTTCGTGGAGTAATATAAAATATATATTTAATGGGTGATCCCACAATACTAGTTTACAATTTTTGGCCAAATTGGACAGTAAAGTTATTTTTTCTAACTAAATCTTCACTTTCAGGCACCTATAGTGGCTAAATCGTGAGGAATTTGAAGATGATGCAAACTAGTGATTTGTGAAATTTTGTTTGTAGATTATAAATATATTTTTTTCAAAAATTTTGGAATCAAATTTCACTTCTTTTTCCATCTCCTTTGAAAACTAGTTTTTTTTTAGTAAACACCATTTTAAAGGAGTGATGCTCACCGTATACAACATAATTTTTTTTCCATGAAGGATAAAATTATATTTTTTTCAAATTTAGATTTGTAACTATGATATCTAGTTCTTTCATTTGGTTTCATTGTGTTTTTTTAAATTAATTTTCCTTAATCAAGTTTCGAAGTCAAACCAATTACAATTCAGACATAGGCGGACTGTATACAACATAACTTTTTTTATATGTATCGAAATTCAATTTTTTTTAATTTTTTGGATCAAGGATTTCAATATATAGTGCACTGATATTTTTCAAAAAAAATTTTTGATAATCTGCTATTTTTCTACATGTGCATAACAAAGAGCTTGATTTTTGGTGAAAAACCTAAATTCACAAGAAATAAAAAATAAATATAATAATACAATTAAATTTATTTAAAATTATGCTTTTTAGGAAGCTTATAATAATGAATACATACATACAAAAAAATAATTTTAAAATTAATTCATTTGATCCCCCAAAAGGTAAATCAAAAATGGTTTTTTATCAGCATTTTGATATGTGTAAAGGAGACTCTGTTATAGGTATGGTTTAATACTAGCAGGGTTCTATCCAAGTGGGTTTGATCTAAGGTGGTTTGATCAAACCCCTTTCAATTGTAATCCTTAAAATGAAACTTTTTAAGGCTTAAAACATTATATTTTTTAAAAATATGTGATTTTAGGAAAAATCAGAATCTCCCAAAAATTGTAAACCAACATTGTGGGATCACCCTAATATAATAGTAAAATAGATTAAATTATATACAATATAATTATATTTATTATTATATTTAATAGTATATATAGATTATATTATTATTATATATTGTATTCTATAGTAAAAATTACTAAATATAAATATAAAATTATTATAATTAATATATAAAAAATCTGATAGTTTAATTGATCTTTAGAGAGATCGGGAAAAAGAAAGAGAGATGGAGGGGGAGACAATTATATATAGAGAGGAATATATACTAACACTTGCACCTAAAGGAAGTTTAAGGATTGCGCTGATAGAAAACTATATGTGTGTTAATATGTTAGAGATTATGTGTTTGTGCATGAATGTGCTACAAATTCTAGTTGCATGTGGCTAGCTTAAAAAATTAATAATAAGAGCTAAATAATGGAATGAAATAAATTTAGACAAATCTATATTAAGGCTCCTTAACATACTTCGTGCTCTTGGGCATAGATGTGGTGAATTTAGGGCTCCCTAACATGCTTCCTCTCTAACCCCATCATGGTGGACTATGGGAATAGCACTATTGATTCTTGATTCCTTAAATAATCTATTCAAATGGATTGATATAATTGATAATATATATGTATTATATGTACCATAACTCTTATTGAATTACTGGTAGAATTATATGTTATCAAACTGGCTTCAAATCATAGTTAAAAACATTAATGATTCATTAACATAATGAGCAATAAAAGTTAAAGAATGTAAATGTTATTTTTTTTATAAAATTGTGAAGGCCTTAAGACTGCACTGAGGGGCAATGCCTTCAATGCAATAGGTATTTTTGGTGCACCTAGCAACCTAGGTGGCCAAATGGCCTGCTTAGGTAGGGGTCCCATGAGGAGGGCTTAATTAGCTCTATGGTTTATGATCAAATTCGAAAGAAAAAAGAATAAAGTAATAGTCATTAATTTAGCCATATATTTAGTCATTTTTATTTGTCTAATATTAGTCATTTATTTAGTCATTTAGTTGTGATTTTACCCGATTACCAAATTAGTCACTTATAAATGACCAAATTAGTCATTTATTTTCAAAATACTACTAGTGTTAGTCACGTAGTCATTTATTTGCCAAATTCTACTAGTGCCCACAACAATGCTTCCAAACAAGCTAGCGACAACAACCAACACCACCTCGCCAGATCCCAATAGGCTGACAACAACAACCAACCCTGCAACAAAAATCCATCTACCTCTTTTGAATCTTCTCCTTCCTCTCCAACATCAACCCCTGATTTCAAATTTCTGCCCCCCTCTCCCCGCTCTTCTTCCCGCTCCCTCTCTGCTCCATCAAGGAAAACATATACATTTGTGCTATTGTTAGCTTATTCTCTTTTCATTCATTTAGACTAATCTAAACACTTATATCAAGTTTATATTTTCCATGTGTTAAGTGTTTCTCATTATTAGTTCCTATCGTAAGGCAGGTTACTATTGCATTCATTCAATATGCATTTGCTATGCAGCATCGACCAATCATATTCTATTATTTTAACATATTACTTTTTATTTGTATAGTTTGAATTTTAAAACTTATTTTCTATATTTGAAAATTAGCATTTATCTCTTTTTCTATTCGTGCGAGTAGCTCTATAAATATTTTTTGTTTAAAATAATTACGAAAATAAGAAAACATAGATTGATTAAATAAAAAATCAAAGATTAAAACTGATGGTTGAGCGTACAGAATCCATGAATGTGTAGTTAATGCATTAAATAGCATCTGGCTCGAGGACAAGCCGTTGAAACTGCTGGATGGCTAAAAAAATTAAGAAATTAATTGATCATAATATTTTTGCTAGAGCATTATAGTTAATGCATGAAATGCAGAAGTTGCTAGAAGGAGAAGCTACTGGAGAAATCTTCACAACAAAACAAGAGACAACAATGACAATGGTGACAACTGCAGCAACCAATTCTATCTTATTTAAATTGGGAATGACATATCCAATTTGTGTATTTTTTTCTTAATGATCTTAGCAAATGATCACCAGTAGAATTTGACAAATAAATGACTACGTGACTATAACTTATAGTTACGTGACTAAAACTTATATTCACGTGACTAAAAATTATAGTCACGTGACTAACACTAGTAGAATTTGGTAAATAAATGACTAATTTGATCATTTATAAGTGACTAATTTAGTCCTAGGATAAAATCACAACTAAATGATTAAATTAATGACTAAATAAATGACTAATATCAGATAAATAAAAATGACTATTACTCCTCTATTCTTTTTTCTTTCAAATTTGATCATAATCCATAGAGCTTAAGCCCCCCTCATGGGACCCCTACCTAAGCGGGCCATTTGGCCGCCTAGGTTGCTTGGTGCACCAAAAATACCTATTGCGTGGCAGGCATTGCCTCTCGATGCAGTCTTAAGGCCTTCACATATTTTATAAAAAAATTAACATTTGCATTCTTTAAGTTTTAATACTCATTATGTTAATGAATCATTAATGTTTTTAATTATGATTTGAAGCCAGTTTGATAACATATAATTCTACCAGTGATTCAATAAGAGTTATGGTGCATATAATACATATATATTATCAATTATTTCAATCTATTTGAATAGATTATTTAAGGAATCAAGAATCAATAGTGATATTCCCATAGTCCACCATGATGGGATCAGAGAGGGAGCATGTTAGGGAGCCCTAACTTCACCACATCTAAGCCCACAAACACGAAGTATGTTAGGGAGCCTTAATCTAGATTTGTCTAAATTTATTTCATTCCATTATTTAGCACTTATTATTAATTGTTTAAGCTAGCCACATGCAACTAGAATTTGTAGCACATCCATGCACAAACACATACTCTCTAACATATTAACGTGCATATAGTTTTCTATCGGCGCAATCCTTAAACCTCCTTTAGGTGTTAGTGTTAGTATATATTCCTCTCTATATAGAATTGTCTCCCCCTCTATCTCTCTTTCTTTTCCCTGATCTCTCTAAAGACCAATTAAACTATCAGATTTTTTATATATTATTTATTAATTATAATAATTTTATATTTATATTTAGTAATTTTTATTATAGAATACAATATATAATAATAATATAATCCATATATACTATTAAATATAATAATATTATATATAATTTAATCTATTTTACTATTATATTAAATATATATTATATATTACTCCACAGACATATTAAAGAGGAGAGGGGTGTGTGATTGAAGGGGAGAGCCATGTCATTAATAGGGCATGGTGACCCTTCTTCAGAGCCAGAAAAATTGCAGGATGTGGGTCAAAATTGGCATGCAAAACACCTAGTCATTCACCCATGACCACATTAAGAAAATGCATCTTTCTGGGCATACCACAACCTCCAAATTTTTTTTCATCGTGGGCTCAGTTTGGGGGGTGGGAGTGAGAATAGGAAGGCGGTGAGAGAGCTCAAGAGGAGGCACACAATTTTGAATAGAGAACAAGGGAAGCAAAAAGGAGAATAGCGAGTGAAATGGAGAAAGATAAATAAGGGCAAGGGGATGGGTGAATGGAGGTGTCCAAGGAGTAGTAGATTTACAGAGCGATTGAGATGCTTTGCTCAAGAAAGAAAATATGAGCAACAAAGATCGATGGGAGAGTAAATTGTAATGGGAAGCAAGATGCAAGAGAATTTTGAGCAAAGAGAGAGATGTTTGAGGAGAATGGTGAATGCTCGAGCAAAGTTGAGGTACACAAATTTGGAAAGAATGTAGAATACAAAGAGAGGTTATAGGAGCATGAAGAGAGGGAGAGGGAGGCAAAGAATAATGGATGGCATTGCAAGTGCAAAAGAGGAGAATGGTGTGAGGGTAGAAAAAATGCCTAAAGGAAATGGGGTCATCAACTGTAATGGTGAGCAAGAATTACATGAGGCATATTTGATGAAAAGGCTTTAGAAAATTTTGAGTAAAGGCAGACCATAGAAGTTAGGGTATGGTCTGTGATGGAAATGGCTATGATAAGGGGCCAATGTGGAGCTAATTGAGAATATTTTTGTGCCTACATATTTTAAATTTTCACTAGAGTTGAGTGCCCTCCTTCACCTTTGCTTTCCTAAGATAGTATTTAATTGATTTGGGTTTTCTTCTATGAAATATTAGATAATTTCTCCCCTTTCTCGGGCATGTTATACATATATTTAACATTTTGTTAAAATTTTAAGCTTCGTGTCTAAGCATAGATATTGTCATTACAAGGGATCTTTGAGAATTTATGTTAGCCAAAATATTTAGTTCATTAAATACTTAGTTGAATAGTGTGATTTAAAGTCACTTTATTCAAGAAGGCATGTACATACTTTTGTTCGTTGTATGTTTATTTAAGATGATAATGAGAATGCCACTATAATGAATCAAAAAATATGGTTTATCAATATTAATTAAAATGAAAAATATTCATGAAAATGATAAAATTAATCTTGATCAACCCATTTGGATTTTGGATGGACTAAATTCTTATTAAATATGTAGAAATTCCTTGTACAAATCATTATTAAGCCAATAAACTTGTTCTTATAATGGTTATAAAATTATCTCAATATGCCTGATGGTGTTGTGGTTTACCTTTGACTATAAAATTTATGTTCCTTAATCATTTAAAGTTGCATGCGGTGTATATAAATATAAAGGTCCCCCCTTACTCACTTTGGCCTCATGTATGAACCTTAACATGGTTGATAATAAAGGATTAAGGCCCATATTTAATCAATAGACTGTATCAAATGAAACACTAAACTAATATTCATGTATGCAAGATACATTGGATATCCTCGTCATGATAGGAACGTGAGTTTAAATATCATCACCCTTTCTTTATGGATACAAATAAGTCCATTGTCATGGTTTGACAACCTATAAATTATTGAAGCTCTAGAAGTCAAAATATATCTAATCCCCTTATTTAAAGGAACCTTTAGTTGTCTCTAGCAATATTAAGATAGTAAGTGACCATAAGCCATGACATTGACTTGTAAGCACAATATTGCTCCAAACCTAGATATAACAGTATGCCGACACTTGAATATATATCAAGTACTTAATAATATGACCCATTGTCTTCTAGATCTATTAGGCATGTAATATATGCAAAATTGTTACTACTAATTATATTATTGAGTGTATATTAACATATGGGGATCATTCCATTATTGTGTCAATTGTTGTGAGTATGACACCATCATTGATCATGTTTAAAGCCAGTTTATAACTAATGTGCTTTGTATCTCAAGGTTCAAAAGGGTATTATGTGACCATTTGAGAAATTATATTGCAAAAGAAATAGGCATAATAATGTCCTTTAATGTTGTTTTATTTCCCCTGATTATTACAATGACATGATATACAGTTCTAAGATGGCATTGGTTATTGAGGTAAAGGCCTTAAATAATTGCACAAACATCTATTACCCCTGGGGTATGGGAACCTCAATTGGAAATCGGGCTTATATCCTTAAGATTATTATATCTTTCCAACCTACTATGACTTTTTATTCTTAGATGAAACCTATAGAGATGCTATAAAGATCACTACTTGACCCCTTATCTTAACATGTGTGTGTGAGAAGTTGAGTTGGAAATTACTCTATCATTCAGAGTAGGGAGAGTTATACGTTAATGTAGGAGTTGAGAAAATACAACTTTACAAACCCCGAAGATCACCTGCATGCAAATAACCTGTCACAAAAGAAGAGATGGAGACAAACAAGCAAGGGTTCTCTGAAAATTGAAAACGTATATATCAGAGAGAATGAGAGAATGAATTGATATGGAATACAATGGGATCAATCCTTATAAAAATGAGATCATGCAAACCCTAATAGGAAAATATTTAATAATTAATATAATTATTAAATGTCACTTTATGCAAACTAATGTGAAATCTTAAGAAAGGAATAAAGGTAACTTAATCAACATAATTAAGTTAAGACCTTTACTCTAACACCCCCCCTTAAGATGAGCAACAGTGCAGCTACAAACAAATGCAAGAAAGCAAAGGTAACTACAATGCAAGAAGGCAAACATGGGTCCCGACAACTAGGCCAGATCAGGTACCCAAATACAACCAAATCTCTATAAAATGGAGAAATAGAGAAAACCTCATCGGAAAAAGCTATACTCCAAAAAGAGATGTAGAAAGCCATGAAGAAGAACATCACTGAAGCAGAAGAAGCTACAAACAACTATCGAAAGATGACTGCTATGGTGCTAAAGAACCTCCACTGAAGATGGAAGATCCCTTCCAAGGCGAAACCAAGGAAGAATTAGCACGAACAATATAATAACCCCCCCCCATAATGCTGAACTGGGAGAGCCTGACAGATCCACTGAAATGATGTGAAACACCCTGTAGTACATGAAGGAGAAGAAACATCTGGAAGTGCACAAGAAAGAACCTACAACTGAAAAAGTGATGTGCAAAATAAAGCACACATGCATGAGGCTGGAATCATATGGATCTATGGTCGTCGTGGAGGGACACTCACCAGACAAAGGTGTGATGGCAAACAAAGGAAAACTACACCACCCCCATGGTATGGATTCACTATCGTCGTGGAGGGACACTCACCGGACAAAGATGTGATGGCAAAATAAAGGCAAACTACACAACCCCTCATGGCACTTTATAATAACAGTACGAGTACAAAATATGGCACAACCTTATGTGCAAAATCCCCAAAAGATGCATGTACAATAGTGTGGCACTTTATCTCAGTGCGTTTACATAAAATATAGCTTACAAATGATGCTCAAAATGTATTCGAAGGACAAAATGCTGAAAATACATGAAGAACAACCAAAAACAAAGCATCCCATGTGAACAAAAAGTTTCCAAGAGCAAATATGTCCAGGTAATCCACCAGAGTGTGAAAAAATAAATAACTGAATAAAATATACCTGGAGTAAAATCTAGAAAAAGTGCATGGAAGAAACTGAAGAGCTCTGAAATACGGTTCCAACGCTGCTGAGATTGCGAAAAACGGAGAAACGGAACAAAAGTTATGAGCTTGAGACTGAAAATAGCCCCTTTGTCTTCAACTGGTTGTAGAATGTACCAACGCAAAAAAGAAGTGATGAGACCCACACCACTGGAAAGATGAGAAAACCAAAATTTTGACGATATCTCGTTTGCCAAAAAATGATATCGTATGCCCAAGTTATGACCTCTGGAATAAATCAGCTCCAAAGAGGGAAAAAAACCAGCACTGGGTTAAATTTGACGGTCATATGGCCATCGCAACAAAAAATACTGGGTTAAATTTGATGGCCAGACAACCGTCACCATAAAAGTGCGATTGGGCTAGTTTTGAAAAAAAAAAAATTTAAATAAATAAACAAAAATAATTTTTGCAAAGTTTATTTTTTTTATATTCAAAAAAAAAAATGAAAAAAGGCCGACGGCCTTGTGCGCCGCTCACTACGCATACACTACGCAGTTCACTACGATACACGTGCAGTTCGCATGGTACACTGCACAGGGGATTGCGCAAGTACACTGTGCAGGACTGCGCAGTTAGGCCGGCAAGCCTTTAAATGCCCTTTTTAATTTTGATTTTTTTTTTTTTTCTCTAATAAAAAATCAAAATTTACAAAGAAAATTGTGAAAACAAATTTTGCAGAAAAATTATTTTTTTTTGATGAAAAAGGAATTCTGAAATTTTTTTACCAAGAATTTTTTACGGATCCGCGCGCAGACGACGACCGTACCCTAAATTTTTTTTGCTTCAAATTTTGACTTTGTCCAAAATGGACGAATGAACAATCGATTTAGGGGTTTTGGACCGCTGCGGACGCAATGGCGAAGTCTGTTTGAGCTGAAAATGCTTCAAAATTGTAGGTATGCCCTGGATCAAGAAAATAAACCCCAAACCCTTAAAGCTCCAAAAATCTTCAAAACAAGAATAGGATGTAGCAGGTGTGGAGCTCTGATACCATGTAGGAGTTGAGAAAATACAACTTCACAAACCACAAAGATCACCTGCATGCAAATAATCTGTCACAAAAGAAGAGATGGAGACAAACAAGCAAGGGTTCTTTGAAAACTGAAAATGTATATATCAGAGAGAATGAGAGAATGAATTGATATGAAATACAATGGGATCAATCCTTATAAAAAGGAGATCATGCAAACCCTAATAAAAACCTAATAGGAAAAACCCTAATAGAAGCCCTAATAGGAAAACATTTAATAATTAATATAATTATTAAATGTCACTTTATACAAACTAACGTGAAATCTTAAGAAGGGAATAAAAGTAACTTAATCAACATAATTAAGTTAAGACCTTTACTCTAACAGTTAATGGTTGTAATATCGTCATGCAGGTCCTAAGATAATTTATTATTAAGTAACAAGCCTATACCCTAGATCGATGAGATGAACCTAGAAGAGAGTCGGGGTGTTCAAACACGATTATAAATTAAATGGGTCAAGTTTAAGACCTTGATATCCTTAAATGAAAGTGTTATAGTATGGGTTATTAAATAATATACTTAATTGCATTCTCTTAATTATTGTAAGCATTAATAATGGAAGATAAGCATTAACGAAACCTTGATTATGAGGAACTTGTGCATATGCATCCCTTGAGAGGCTTTGTAAGGAGAACTATGTGTGAATTTGACCCGTTCAAAAGGATACATAATCCTCTATTTAGTCCATACCTGTAGGTTACAATCCACTTGGGGGTTCATTTTTTTATCGTTCCTCTTCTATTGTGTGGATAGGTGAAGCTCTTTCTCAGCGGTATGCTCTGTGGCTAGCATGCTACAAATGTATAGCCATTCTTCATATGTTACTTTTGAAGGGATTGGATTCAATATCAGTGGAACATAGGGTGACTTTAGGAAATGTGAATGGCTTGCAAGTCATTTTGTTGTCAATTCCTGTTACATTTTTTGGTTTCCATCTCCTTCCCATTTCAAATTCTTAAGGAGAATATGAATACGATTCTACAAGAGAGAGAATACTCAAAAAAGGATATGATGGACGTTGATCCTATTTCAAATTTATAATGGAATAACAATAAAAATTGAATGAAACTAAGGCTATGGAAACAGGTGAAGATTTGCACTATTGGTCTCTATAAATATTCTATCTATATTATGAATCTCTATTTGCATTATATGTTTCTCTTTATGGTTGGATTGAATTCAATGAAATGACATTATTTCTAAATCATCTGGGTATCTTTGTATTACAAAAAAAGAATGGACAAGGCTATATGCTAGCAGGGCCTAGCATTCTATAATAATTCACTTCATATCACAGTTGTAACATGTAAGTTACAAGTTTGCATTTTTGAGAGCCTTAGTGAACATTCTTTTATGTGGTTCTTACATTTCAATCTAACACCTACAATAATGAATTTGGTCTCTGGCTGATTAGAGTCTCAACCACATAAAAAAGTCCATGTTGTTATGTTTTGATGGATGTCCCTTCGTTATTACTGGATATCTGGTGTAGTGCACATTATTAAAGTGCCAACCTATTTTTCAGATTGTTTCTTTTAGGACCACCAATATTCTCCACAAGAACATTGACCCTATTTAAAATGATGGAAATGGTTCACATTTCTTCGAACAATTTATTTTACAATTGTTTGCATTTACTTAATTATCCAAGATTTATGTAAAAGAGATTGTTTCATAATTGTTATGACTCTCATGGATTTATTTTTACAAACCTAACACCTTTGCCCCATCATGCAAATAGTGTCCTATATTCATGGGAATGTTTTCCAATTATCAGTCCCTTCTTCTTTGTTATGTACCTCCATCTCACTGTCAAGATTAGCTTCAACAACTATAAAAGCGGCTTGCTCTGTCTCTTGAGGAGATGCTGCCATATTTGTAAATTTCTTGCTTGCAAAAGATGCTTCTAGTAGTTGGAAAACTATGGGAATGCCAGGAACTCCAAAGAATTGATGGATACAGATTAAGGTTATTCCTACAAGCGTAGCAAGAGACCTTGTCTTACAAATATTGAGAATGCAGTCAGGCATTCTTCAACTACAAGTATTAGGAAACACTCATGTTTAACCTTCAAGCAGTTGCACTTATTAAATTAAGTATTAATATATTATGGATTCCATATCGAAAAACCTAAGAACTGAAACAAATTCTCAATCATCTATATTTTTAGAAAATAGAAGACTAAAGTTAAATCCCAAAATAACACGAAATATTAGCTATCCCCGGGACTTAAACATGCCTTATAATGTTGCCCCAAATAGATTAATAAGTTATAGAAAAGTTTAATGTAACAATGAATGGATTTCCTCAAATGCCTGAAGCAAGATAGATCTCCAAGTTTTTGTTGTGCAATTGTGGATCTGATGCTACCAAATATATAAGGTTCAAAATTCAAAGACCCACGCCCCAAAACAAGGAAATGCTCCATATTGATTATTCCACTTGTTGTAGATTCAATATGCATGAAGCTTTGGAAAATAGGTATATTACTACTACTTTGTATGAACGCATCTACATCAAAGCTGCCATAATTTCTAGCAAAGATGAATGGCACAAGAAAGGTTTTGTTTTACCTAATTAGTATAGAATTAACGAAATCTTTTGATTTGACTTCTCGTTCTAATCCATGCTTCCAGTCTCTCTAAAATCAGTTGAATATTTTTGTTTTCAAATTCGAGAGTTTCTAAGGTACAAAAACTACATAGAAGAATAGTGTTTTGCCTACTAATGATAGTTATCAGGTTCAAAAAAATGGAAATCCAAAATTCTCATAAATTGGTTAAATATCCAAAGGAATTGAAAAATATGGACCAAATCAGATAAATTTGGCTGGTCTAGAAATCTAGATGCAACCAGATCTGGCAACTATCCTACTAATATGCAAATTAGATGACAAAATATGTGGGTGCAGATAAGTATGGAATTATGAATTCCCTGGTAGAGAGCACTAGTGAGGACAGGCATAATTACATGAAAACTTTAGAAGAAAAAGAAGAGAACAATGATAAACAAAGATAGTAACATATGTTTGCAACCAAGTATATATTTGTTACAAGTAAAGGTTATTAGGTAGCCTATGTATTTCTATAGATAAATGTCGGCTAAATCTCTATTACCTAATATTCACATGTACTAAATCCTAGAAATATTGAAATATTAATGATGGTGATTTACCATTTTGTGTTAGAACCATGAGAAACATTCACAAATCAAGTGCTCAAATAAAACCCATTTTAAAGCAATTAAATCTGCAAGTGGTTTCCAAAATTGCTAGAGATGTCCAATCTACCTAAACATGGACTTGTTGAATAACAATATGATCAAAAACATTTCTAGTTAGAGACATTGTACAATGTAGATTACCTGTGTTTAAAATATATGAAACCAAGTAATCATTTTACAAAATTCAGTTGTAATGAAGTCAAGAATGTAAAGCTACTAGAGAACATGCATAGCTTCTCCAACAATCTCCAAGCAAAGAGTTGAAGTATTATTTTTTCAAGAACATGACCACCAATTCTATAAATCTCTTGACATCCATGAGAAAGAAATGCAGTAATATATAGATAAGGCATAACTGGCAAGGATATCTTAGTCTCTAGTTGACCTCCACCCTCATGCTCTTGTTTCAATTTAGTTTCTTCCCAAACCTGAAAATCACAGACTAATAAATGGTAAGCTTTGAAATCATGGAACAAAAAACTACAAGAGATGAAGCAAGCATACAACATTAAAATTGTGACTTGCAACAGTAAAAGAAAAGAAGCAATAGGCAGTTTGATATACAATCAGAAAAGGGCATTTTATGGCTGTCTTAAGGAAGAAAATTAAAAATTAAATAAAATCATGCTTCAAATTCCATTTAAATGTTCAATTTTACAGTAGATGTCATCCTACTTTGTTTGAGAACTCTTACTGAATCCCAAAAAATAGGAGTTTCCAAATGACACCAATAGATATTATAAATAGAAAACAAACATCAATATTTTTAGATAAAAACAACAAGAGTTGATTCATAGGCCCTATGAAAATCTCTAACTTTTTGGCTCCCCTTTAATACTTTTATGCATACTTACAGATTACATCTCCATGATTAATATGGACTAGAAGGTTTGAAAGGGAACATGTTAGTCTTTTCCATTTATTGGGCAATAAAGAGTCTGAAGTGATTGAAAGAATCAAATGTAGCTCTTCACTTTAGATGCTTTATTTTCATTCAATTATTAATATATCCAGATATAAACCATGATGACTTAAATCAGAACTAGAAGAAATCTCATGAAAACTACAAGAAGAGATCAATGATTAGATGAATCATGGAAATGAAACCAACTCCATAAGCCACAACAAACAGAATATGCAATGCAAATGATAATACAAACCTTCAAAGGAGTTTTCATGGATAAAGAATCATCCTCCCTTAGATCTCTTATGAGAGTGCCTGAAATCTCTTCAGCTATCCACAATATTCACATGTTATGAGCTCTGATACAAAGATTATGCATAGTTCTTCTCAGTTTATTCAATTTGGTGCTATTATTTTTATCCTGTGATTCAGGCTTCAAACCGACCCCTCTCATTAGTATTTGTCTTCTAGAACTGTCTAGAAGAGGGTAATTAAAATCAATACTGGAATATCTAAAAGTTGAAGATCCTTTCCCTGAAACTGAAGCTTTGTTCTCGACAAACCAAATCTGAGACGAGCCAAGAACTAGTGGAAGGGAAGTTGAATGAAAACTGAGAGAAACTAAAAGCCTTCCTAAGAAAAGTTCCCTTTCCACTATAACTGTCGGTTCTAGTGTCTCCTTGTTCATTTTTTTTGGCATTTGCTCATTTTTCATTTCTTGATAGAGAGCTTTTGAAAGATGTGCAAGATGTTCTTCAATCTCAACAATCAATGGTTAGATAAAATGGAAGCATTGCTCTTGCAAATAAGGTGCTAAATCATTTTTCCTTTAGGAGATTTATGTGCATGAAGAAAACTTAGGAGGTCTTCCAGAATATTCTTGGACCCCTCATCTATGGTATCTTTTATTTGACTAACCTCAGTTCCAAAATAAGTGTTAAGGCGACCAAACCAGTCTTCATCATTTGTCATCATAAATCTAAAACTCAACCCAGGTAAATTGACACTTTTTAGGTCCCCTCTCTTGACAAGCTAGCCCTCACTAGTAGTTAATTTGTGCAAATGGGTTTCAACATCTTTGTAACTGGCCACAAATGTAACTATGGCTTTAAGGCATTTACCAACCTTAACTCTCTCACGTAGATCTACAAATCCATCAACTATTATTTGTTTCATCCTACTAACAAAAAAGCTTTCAAAAATTTCATCCCACAGACTCTTTGAGTGCTTCAAAACAATATCACACACGCATTGCCATGGAAACTCAGCATTTGAACCAAAATCCGTTTTTAGCCACTCCAAGCTCTCTTCAAATGCATTCAGACAATCCAATGTTTCTTTGATCAATGTATCATTCTCTACAAGTTTTGCCACTTTTCACAAGATCAAGCAAATACTTTCCCCCAATCCTATCTGCAAAGAGAATATCATCTGCACATGTCTTAAGCTACGCTAAGTAAGATTCTGATATAAATTCACTCGAAAAAATCATCATGCTAGCTTGTAGCTTCTCTCTATGAGATTTCCACAATTGCACCTCATTGTCTGGGTTTGGAATCCCACCAAACAATTGTGATCTAGGTGGCATTGTCAACACAGTCTTATAAAAAAGAGGCAAACCATTTAGAACTAGTGTAGGAGCACCTGATGGACTATATGCCTCCATGAGGCAATTTTGAAAATTTTGCTTGAGTCTTGTGTTTTGTTCATGTTATAAGGTCTAATAGACCATGTTTAACTTTTTTGAGTTTGTTTTAGGTCCTAGAAGGTCATTTTGAGGTCATATGTCAAATATTGTAAAAGTTGTTATATTGTTAAAAGTTGTAGAAAGTGGAAGATGAAGAGACAAGGTTGTAAAAAGGTAGTTGGAGAAGTTAGAGAGGTTGTAATAGGCATAAATATGCCTCCCATGAGTCATTTTTTATGATGAAGGTGGAAGGAGGAAGTGGTGAGGATGAATTCAAGTGGGAATAAAATATAACCTCATTTTCTTTGTGTTTTTCCACACCCTATCACTGTTCTTACACATTGTACAGGTTGTACAGATCCTTTCATGGTCTGAGACCGATTGGGCATGAAAGTGCCTTGAGTTTACTATATTTTTCAAATTTTTTCATTCAATTTCATCAATAATGGAGGGAGATATTGCATTTCCTTTACAGACTGTCAAAAACCCTAGATAAGGTAACAGTGGGTGACTAAAATGATGTTTTCTCATATTTCATCCAAGGAAAAATTCTAAAAATTTGTGAAATGATGTAATTTTGTGTATGTTTCCATGTGGAAAATTTTCAGGGCTTGAGACTGAAGTTTATTTATGTAATTTTGATGCCCTAGGACTGTATTTATGCATGTTCAAACTGACACAAAAGAATAAACAAAGGGTTTTGTTGTTGAATATAACATCCATCATAAGTGGAAGTGTTTGGGAACAGTTTCAAGGTGTCTTGGGAGCCCTTTTAAGTTTGTTTTTTTTCAATCTAATCAATATTGGAGTATATATATTCATTAAGTTGTCATGATTGTGTTTCCTCTATGGCAAACTGGTAAAGAAGGTTAAGTAAGGGTTTTGAATGCTTATTTGTAGAATCTAGTGACCACTATCAGTGCAAATGTTTGGAGTTGATATTAAGAAGTGGTGTGAACCTTCTTCAAAGTTGGTATTTGATGAAATTAAAGGTGTTGAGCCCATTTGGTCTACTGCCCTGTTATGACAAAGTTGACCGTTGAATTAAAACTGTGTTTGGCAAGATTTGTAGTGCTCCTTATTGTATGGTCTTAAAACCCTTGAAGGCCATTTATGTGAGTGTCATGAATGCCTCTAAAGCAATGATGAAGTTCAGTGTGTTCCAATTGGTGTGAGGGTCAAATTTGGAAAGTTTGAACCATTTCAAGAAGCCTAATTAGGCCTAAAATATAGATCTACCAGTCCATTGTTGGGATGTTGTTACAAAATAGCTTGTGAAGGAAAGTTGGATCGTTGAAGTGTCTAAGTGGTTGATAGGGTGTTGAAGGATTGCATTGGTCATTTTTACCTTGTGTAAGGTCAGCCAAGTGTCAGATAGGGTGTTAATGTTGTGGATTCCTTATGTTGTTTTGTTGCCAAGTAAGCCCCAAGAACGCCAAGAAGCATGAAAAGTGAGAACATTGCCTTGAGATTTGTTGAGTAACTAAGAAGTTTGTGTTTGTCCTCCTACCTCTACATCAAGTAATGCTAAATTCACCCTTCAATGGATAACAATTCCATTTTCAGATGATACAGATGTTGGTATCATCATAAGCTTATTCTATTGAATAATCCAAAAAATGTATAAAACACAATGAATTATCCTTTTATCTCTTGGTTGATTATGTCTAAATTTTTCATTAATATGATGTTTTACATGGGCAAAAATCATGCATTTGGTGGCTTTGGATTAAGACAAACCTAAGGATAGTGCATGCTTTTTTGGATAACTTTTCATTATTCACTTTTTCAAAGGATCAACGAATATATTTATTTGATACAATGATAACTTGGTTGCACTGCAACTTTGGATGAAGACCTAAAGTAAGAGGGAGACATTGCATGTGGATTCATAGATGATGGATATGCTAGATGGAAATAGAATCTTCTATGTAGATGGATATGCAATGTGGCAATCAAAACATACTTGAAGGTTCTTAACAACTCTAATAGTTGTACCAGGGGCCATGTTTAACAAACCAAAGCAATTGCTAACTTTTCACTATGGTGGTAGATAAATGATTCTTTATACCCTGTTGCCTTCATTTGCCAAGCCAATTTCTCCTACTTTGCATAGCTCTGTCGTGTTTGTGGATTTGATCTATCTCCTACACAAAAAACATGTACCATTTTATGACCTTCAATCCAACTACATCCAGGTATCTTTTTAATTCCTCTATCTTTCATCAATCTCTTTACTATTTTAACCTTGTACAAATGTTTTACAAAAGAACATAAGTTGCAACATTTTTAGGATCCAACTAAAAAAGCACTGTTGTTGGAAATACTTAGCCTATATTCATATATGATCCACATGCCTCCACACTCCACATATTTAATAAAACTTGAGTTTGTGAGCTTGCTTTAGTTTGATTATTCTATAAAATTCGTTCCATGAACCATTGCAGCTATCAAAGCAGAGACAAGCACTAACAAGTGGGTTTTCTAAATATTTTACAAATGAATTGTGTCAACACTTCAAAATTTTTTGCCCTATGTCTGAGTGAGCTATCTCACACATCATCACAAAAAAGAAGTTTGGTAATAATAATAGATCATTGTAAGGTTTTAGATGAATAAAACATTCTATTAATGATCAACTAAGTGATTAGTATTACATCAAACCTATTATTTTTAAAATTATCTAGTTTGTAAGTTTTCCTTTATATATATATATATATTTTTTTTTTGTTTTTTTTTGTACAATCATCCCCTTTTTTGTTTGCTTTTTCCTAGGATTTAAAGGCCCAAATTCTGTACATCCACTTTCTTGCTCTTTCTAAAATGAGACTTAATGGAAATAACATTTTGCTAAATCCCTACAAATATCTATTTACTATTTTTTCTTGCCTAACCATTGGAGGGCAATAACTTGTACTTTGGATTCAAGAAGGTACTACCAAGTTTAATTAGTTCTTTCTAGAAGTTGCTGACAAATTTTAAATCCTGGTCTCTCACCTGTATATAGTTGACATATATTGCATGATGAATTGGGAGGAGTAATATGTGAAACCTATAGATTTTTTTTTTAAACATACCTAGTCAGCCTATCAACCTAAAAATACATGAGATCTACCATTGTTTAGAAATTGATTTGCCAAGTCTAAGCCTTTTCTAGTTTTTGTAGAGTGCTTTATTAATTCAAAGATTTTGAGAGGTTCCTTGCAAAATCCATTTTGTGCACATGAGATGACATCTCTTTGAGGCATTCTGTCAAACAATTCAGATGTATTGTCTATGATTCCACATCTTGCATATACGTCTACCAAAGCATATCCAACTATAACATCTGACAAAAATTCCCCTACCAATTATGCTTTGGTGCATGTTCATAGCCCGTCCCAAAGCTCCCACTTTGGCACAGGCAGGGAGGATTCTGGAAAAAAATTGGCTTTATACCTACCAATTGCATTCGTTTGAAAGTTTCAAAATCCTTTTCAACAAACAATTTTCTGCAAAACCTGCAATCATTGCATTCCATGAGATGACATTTCTTTGAGGCATTCTATCAAACAAGTCGCGTGCCTTGTCTGTGCTTCCATTTTGCATGCATATCTACTAGAGCATTTCCAACCGTAATATCTGACATAAATCCACATTTTTTTATGCTTTGATGTATGTACATACCTTGTCCAAAGCTCCCATTTTATTATAGGTAGGGAGTATGTTGGCAAAGGTTGTGGAATCTGGCTTTACACCTAAACTATTACACTATAGTCTTGCAAGATATGTGTTTCAACAATATTTGGTATGAAATTTTGGGTCCCTTTGTTAGCAAAGCATATATTATATGTGTATGTCTAGGTTTGTGTCTATTAAGTTAAATAAAATGCTTGTTCAAAGGTTATGTACGTAATACACTTGTGTCTTTGACTTTAGCAAAAGGATTGCTTAGTATATACTTGATTCATTTGTATTGTTTGATAGTTTTACACTACATATAGTTTTGGTATACAAACATGTCGTTGGATTGTCAAAAATTTGATTGATCGAGTTGTTAATTTACTTAGCTTATGCTTGGTTTTGATTGGTTGAGTTGTTAATTATGATTGTTGATGTTGCAGGTTTTGAATGTCAATTAGTTTCAAAGACACCCAAATGGGAATGACAAAGTAATGAGCTTGATTGCTGAGTTGATTAAGTTGTTTATGTCAATTGATGTTTTCATCTAGGTTTTGAAGCTTGATGAATTTGGAGTAAATGGATCAAAGGATAAAAATATATGCTATTTACGAGATTTAAATGATGCAACCAAACTTGTGAATGTTATGGCCTCATGCACTGGTGTCGAGGTTGTTGTAATTGGTGGTAGATACATAGGCATGTAATGTGTTTCAACATTAGTTACCAATAAAATACATGTAACAATGGTTTTTCTAGAGGAACACTTAAGTAAGCTTTCTTTCTTTCCTATCCATCTTGTATATACTTAGTTTCATCTTTCTCCATTTTATATGCATGTAACAATGGTCTTTCCAGAGAAACACTGAAGCAAGATTTCTTTCATATCAATCTTGTATATACATAGTTCTATTTTTCTTCTTCATATTATTGTAAAATACCACATGCTGATGATTCTTGACAATCACAAAGTATTTATCATTATTTATGATTCCCATTTTTAATGCATGTTGATTCACTATTCATCAGTACATTCAGGTTTATAACATAGTGCAATGATGGTGATAGAATAATGCTTACAATTGTTTTGTTTTTAATAAATATTGGAGAATCACCTTCTTTAGGGTCATGATTTCAGTGGCCCGGTTATTTACTTCAGAGTTAGCAGCTTTCTACAAGGACTACTATAGGAGTAAAGGTGTCGAGTTCATTAAGGGAACTATAATGTCATCTTTTCAAAGGGATTCAGAGGGTAAGGTAAGGAATTTGATTATTATCACCATATTTTAGATTCATTTTATTAGCCATAAGTCCCAATATAATGGGGCAAAAAAGGTCACACTTGTTATTTTTGGTTTTGAACTAACTTAATCATATGTTGCACACAAAAAATATCATGTGCAAACACAACTAGTATCAATCTAATAGTCGTTTTCTTTGAAAAGCTCCAGGAATAAATACATTTATAACTTGAATATAGATTTTAATTTGACTATATTATGGTCTAACATGGAGAAAATTTTGGAACCTATGATAGTGAAAGATGGTTTAGCCATTGCATGGTATTAGCACAGAATTACAAGTTCATTTACTTTGGCATATATAACTGCAAGTCGCTATGTTTTAAACTAGTAATCTGTAATGTCACCATATTTACCCAAGGTATTTTGCTAAGTAGTTTAATTGAATTTCAATTGATTGCTTTAGTTATTTTAAATAAATATTTAGAAATTGATTTTCCAAGTCTAAGCCTTTTTTAGTTTTTCCAGAGTGCTTCATTAATTCAAAGATTTTGAGAGGTTCCTTGCAAAATCCATTTTGTGCACATTCTGTAATCAATCATTTCATTCCATGAGATGACATCTCTTTGAGGCATTATGTTATACAATTTAGGTGTTTTGTCTACGATTCCACATCTTGCATATATGTCTACCAAAGCATATCCAACTATAACATCTGACAAAAATTCCCCTACCATTATGCTTTGGTGCATATTCATAGCCCATCCCAAAGCTCCCATTTTGGCACAGGCAGGAAGGACTCTGGCAAAAAAATTGGCTTTATACCTACCAATTGCATTCGTTTGAAAGTTTCAAAAGCCTTTTCAATAAACAATTTTTTGCAAAACTTGCAATCATTGCATTCCATGAGATGACATCTCTTTGAGGCATTCTATCAAATAGTTCGTGTGCCTTGCTTGTGCTTCCAAATTTTGCATGCATATCTACCAGAGCATTTCCAACCATAATATCTAACAGAAATCCACCTTCTGTTATTCTTTGATGGATGTACATACCCTGTCCAAAGCTCCCATTTTATTACAGGCAAGGAGTATGCCGACAAAGGTTGTGGAATCTGGCTTTACACCTGCCAATTATGTTTGCTTGAAAGTTTCTAAAGCCTTTTCAACAAATCCATTTTGTGCATATCCTGCAATATTACAATCCATAGACCATATTTCTTATAGGGATATTGTCGTGTATTGTCTATGCATTGTTTCAAAGCTACCATTATGGCATAGGCAAGGAGGATGTTGACAAAGGTTGTGGAATTTGGCTTTCCACCTACAAATTGTATTTGCTTGAAAGTTTTTAAAGCCTTTCCACCAAATTCATTTTGTGCATATCGATTGTAGATGTCCTTAAGCTATATGACAAAGGTGTATATACAATTTGAGATCAATTGATAAGTTGAGACATTTAATGTTGATTTGATTTACATTTTACTTAAGATATAATTTCTTTGCGTTGCTGAATTTCATAGTTCAATAATTGGGATTCTCAATGATCTTGTATACCCAAAGTGTATGTGATATAAAGAAATTAGGTAGTCATGTCGATTAGTTTGACAATTTGAATGATCTTGAGTTCATAAGTACATAGTGATAAGTTTTGACAAATAATATAATTTCTTGTTTCATTTATCACAAAAACAAAGGCCTCTTTTGATTGTAGCAAAGGATGTAGAGAGTGAAGCATTGGCTACTTTGATCTTTGAAATTGATGATTTTTTTACTAAATTGATAATGTTTGAAGTTTCTTTTTCTTTCTTAGATGTTGAGTCTAATTAATAAGTTTAATGTTGTGTTGCAACTTGCAAGTGAGTATGTTGATATGATAAAGGCTAGCATTGTTGATCCTGTAAAAGTTATCAGCATTGTATTAGTTGATGCAGAAAGGTAAAAATATTTATCTTTATTATAATTAGTGGAACTTGCAACTACAATATCTGATAAAAATCTACTTCCAAATATTCTTTTGATGGATGTTCATATCCTCATCCAAATCTCCAATTCACACATAGGCAAGGACACTTTCAAGCGTATCAATTACAAATTTACAATCAATAATCAAGCTATTGATCAATTATTCAAGAATAAGGCAGTTGTATATCACTAATTGAATATTATCTATTTGTTTGTTGTCTTAAAAGACAAAGTCTTACCTTCTTCTCTTATTAAAGTTCAATTAGAGAAAAGTGTGGAGAGAAATGAATCATATGGTGGCTTGAAGTTCTCAAGGATGATCTTAATGATCGGTGTGTACAACGTTGCAAACACCTTTTTACTCTGTGTTTTCTGTACCTAAGATGTTATTGAAATTTGTTTTGCACTGGAGATTGCTTTTGGTAGCATCCTACTTTGTCATTCTTCCAATTTTTATATGGTTTATAAAATTTATGTTGTTATGTTCACTTTGTTGTAGGTTTTAATACAACATTTGCATGAGAAACTTAATCTTAGTGAGGTATGATAAATGTTTTCCATGTATTATTATTCTAATTAAAGAAAGGAAATTGATGCTTTTGATTTTTTTATGAGATATAAGATCCAATAGTGAGCTGGATTGGAATTTAAAGGAGTATGAATATGGCCATAATTTAATTATCTATTGTGTTGTGTTGGCCAACTAAAAAAGTAGCGTTGCTAGAAATACTCAGCCTATATTCATATATGATCCACATGTACCACAAATTTAACTAGCATCTTAGTAATAATGTTTAAGGTGTCCTCAATATAGCCAACATGGGCATGAAGGTCAACCATGCACACCTAATGATCAACTATATATGTAAATTGTAATGCAATAATGGTTACTGATGTGTGAAGTATGTGCAAATCTCATCCAATAAACCTGCATGACTACATGCACCTAGAACCCAAGCAAAGCTTACAATGTTAGGATATGTTCCAGAGTGCTTCATTAATTCAAATATTTTGAGAGGTTCACTACAAAATCCATTTTGTGCACATTTTGCAATCAATCATTTCATTCCATGAGATGACATCTCTTTGAGGCATTCTGTCAAACAATTCAGGTGTTTTGTCTATGATTCCACGTCTTGCATATATGTCTACCAGAGCATATCCAACTATAACATCTGAAAAAAATTCCCCTACCATTATGCTTTGGTGCATGTTCATAGCCCGTCCCAAAGTTCCCATTTTGGCACAGGTAGGGAGGACTTTGGCAAAAAAATTGGCTTTATACCTGTCAAGTGCATTTGTTTGAAAGTTTCGAAAGCCTTTTCAACAAACAATTTTTTGCAAAAATTGCAATCATTACATTCCACGAGATGACATCTCTTTGAGGCATTATGTCAAAAAATTCACGTGCCTTGCCTGTGCTTCCATATTTTGTATGCATATCTACCAGAGCATTTCCAACCATAATATCTGACATAAATCCACCTTCTGTTATGCTTTGATAGATGTAAATACCCTGTCCAAAGCTCCCATTTTATTATTGGTAGGGAGTATGCTAGAAAAGGTTGTGGAATCTAGATTTACACCTGCCAATTGCATTTGCTTGAAAGTTTCTAAAGTCTTTTCAACAAATCTATTTTGTGCATATCCTGCAATATTGCAATCCATAGACCACATTTCTTATAGGGATATCGCCGTGTATTGTCTATGTATTGATGGATATTCATATCTTGTTTCAAAGCTCCCATTTTGGAACAGGCAGGGAGGATGTTGGAAAAGGTTGTGGAATTTGGCTTTACACCTACGAATTGTATTCGCTTGAAAGTTTTTAAAGCCTTTCCACCAAATTCATTTTGTGCATATCTATTGTAGATGTCCTTAAGCTATATGACAAAGGTGTATATACAATTTGAGATCAATTGATAAGCTAAGACATGTAATGTTGTTTTGATTTACATTTTACTTAAGATACAATTTCGTTGCGTTGCTGAATTTCATAGTTCAATAATTGGGATTCTTAATGATCTGGTATACCCAAAGTGTATGTGATAGAAATAAATTAGGTAGTCAAGTCAATTAGTTTGAAAATTTGAATGATCTTGAGTTCATAAGTACATAGTGATAAATTTTGACAAATAATATAATTTCTTATTGCATTTATCACATAAGCAAAGGCCTCTTTCGATTGTAGCAGAGGATGTAGAGAGTGAAGCATTGGCTACTTTGATCTTTGAAATTGATGATTTTTTTACTAAATTGATAATGTTTGAAGTTTCTTTTTCTTTCTTAGATGTTGAGTCTAATTAATAAGTTTAATGTTGTGTTGCAACTTGCAGGTGAGTATGTTGATATGATAAAGGCTAGCATTGTCGATCCTCTAAAAGTTATCAGAATTGCATTAGTTGATGCAGAAAGGTAAAACTATTTATCTTTATTATAATTAGTGGAACTTGCAACTACAATATTTGATAAAAATCTACTTCCAAATATGCTTTTGATGGATGTTATATCTAATTCTGATACATTCACTATATCTAGCGCCTAAGTTTAGGGTGCCATGGTTGGAAAAGGAAAATAAAATGTTTGAATTTTATCCTCTGTATTATTTGACTTTTTTGAGTTTTTGATGTGCAAAATTTGAAACCTTATTTTCAGATTGTAGCTCCAAATTGGAGAAGTGAAAGGTGAATACCAACGAGGAAGAGTTTGGAGGAGCTGAAACCAATAGCGTCTGGAAAGCTATGGATTTGCAAGGGGATTAAATGGGTCAAGCCCTTATAGGAGGTGTCTACCCTTCCAAAAGGACTGTAGTTAAGGAAGGGGAAAATAGTATAAGTATATGAGAATAGGAGTATTTTATTTATATAGTGTCTGTAAGTTGTACAGTGTCATTGAGACATTGATTGTAACCAATGAGATTTTGATTTGCCAATGAGGCTTAATGAAATAAATTTTCAGAGTGTTTTTTTCTCCACTCATAAATACTATGTTGTGGCTCCTCTTGATTTGTAATTTGTTTGTGTTTGTGTCTGATCAATCATATTTGTTCAAGCATTTTAGTCTTCATTTCATGGTGCTTCTTCAACATTTGAATATCTGTGATACTTGAAGTTTATATGCATAAATTTGTAATGACTAAATATATGACTAAATTAATGACTAAATTAATGACTAAATATATGACTAAAGTAATGACTACCATGATTAAATAAATGACTAGTTAACAACAATCAATGACTAAATATACGATTAAATTAATGACTAAATATATGATTAAATTAATGACTAAATAAATCACTACCATGACTAACTAAATGACTAAATTAATGACTAAATCAATGACCAAATCAATGACCAAATTAATGACTAAAATCAATGACTAAATAAATGACTAAAATTATTTAGTCATAAATTTAGTGGTGTTATAAATGACTACAAATAAACCACTAATAGTCATGTGACTAAAGTTGGTCATTTATATGCAATTTTTACTAGTTTATTTAGTCATATATTGTTGTTCGTTTCTCTTAGGGCTACCATTTTTGGGAGTCTAGAGGACTCCGAGAGAATATTCTCCGACCTTATTGCATAGGAGCCTGAGAATTGCAGCGTGTGGTCTAACAGGGGAAGCATTAGGGTTTCTCCGAATAAATTTGAGGTGGCTATGGAAGATCTGTTGGAGTCTATCAAGCTCGCTCCACAAGCCCCCATTCCATTTCTTAATTGCGCCATTGCTTACGAGGTACCACCCCATATAACTCTTCTCCGAAGCTTCTTGGACTAACATTTGTTTTTTTTTTTGGCTAATTTTTTTTGAATTCTACCATAATTGAAGTTTTCTCATAAGTTTATTTGAAGAAATTTAGAGACAATATATTTATTGTACATTTTTTAATTTGGAAAATTTATCTTTTGGGTAATGTTTGGCTTAATTGCCCTTATAGAGGGATATTCTCTACAGTCAAATTTACCAAGCACTACCACCTAGTAACTCACTTGTTGGGTTGGGAAAAGTGTCTCAAAATCTTTGATGAATGATTTTATTATTTTTTTTTACAATATTTTGCTTGACAATTTTATATTTTGTTTAAATCTCTATAAGTTTTTATAGTTTATTTTAGGATATTTATACATTAACCAATTCTAGTTCTCTTTTGTGATGTACCCACTTTAACAAGGAGCTTGCCAAGCAAGTTTTGGGTCTTGAAAATGAAAAAGGCAAATGGAGTATATTTTCCAGAAGAGGTCAGTAGTAATCATGTGAAAGTCAAGTAAATTCAATTTTTTTTAATCCAAATGTAGTTTGTCTTTCTCATCTCTGAGTACATTTATAAATTTGATTCATGTTTTCTAGCAAAAAATCTGTAAATGGTTTGTACAACTTCTTCTTGCAGTGGACTATTTGCACTCAAATCACATCCTTCATTGAGAATTTAAGGTTAGTTAATTGATTATTATTTTAGTGGACTATCTGCACTCAAATCATATCCTTCATCGAGATTTGAAGGTTAGTTAATAATGGATTGCACTTGTCTCAACATTTCTCTTGGGAAACAATAACATGATTATAGTGTGCCAATTTCTTCGTGGTGCTCAAATAGTTTCTTGACGAAGGAGTAGGATGTCTGTCTTGGTAAGTTTGATCTCCTTGGAATATACTTGAGAGATGTAACTCTTTTGACACAAATTCAGTAGAGAGAAAGCTGCTTGATTTCCTGTGTAAGTCAAGAATATTCACAATTGACATTGGTATAATGAATCTGCAGGAGACTTTGGATTAGCAAAGAGGTTGAACCCAAATGACCTTACTTCTTCTATGAGTTTCAAAACCATAATTTCAGGGTTGTATGATTTGCATATTTTTCCCTTGTGCTCAAGACAAAAGAATTTGTGTTTTCTCAAGGTCCCAACACAAATTCATGTATACAAACACTAGCAATAGAAACTCTGTCAATACATATACTAAACCAAATCAATTAAATATGTGTATAGTTTTTAATAAAACTAATGCCACAAGCTAACTATGACTAGTTGGAAAGATGATTGATATATGAGTATCAAGACACTATGGGGTTATTTCTACTTGATTTATTTTGATATTAAACACCAAGGAACAAAATACAATCTTTATTGAGATGCCATAAGCTATCTATGCACATTTGAAAAGATGGATGAAAAATCTATTAAGAAACTTTATTGGAGCTATTTCTTCTTGATTTCTTTTTGATATTGAATTGAAAGGTGATAGCAGAGTATTCCATAACTATGCATATTTGAAAAATGAAAATAAATAGAGTATCACTATTAGGAAATTCTGTTGAAGTTATTTCTTCTTGTTCTTTTGATGCTGAAGCCAAACGATCCATTTGTAGTTTGTATCTACCCAATTAAAGAAAACTTGTTTAAGGCTCTATTTTGAGATCTATGAGCCTACTATTGTTAACATCTGTAATCGATGTTAGTGACCTAAAAATGTGATTTTATGTTTTCAATTTGCTATCCAACTGCTATATGTATTGCTAATAACATGAGGTATATTTTTGATATTAAGCATAGCCACTGATTAATTTTGTAATATGTATACATACATATACATACACATAGCATGCCTAGAAGTAGAAGATGACCTTTTTATCTACATTCAACATTCACATTCTATTCAACGTATTTTGCATTGCCTGATATATGTTTCCCATACACTTTTCCCTTCAATTGAATGCTGTAAATATTTTATAATTTTTGGATCATATTGAAAAAGTTATACAAAATTGCAATACCAAGAATACAAATTAGATAATATAAAGTTTCAAGAAATCTCCTTACAATAAAAACAAAGTCAAAACCATGTAAGACATAACTTGATGCTACCTATAGATCTATCAAACAATTGCAACTATACAAAATTGCAGTACCAAGAATACAAATTAGAGAATATAAAGTTTCAAGAAATCTCCTTACAATTAAAACAAAGTCAAAACAATGTAAGACATAACTTGACGCTGCCTATAGATCTATCAGACAATTGCAACCTTATCAATGTCTCATTGATCTAATTTAAACAAAACTAAAAGCAATATAAATTCTACATTTATTCATTACATTTTTCCTTCTTCTCTTCTTTGAATCTGAATGCTCTACGCTCTCCGACAGGATCTCGACTCTTGTGCCATTTGTTTATTACTAGCATGAGTAAGTTTAAATATATTTTTAGATCTGACATTATTTTGTCAAATAATTTTTTTTGGAACATCCTCTTTTGTCCCAAACACTATTTTTTTAAGAAAACACACTTAAATGTTTATTGAGATGAAATATTCCCCACATGAACACAATTTTCAATACTACTCTTTGATTTTTATGTCATTTAAAGAATACATTTATGTAAAGATCTAAATTGAATAATACATTGAGTCTACATAAATTAATTAATAAAAAACAATTAAAGATGTTATCTACTAATGAATACACACAAATATAAATAATCATATCCACCAACATTATACAATAATTCACCAATAAAGTTATTTATATACCTATTAACAATTTAATAACACCTTTAAATACTTTACTCAAAATAGTACTTAACAAAGAAATATACAAAGAAAGTTACTTTCTATACAAAGAAGTACTGTTTACAGGGTCCCGGTTTTTAAGGAAAAAATGAACTCCAGTAAGCAAAATTTGAAGGTTTATCTCATTCTATGCAATAAGTTTTTAGAGCAAACTATTTACCAGTAAAAATGGTGCAGATCAGATGGTTATGGGAGCTTTATTGCCCGGTGAAGACATTTCTCCATGCAGGTTTTAACGTTGAAAGAAATATTCTCCTGCTGAAGAAAGCTTCGAGTCAAATTTCAGAGAGTGAAAGGAATATTGAAAGAGGGCTTAAAACTAGTGCAGACGCTATGTTAAAATTACAAGCAATCATGAAAGCAATAGCAGAGAACGGGGGATATTACAAAGGGCGTAGATATTCATTACAGCAGGTCGAAGCAGTTCGAAAAGAATTAGTTCAGAGAAGAATAAGCTCAAAAGAGCACAGGGAAAATTTATCCAAAATCAAAGCATCCTTTGAAAAGATGTTAGAGATGAGGATTAAGATGTTCAATGAGAGTTGCGAGCATTTGGACGAGGTTTTGTATAACATCTTCTTTAAAGGTGTATAGAATATTAACTCTCATCTGATGCCTCGTTTTTATTAGGTTATGAATTGGTCCTTTATGATTGACTTTTACGGTTGAGTGCGTGTATATACACCCTTTTCAACGTTTTCAGAGATACGCATAGGCAATGTATGTTTTAGATTGATGGAGGTGTTTCTTTTTTCAAAAAGAAAATCATATGTTATGAGCATATGCAAAAGGTTTCATTGGCAATGTACTATGTTGATTAATGGAGGCTTCTTTTTCAATGTATATGTTGAGAACATGTGGAGAAGGGTTCATTGGCTAGTGACATTGCATTTTTTAGATTGATGGAGGGCTTGTTTTCAATTTAGATGTACAGGGATCTCGCTTCTGTAGAGGATTTATCTATTTTTAGGGTTCATGAATATACTTTAGAGGTTTTATCTATATTATTACCTGGCCTTGTGACTCGGGGCATGCCATACCTAGATTTGGATGTGGTTGTACATTTAATATTGCTTGTAGGATTTTGAACTTTGGTTTCCACTAGTAAAGTCCCCATGATTAACCACTTAAGCTCATTCCATTTGACAACAGTTATTGTTTATTATTTTTCTTCTGTTAATGCTATTGCAAATGTTTTGATGTAGACAGAGAGCATCTCTAGATCATTAAGCATCATTAGAGAGAGATATATTTAAAATTGCCTTTATTTATTTGTTTAATTGTTCCTCGCTTTTTGCAATCAAGCCTGTATGTTCTTCCTTCTGGAGAGAATTTGATGGATAAATCTGAAGGGTGGATGCACTTCTGCTACTTCTGACCATCTTTACAAAACGTAAGTAGATAATGTTTTGGACATTTTCAATGTATTGCTTGTCTTCTCAGTATCTTCTCATTGTTGTCATTAAGAAATTTGTTTTTGTTATTAAATGTGAACTGGTTACTATGCACTATGCTTCTGTCATCATTAGTGTAGCAGGGTTTGGATCCTAATTGTTAAGATGACGTACTGCTTTACTCGTGATGAAATTAGAAGCCCAAAGTATGGTGTCCATGCCTAAAAGGGGAATTGCTGAATCTAGTCCAACTCCAAAAGCAGGAAAATGGTCAGGTTATTTAATCATTAGGGAATTCCAACCCATTTATATTTAAGCAATGCACCCCCAAGTTTTCGGGACAGGGATGACAAGGGACGGGGGGATGTGTTTCTAGGATGGGTTTGTTGGGACGTCATTTTATAGGGTACATTTGTTAAAAAAATAGGGAAATTTTTAAAATATAAGGAAGTTTAAAATATTTGTATGATAATGCCGATAAGACATTTATCATAGACATTATAGAAACTTAAATCATAACATTAAAATTGAGTTTAGATTTCACATGAGATTCAACAAACAAATTAATAAAATTTAATTGTTTTTATTGTCAATGTGCATATTGATGGTAAAAAAATTACAACAAAATGCCCAAAGGCTGCAAGTTTCAACTGCAAAATGACAAAAACATAGAAAATATGCAATTCTCCCTAATCAACATCTAGTAACTTTGCATCAAAATTGGAGTTTGAGTTTGAGACACTGCCACTATGAGGGGCTACCTCATCGATTGGAACCCCAATCAATCCTTCCTACACCTCCTCATCAATCTGTATGGCATCTTCAAGATCAACATTCTAATGTGCGACTAGAGTTTGATGATACTCAATAGCCTATCAGTTCTGTAGCCACAAGACACCATGCATGGCCAACAACTTCTCTAATTGTCTAGAGGTAAGGTGGTGCCTCTTGACTAACTAAATGAAGTTGTATATGGACCAATTCTTCCATGGAATAGAGGAATTGACAACTTGTGAAAGAAGACGAGTGAAAAGTATCCTCAACTTTGGTGCATCTTTACTATGCTACATCCACCATCCAATAGGGCCGGTTTGAGCTAATGTATCTCTATTTGTCCTCACCTTTGGTTTGTTGAAGGAGGGACCATGAAGATTGTCAAAAGTTAGTCATTGTGAGTGATTATAGTAGATTCCTCATTAATATGTATTTTTTGAAGGGCCTTCATGAACCTTTATTTCACTTCTTCATCATGAGATGGAGGCAATCTCTTAGGCCTAGCTATATACCATTTAGTAGCATAGGCTGCCATATGAAGCAGGGTGTTCATAGTATTTCACCACCATGTCACAATGGGCCTAATATTCTCCTCATAATATCTCAAGTAGAATCTCTACTATGAATAGCCTTCATTTATCTATGCATGCTGTCAAAGTCTCATAAATCTCTCCAAGGATAGAAGAGTTTGTATCAACATATCTTATCACTTGCACAACAGGTGAGAAGAAAGAGCAAACATATCTACAAGTGCAAACAAATTACAAAATTAAGATTTAAAAAAAGATTAGGACTTAAATGACAAAGTGTGGATGTGTAGTGAGCTACCCTAGATTGCATACAATTTTTTTTTTGATATTTTACCAATTCAGCTGATTGGACATTTCGTCAAATAATTTTCTAATCTTCTGTTCAGTCTGTGTTCTTTCATTGGACTGATAATTGTTTGATACATCACATTCATTTCATTGATTTTGGCACTACTGATCATCTCAGAAATATAATATTCCCAATTCCAATTTGACAACAATATTTATTAATGAACATAGAGCAATGCATTAAGCAAAACCACACATGGATATATTGCAGTGGTTACTCCAAGAGATGTTACAGAGTTATTCATTTAAGATATATATGGGAATACACGGTAATATTAAATATTTCAAAAAATCTGACCTGCTATTATCGCCCAGCTCACCATACCTCCTTTGATTTTTGTACGAATATTGCTCAACATAATACAATAGTCCCCTACAGGGAAAATATTGCTGTTAACGGCTTATTTTGTTTTCACCACATTATACAACAATTCCTCCCAATGCCATGTGTTGGTTGTTTTTACTGTAACCAAGTTTATCTTCTAATCTACCTATGGAATTGCCAATCCCAATCAGGGGCAGCTCGAAGGACTTGGACCAACTGACGAGGGTTTTAGTAAACCTCCTACACTTTGGGCTCTGCAAAACCCGGGAGGGTGATCCCCTTAATGTGTTTACAATCTCTACACCAAGCTTATAAACAACATCAATAATAACAAATCATCTCACTTAATAGTTCAACATAATAGGATAAGATTGAAATGAATTGGCTATTCATCAATAATATCAACTACTTGGAGCATGAGATACTACAACAATATTACACAACTTAAAATAGTTATTAATTTGCAATTTGTAGCAAGCTCTAAGCAAAGACAAACAAATACAAAACCTCACAAACGATTACAACTTAGACCAGTGCCATATACCATTGGAGGAGTCAAATTCATAAGCATTTAAGGATCCATGACAGATTCAGACACATAGCATATAAAATCTCAGATAATATTGCCTTACAATACTATCAATCTGTATTCTAACCCAATACTACTTATCAAATCCTTACATGAACATATCCACCTATAACCTCACTTAAGCATTTTAATTAATTCTTTGAATTAAAGCTAAAACAAGAATCATACACACCACAACAGTGAGATGAACAAAATAACCCTTAATCATTTTATTCAAGACAATGATATATTCATACAATGGAGAGACATGAGCTCGAAATGAGTAATTTTCATTCAGATGCTAGTACTGTCCTGAAACATCAAGCACTCATGAAACTAAAACCTACAACAGAATAACACAAAACCTAAGAGTAGCATTTCCACTATAACATCAGGCTTTTTACAATCCGCTCTGCAACTTTACTTAGACTCGACCTAAAGATATCTAACTTGCTAACCCGTATTTCTGGCCTTGAAATCCTTCTTATAGAGAATGAAGGAGCAAACAAGCATCGGGCCAAAAATACACGTCACCGGTCATTTGGATCACCCTATGACATTTCAAAAATTTGTTACAACAATCGAGTCCCTGGAGAATCTTCTTGTTTATCCTGTCCACTGGAGAATAGCTGCTGCATTGGCCAAACTTCAAAAACCTGCGCCAAAACTGCCATCGAGACATACCCAAAATCTGTTATAACCATAACCGTTGAGCTGTTAACTGTCGGTAGTAGATTCTGTCCTATTCTTCTTCAGTTAAATATTTGTCCACCCATCTTTGATATTCTTCATCCGTTGGCCAATCAAAATTTACCACCTCATTCACCTTAGCACTGTAAGGTGCATACTTTACTGCTACCTGATTTGCCTCTTTTTCAAAAGACTTCAAAAATGTGCTTGTATTAATGATTTTAAATTTTTATCCATGCTACTCACCAGCATGTCATAATCCGAGTCATCACAAATCAATTTGATTTGTGCATTGATGACTTCATCTACCCTATCCTGCCACTGCTGCAGTGATCTAACATTTCCTTGGGCATCTACTATATCTGGTAAAGATGTGTCACTCCAGTCATCAAAATTATTTACCAACTCCTTAATCCTCCTACTCAAATCATTAGGTAAGACCTGGAAACCTTGCAGTGACTTTACGAAAATTTGAGTAGGCCTTAATGATTGAGGCCTGTTAGCTGCATCAAATCTAGAGGCCTTATACTTAACATCTAGGTCATTGGCCCTAGGGATCCATTTCTCAACTAAAGGCAAAACTAATTCCTGATCCCTAGTAATGTTTCTTATTGAATTCAAGAATAAAGAATATAAAGAATAAACTAATGGCAATCTACCATCAACTCTCTCATTCAAATGCCTCAAAACTGTATCCACAACTTCATTCTGCTTGGCAACTGTTCCCTCCTCACTTGCTTTTAGAGCTACCTGTAGCTCTGTAATCTTATTTAGCATCTACTTTTTGGTGGGATCTACAGAGTACTCAACCTCCTCTTCAACTGGCTCTAATGAAGGATTGGGAGCAGGAGTCTGGATGGGGGATCCCGGAGTTGAAACAATTGGAGAAGTTGGAGGTACTGACCTTGATGTAGAAGGTAAGGTCAAGGTACTAGGAGCACTAGAAGACTCTCCCACTTGTTTGCACTTCAACCTGTCTACCTCAATTTGCGGCTCAACATTCCTTTGTTGCATTCTACTATACTCTCTAATAATGGTGTTATACTTTTCCATCAAACTTTTCTTCTCAACTTCTTCTCTTTCCGCTGTCTTTTGGGCCAATTTGGCCACATTTATAGTCAAGTTTGTAACTTCTGTAGTTGAGGTCTCAGAAGCTCTCTTGATGATTAACCCTCCCCTTAGGTTTGGGCTAATATCAGTAACATTTGGCTTTTTGCCCTGTGGTGCCAATGCCCAAATAGCCAGGGTCTCATATTCTTCATTAAAGGCAAAATCTTGGAGTACTGCCTTGACCTTCTCCTCGGTGTTCTGCATGGGATGTTTGGACTTCAGAATAGCATTGAATGCCACTGCATCTGCTATGTCCCACTCAGGTAAAATCAGAACACCAGCCTGGGTCACCAACTTCCTTCCCTCCTTAGGAGTGATGCTTTTGAATTCATTCATGAGTTCAGCCTTCACCTCATCATCATTCTCTTGATCAGACCTATCAGGCCTTGATTCTCTTCTCTCCTTGCATTTGGCTTGGTATTCTTCTAACTTCATCCTCCACACTAGTTGCAAGAAAACTGGAGTCTTCACAAATGCATCATCATCCAAGAATGCCTTGCATGCTTCCATTCTGGCATCTTGTACACATTGGCCTTTTACATCCATATCAAATAGTACTAATTGAGTTGATTTAGGAGGGGATGGAATACCGACCTGCATATCTTGATCAGTAACAATTATTTCATCCATCAAAGCTTCTTGTGTTTCCTCAACTCTTTGCCTCTTAGGGCTTGACTCTGATGGTGGAAATGCAAGATCAACTTGTGGTGGAGAATCTAAATCAACTATTTTTTTTCCTCCAGGTGCTCCGATCTTCGTCCCTGGGTTAGCTGAGGTCTTCATTATCTGTTTTCCCTTCTTATCCTCTTCCTCCTCATTGCTACTGTCACTCCTCTTTCTCTTGTAAAGAGGCCAGCTCACTGTGGGTTGATAAGTCAACCTTGTTTCTTCAGGCCTCACCTCTGGTCTTTGTATACCAAAATCCAAATCCAAATTGACCTTCTTGGTCATCAAAGTGCCCATGATCTCTCTGAAATTATCCATCAAGAAATCAATCTTCTTGTGGAATGGAGTGAATTCCATCAATGGATCATACTTGGGATCCATTTTATGCACTGCAGTCAGCAATTTTTCATATGCAATCCACTTCTCTTTGTTCAATTCCTGTCTGTTCAAATCTAAATCATTCTTGATTAAATCTTCAGGAAAATTAAACTCATGGGTAAACTTGCCACCCTTAATTCGCTGCCTAAACAAGGCAAAGAAACCCTCTAGATCATGCTGCCGCCTGGGACCATTCCTCAAATGAAAGTCATCAAAATATTTCCCGAAATGGACCCATCCTCCCTTGGAGAAAACAAAATTTGATACAACAGTGTAATCAGGGAAGAGAGTCCCTTTCCCCTTACCTATCAGGTTGTCCTCACGAATACAACCTATTTGCCACATGACCTCAGCAAACCCCATTTTGGATGGCACATTAAAAGGGAGGATATGTGGGGCTCCACTCTAAGAACAGAACTGACTGGGTACAAAATGATGTCACCCCAATTGTGACAAACCTTTAAATCAGGCTTCCTCCCCTTAGGTTTGAGAAAGTCGTAAAGATCCTCAGGAATCCTGGGCACATTAACAATTAACCGAGCCCTAAGTCTGGAAGCAAAGCAATTGTCAAATTGCACATAACAGGCGCTTCCTCTGTTGTATGACAGGTCTGTAGTCCAGACCTGCACAGGTAACCTTTCTCCATTTATGTCTTGCCTTAACTCCATCTTCTCTGAGAAGAAGTCGACATTCTTATACAAAAACATGTACATTAGCAATGAGTACCAGAAGAAAGGATTGCTAGTATCTCCTACTTGCAATTTCAGCAATCCATCATGTATCTTTTATGCCAGAAAAGATGCAAAGTCATATATCACGGAGAAATTGGGGTGTTGTATCTGGGCCCCCATGAACATGTATGCAATTGGCATAACAGTATTTGTTGGGAATTCTGCCTCAACTTTCTGGTTTACCCCCTTTGAAGACTCAGGCGAATTCTCTTGTTTGCCTTGGCAAAGTCTTTTGTTCTGGCGGAGGCGGAACCGAGTTGGAACTTGGCATTGTTCCGTTTGCCTTGTTCCGAGTTCGTTCCCGTTCCGTCTCCAGCTCCGCTCCCCGCTTTCTTGGATCTTCGAAGTTTTGTTCTGGCGGAGGCGGAACTGGATTGGAAGTTGGCATTGTTCCTTTTGTCATGTTCCGGGTTTGGATCCGGCTCCGGCAGTCTGTTTCTCTTCGCTTGGGTCTGGCGGAGGTGGAACCAGTTTGGAAGTTGGCAATGTCCGTTTGCCAGGTTCCTGTTTCAGTTTCTGTTCCGTCCCCGGGTTTGACTCCTGCTTTTGTGATCTGGTTCCTCTGGATGTTTGGGTTCTCCTTGGGGTGTTTTCCTCCGCCTTGTCCTGGTTCTGGATTGTTTTTTCTTGCAGTTGGCAGAGGCGGAACCGAAACTGGATTGGTTCCTGATCTTGGACTTTTGGTAAAGTCCTGTTCTTTGTTCCTGTTCCGGGTCTGACTCCGACTTCGACTTCAGTGTTCCCGTCTTGGTTTGACCCTGGGTTGACTTTACCTGGTCAGGAGTGTTTCCGATGTGTTCCCCTTTGCCGTGGGCGGACGCGGAACCGAATTGGTTCCTGAACCTGTATTTTCGGTGGAGTCCTGTTTCGACTCCGGCTCCGGCAGTGTTAGAATTGACTTGAAGTCTTGGTCGCGCCCGATGTCTGTTTGACCATTTTGGTTGCTCTGTCAGCTGCGATTGCTGATGGGTCTTGGACACGTGGCACCTGGTTGAATAGTGATTGGATGGTTACCTAACTTGTTGTGCTGCATGTTTTGTCAACGAAGGTTGGCGGAGCTGAACCCGTTTTTGGAATGGCATTGAATGCCTGGGCGGCTCGTTGTAGGGAGATCTGTCAAATCCGACCAGATGCGTGATTTGAAGATGGTCTTCATTACTCTTCTGAGTCGGTTACATATGGATGAGAGATGTATTGTTTCTCAGAAGTTCGACGAGTCTGCAAGAGTCGTGGGTTGCTAAGCAAGTGCGAGATGTGCGAGCTGAATGCGCAACCATGAGACTGTGAGCAGGGTGCGCGGGCATGTGAATGCGTGAGCATGGGGCTGCAAGCATAATGCATGATGCATGATGCATGATGCGAGTTTGCAAATGTTGGACTTGCAGGTTGGAGAGCCGAAGGTGTGAAGAGTTTTGATGAGAGATGGAGAGGGTGTTCGAGCAGTTTGCTTAGGCAATGTAACTGTGAACACTCTATCTCTCGGATCTGGGCATGGGAATCATTGGAGGCTGAATGACTGAGCTGGCCATGAGGCTGGTTGTGACAGGCATCTGAGGAGCTGAGAGGAATCTTGCGGTTACCTGTTATCTCTCCAGTAGAACAAGATGTAACTCCTGTATTGGCTTTGAGCCTGATATTGTATTGTAACTGGTTTTTGTTACTGAATAATACAATGGCTCGAAATTTTGGAGTGTGGGGTTTTTACCTGAAAGGGTTTTCCCCACGTATATCTTTGTGTCTTATTTTAGTCTCTTATGGTATCTGTTTATGTTGAATCTGTTTCTTGTTGCATTCACTTCTCTCAGAGGATCAATGGGGGATCAACTGTGCTTGTTTCCGCTTTATAGCATAGTTGGTTGTGTCTTTGTTGTGATTTTGAATTGAAATCACTAAGGCACTACTGTCTTAGATGCCTATCTTGAAGATAGCCGGAATCCGTATCCCCAACAGCATCTACTGCTGAGCCTTGACCACGTCGACATGTTGTGACTGTTGAGGTGTGTGTATGACTATACTTCATCATTTTTCACAAGTACGAACACTGTAAAATTGATTTGCACGTTGATTGCGCAAGTGTCTACTACGTTACATAGTGAAAAGTTCCCAGACTTAGAATATTTTAACACTTTTTGCCAATCTGAAAATCCCCTCCATCAAAAAGCATAATTTTCAACATCTTTCTTCGTAGAGCATTCTTCTTTGAGTTTCAGGCTTAGATTTTGATACCTGGTACTGGTCAACTGCCATTGACGACCTTAGAGGTCCTAACTTTTCTCCTGAAAAAGTTATAACTACCCACTGGCCTTAAACTAACTTTTAACTGAAACTGACTTCACCACTGTGATTGTGATGTGAAATAAGCCAATGAAAATTAATTTCAGCCAATTCTAACAAGTTCCTATTTTTTAGGGTTTTGAGCTAAAAATAGATTTCAGAAACCCTAATTTTCAAAATTTTCAAATTTTGCCAGTATCTTGCTGGCATCACACTGACTAAAAGCCCTTACTTTATTTGCCCAAAAACTGAGTTTTGACCCCACTTTTACAAGGTTTAGACCATTTTAAGCAAAATGCCTTAATGAAGCAAAAAATTTGTTTTGTGTACAACATTAGGCTCCGTCTGGTGACCATGTCGGATACTTACGGCATAGGAGAATCTAGGAATCTCTGGTTTCGTAGACCATTGACTTTAACATTGGGCATTGGAGTCAGGACTATCCCTAATCACCTAATACACTTGGACTTTTCCTAATCACCTATAACAAGACTACCTATTTTAATCACCTAAAACATGACAAAAACATCACAGAACAGGGAAATACATTACGACATAACGATAAAGCATAAATAAAAATTACTTAAAGAAAATTTACTCCACCCCCGAAGGGATGAAGTGCTTTGAATATTGTTCGTTGCATGGCAGCGCGAAGAGCCTCCCATTGATGTCGTTTCTGCTTGAAAGGCTTTACTTCTCTTTTGATGGGCATTGCAGGAGGCAATCCTTCTGGAATGAAGATCCTCAGGTATTCACATACCCATGCAAAGATACTCTTACAAAAGTCAGAATATGATGCAGATGGGAAAGCTGATACCCCTAAGGTATCAGTTCTGTTGTAGTCCATCCTTGGGATGTTGGATTCTTCAAACCAATCAATCGAGTTCCAAACTCGATTTCTATAATTTCGTAGGTGATCTTTTCTGATCTGAAAATATCCTTTGATCGGCTCGTCGATCAGCTCTACATCACCTTTAACACATAGGAATTTGATTCCCATGTCTTTGGCATCTTTGAGGCCTTGCAAAAGCACCTCCTTTTCACCTTTAGTGAATTCCAATTGCACGAATGGGTGCAATTGTCCTTTAGGGGAGATGATCAATTCCCCTTCTTTTGAAATTGTATTTAAACAATCTCCATCCAACTGTATTGTCCATGACTTTGTATCCTCTGTCGGTCTCTATTCAGAACAAGCAATGTTTTGTTCTTCAATTTCTACTTTTGACAGAGTCACACAATTACCAGGATCCATTTCAGGCTTTGCTTTTGTTAGAACAGATGACTTGAGCACAACCTACTTCTTTATGACTTTGAGAATCTGATCTAGTTGTTCTGGATGGTCCTGAAGATATTCCAGTTGAGAGATTTGTACCTTGGTCTTCATCATGGAAGCTACAATGTCAAAATTTACTGAAGATGTCTCTTGAGCAACTGGCATAGTAATCTCTTGTGAAGATTTGAGTTTAGAAGTGGAAAACACTTCTCTACCCTTCTCGTTTGATTTCCACCTTTCTTCTTCTTCTTCTTTCTGTGCCTTGAAGCGCTCAGCATGTGTAAACACAGGAGGAGTGTACTGGTGGTATTTTTCTTCTTTTTCTTGATTTACGGGTCCATCAAAGTATCCCGCAACGAAGTCGCCATTGAAGTTGTCCGTTTGTGGTGAAACAACCTTCAAACTTGGTGTTGGTACAAAACTAGAACTGGGACCAACTTCATTGCATCCCATGATTTGGATCATTCTCAAATTCTTCGAACATGTGAATCCGGTATGTGCATCAGTGTCATGGAAACAACAAAATACTGCATGGTATGCAACTTCAATCATTGGTCTTGGTGGAGATGCAGACAACCGTGGCTGAAAACTGTCACTTTTTGGCTGGTACGGTTGCTGAACTGGAGATTTGATAGAATTTGTCTTCATCAGGCCGGAAGTGATCATATTGTCCTCCAACTTGATGGCATGTTCTTATGCACTCTTCAATTCCGTCGCTTGTGCCGTCTTGAGAAAGAAGGCTATCTCTGATGGAAGAGCATTTATGAAACAGCTTATTAGAATCTCTGGTGATGGATCGAGTGTAGAAGAAATTCTTGTAACAAGACGATTAAATCTTGCCACAAAATCCCTCATGCGTTCGTTGTGCTCCATCTTTGAATTTGTAAGTTGGACGAACAACAAGTGATTGTCTTCAACGGGCTTGAATCTCGCCAAAAACTTCTCGCTCATAGTTGCCCAGCTTGTGATACTGCCTGGTGCCAGGTGATTGAACCAGTTAGCAGCATTTCCCGCAAGAGTCTCGACAAAGAGACGCACCGCGATGTCCTCATGTGCCACATGCAAGACGACGCAAGCCGTTGTGAACGCAGAAAAATGATCCTCCGGGTGTTGAGTTCCATCGCCATGAAACCGTGGAAAGCGCTTCCTTGACCCTTTAGGTAACTCATGATTTACCTCAAAAGCCAAAGGTCCAATGTTATTACCCCAAGGTAATGGGGGTGGACATCTCCTGCCAGCATCTTTGTTGTTATCATCCATTGCTTCTGTGTGGATCATGCAATCGGATGCCAGAGTATCATTCCCATGAAATAAAAGCGTCTAGCTTTTCTTGAAGTTTTCTTGCCTCGTGCCCCACAGTGGGCGCCAGAAAACTGTTGGCGTAAGAACTAACACCTCTGGAGTGTGAGTTTGTACGTACAGTGCTCTTCAAATTAGGAGGGGAAGCTCCCTCGTTGTGCTGGAATGCATGAAATAGAAAACTAAACTAATGTCCTATCTTTTTGTTCTCAGCTGGTAGAGGCACAAGGTTAAGAAAACCTAGAACGTTGCAGCTAAGTATTTTCTGGTTTCGCAGATCATCTAACTACAACTAAGCTAACTTCTTTAAATCTATCCAGTTTCCTCAAGAAACAGAGCATGAGGAAATGGAGCAGGAATGTATTGTACGATAAACTCCAGGTGCGGGCTCACAACATGAAGGCAAGGGAGGCGCAACTATTTGCTAATCCGGGAAGAAGTTTATTAAAACAAACAAATAAACGGTAAACCTGGTACAGCTTCACAACATGAAGGCAAGGTAGGCACAACTATTTGCTTGGCTGAATGGGTCTACTATAACGCACATCAAACAATAAGCTTTAAGTACAGTTTTGCAACATGAAGGCAAGGTGGGCACAACTATTTGCTCTTCTGAATAGGCTTATGATAAACAAAACAAAAGGTAAGCAACTGGAACAATAGATTGTATAGATGCAATACGCATGCAATAACGATCAAACCAGCAACCCCATTTAACTAAGATCGAATAAACACCATGACAATAACATGAAGGCAAGCTAGGCGCAACAATTTATTATAACATCAATCACTCTTTGAACAGATACAATAATAGCAATACTACAGGCAAGGTAGGTGCAACATGTATGCTATCAAGCAAAAGTTCTAATATACAAGGGTGAACCAATCTTGAGAATAGGCATGTTGCTGACAGCGCAACAATTCTCTATCACCAGGAAAAGCTCCATTACAAATGAGCTGAAAGCTCTTATTTATAGACATCAAGGTGTAGGAAACCCTAAAATCACCTTGAGTCAACTACAGTCCTGCAGTGCATGCAAGATCTTATTCCTAAACCCTAATTGAATGAAACTATACAGTTAACCGGGAAACTACCATCAGTTAACTGAAACATCTAATCTAAATGGACAAGGTGCAACATGCACGTCCTTATTGAAAGCAAGTCAACTAGAATGCTATCATTAGTCAACTGAAAGATCTAATCTATGATCCAAGTGTGTGTAGATGTTTCCAAGAAAGACATGGCATGCAATGTGTAACAACCAGTTAACTCGGAAAGAAGTCTCGAGTTGAACTCTTGTGTCTAATGTCTATCTTGGAAAAGGTGGGATGCCTTGAACTGAAGTTTACTGGCCCTGATCTCAAGCAAGTAACCCCTCCATGAGGTTAGTGATTGCATCACCATCTAGAGGTCATCACATGTCTTAACCGTTAATTCACTGCTTGTCAGCAAACCTGGAAACCTCTTGGCACTTCATTGACTGGTAACTCTGGCGGCTTTGCAATTGAAGTGATGGCCACTGTTTCTTCTATAGCTTGATGCTTCTCACGTTTTGACGCTTTTCTCTATGGAAGAGTGTTGCATGATGAAACCACAAAGTTTGACTGCAAACACTTTGGTTGTGAGAAATGCAAATGAACTTGCTGAATACGTAGAAACCCAACGGTATCAACCCTCTAAACTGGCCTTGGAAGACAATCAGCTATACGAGGCATGAAACCATGTGAACTTGAGTGACTACGCTTGTCAACCTTTCCGATGCGCTTCATACAAATCAATGTCAGCTTTTCTGATGAAATCATGAATTAAGACTGACTTGGTCTTGAATTCATTCTGCATAAACTGCATTATGAAAAACTCGCTTGTTGATTGTGAACACGGCTATATTCTGACAACTTCTCCAGAAAACCAAAAATCTCTCCTAATGAGGCTAAAAATAGCTTGTCGGAGGGAAATTTTCACAGAAAACTCTAAGACGTGGGTTTTATGTAGAATCAAATTCTAAGATGACCCACAATTTTAGAATTGTGAAAAAATGTGATTTAGGCCCGCATGCAAAAGGTTTTTAGTTGAGATATGAGGGGCTATGAGGACATTTTTTCCCAAGAAAATCTGAGATATGGGTTTTGTCCAAAAGATAATTCTAAGACAACCTACAACATTAGATTTGAAAAATATCGATTTATACTCCACCATGCAAAGGAATTTCACTTTAGAAAATCAAAGCCTCAAGAACTAATGCTCTGGAACAAATTTTCCCTAAAAATTCTAGCACATGGGTTTTGTTGAGAAAGAAATTCTGAATCAACCCAGATGATTTGTTTTGCCAAAAACGCCAATTCTTTCAAACATACGAGAGAATTTAAGAGGAGAAGATGGAAGAATTTTTAGAGAAGAAGAAAGATGTTTTTTAGTTTTTATTTATTTATTATCTTCTTCTGTCAAAATCGCCACTCTGCCTTGAATTCTGTTGATGAATCTTGACTTGTACCTGCAAAAGAATATTTTTATGCCTTCACAACTGATCGTTGAAGAAATTCGCCCAACTCTACAAAGACTTCACCTCTGCTCAAGCTGGATGAATGAAATGATGAATGCCATGCTTGCATAACTAGAGCAAAATCGTGAAGAAGGAATCTGATTGGCCCTTTACCAGTTGAACTGCTACTGTCTCTGAGTCTTTAGACTAAAAATAATATTTTAATTTCAAAGCATGCAAAGAACTAAAAGTGGCACCAATATTTATCTTTGAAGAAATTTGTCACTTTTTAATGCCTTGCATGCAAAAATATTATTTTTATCACTTTGCTAAAATAGCATCTTGCTGTGTTAAACACACTTTACTGATTCCAAAAAGTCAAATTTTGATTTTTTAGGCATCCATTTGCAAGAGTTATGAGATTTTTGAGAATCTCCTATTTTATAGTTGACTGCAAAATTACATCTGTCCATGTCCAACTCTGACTTCCGGATGATTGAATGATCCTGCGATCATGCTGAGATATCCACTGTGAAGCCTACATGACAAGGATGAAATGTTTGTTGGGAGCAACAACTGCTAAAATCATCATCTGACACCTCAAAAAATTAAGCGCCTCTGATTAAATTGATGTTTTGACTCCAGACTTAGCCATTTCTTTGTATTGCCTTCTGATGCTTTAAACTGCTATTGACGGTGAATGATGAACCCTACTGACTAGATAGTGAATTCATTGAGTGACTAGAAGTACTCTGCATCCGATGACTGTATGTAAGGTATCTAAAAATTGTATTAGGAACCCCAAAAGGATGGGCGCCCCTATTCTATGATAGCTCAAATACCATTTTGACAAAAGTGTGATTTTCATCTGAACACCATACTTCGACCCTTGATACCGGGATCTGGAATGTTCCGATTCGCATGCCGCTTGTCTCTATGTATAATTTGGTCAACTTGCAAGAGATGTTCTTGGAGAAGTCGAAGCCAAAAAACTGCTTCTAAGGCCCTTAAAAGAGAATCGCCTTTATCAAATAGAATTCTAGCCTTATACTTAGTCATTTTTTGAACTGTCTTCAACCACTTCCACTTTACATCATTGTCACCTTGACCTCGCACGTACGAGCACTCGCCAAATCTCGGAGGCTGTCGGCTGGACTCGTTGAATGGCTGGAGTAATTGCACATAAGTCTTGTGAAGACTGCAATTGCAAATGACCCCATTTGGCAGGCCTAAAAGTTGGGCGCCCCTAGCCTACAGATGTGTAGCTATGCTTCACCATCCTCTGTTTTACGTGCTCGGTAGAACCTCTGTCATGATCACTCAGAATGCCGGATTGTCTTGTGAACGGGTGCATCACGGAACTGGATTGAGCTGGCAAAGATCTCAGGAAGACCTCAATCACAAACTCATCCATCAAACTAGTCATATTCAGGATCGCCCCTGGGCTACAGGGGAGCGGATTTGCATTTTTGGAAACCTCTTCTAACATGTATCCTGCCTGCAATTTCCACTTCTGATACTGATAACTGGAGTTTTATACTGGATATGCTTCCGCTTGATAGCTCATTGAAAAGCTAGACTGATCCTGCAAAGACTGAATCCAGTAATACACACATGCATCCAGATTTGGGCCTTCAAAAAGAAGGGCGCCCCTAGGCTAAAAGGGAGCGGATCCGTATTTCTAGACTGCCTTCTTGTGGAAAACACTCTTCGTAACCTCTGCTTCTGTCTTCATCTGCCGGAGTTTTGTAACTCGGATGATCTTGCTCCATGGTTAGTCAGAAAGCTGACTGAAAACATAAAACAATGAATGTGTTCTCAATTCAAAACAATGAAATCTTGACCTTCAAATGGAAGGGCGCCCTTGGGCTACAAGGGAGCGGATTTGCTTTGAATTCATTGATTTTCACCATTTCATGCTTTGCAAACACTGCATCTACTGCTGAGCCTTGACCATGTCGATGTGTTGTGACTGCTGAGGTGTGTGTATGACTATACTTCATCATTTTTCACAAGTACGAACACTGTAAAGTTGATTTGCACGTTGATTGCGCAAGTGTCTACTACGTTACATAGTGAAAAGTTCCCAAACTTAGAATATTTTAGCACTTTTTGCCAATCTGAAAATCCCCTCCGTCAAAAAACATAATTTTCAACATCTTTCTTCATAGAGCATTCTTCTTTGAGTTTCAGGCTTAGATTTTGATACCTGGTACTGGCCAATTGCCATTGACGACCTCAGAGGTCTTAACTTTTCTCCTGAAAAAGTTATAACTACCCACTAGCCTTAAATTGACTTTTAATTGAAACTGACTTCACCACTGTGATTGTGATGTGAAATAAGCCAATCAAAATTAATTTCAGCCAATTCTAACAAGTTCCTATTTTTTAGGGTTTCGAGCTAAAAATAGATTTCAGAAACCCTAATTTTCAAAATTTTCAAAATTTTCCAGTATCTTGCTGGCATCACACTGACTAAAAGGCCATACTTTATTTGCCCAAAAATTGAGTTTTGACCCCACTTTTACAAGGTTTAGACCATTTTAAGCAAAATGCCTTAATAAAGCAAAAAAATTGTTTTGGGTACAACACTTATACTCAATAGAACCCCTCCATCATTGTCCCCAATTACTCTAGTGATAGGGTCATATCGTGCTGCCACAGCCCTGAGCAGGTCCACATCGGGGAACACGTTTGGTACAACCAGTTTCCCCATATCATATCTCCAGGTATTAGAGAAAGGGTGAGGTAAATTGCGTTGCCCATACCAAAGCTTGAACATTTCTATACCTGTCATAGGAACCCTAGCATCTGCAATGTTATAATTTTTGCACACTAATCCTTCACCTAGGGTTCTTCCATTCATCAAAACTAAACCCCTCCTCTTATCATTTGTTGACAACGGTAATTGGTCGAGGAAATCATCATAGAAATTCCTCTGTAAATAATCCACATGGCCAAAATGTTGCTTTGGTGGTGCCATCTCAAATAAACTAGGGCTTATTTAAAACTTAAAATTTGAACAGACTAGGGCTACTCAGACAATGAAACTACAATAAAACCTTGCAATTCCCCACAATTCAATCAAACTAGTAACCCTACGACAATAATCAACAAACCCTTTGACCAACACACTACAATTCTTCACAAAACCACAGTCAGAGTAACTCAAACAATACAAAGAACAACTCACGGGATTATGCTTTGCAGAAGACCAAACTCTCGCTGTGATTGCTCGAAAACTCGTCGCTGGCTTTGTAACTGCTTTGCGAAGGTGCTTGAATGCTTTGTGGTGAAATAAGACGAAGGAAAAATTGCATTATGTCGCTCGAATTGAGCCAGTAAACGTCTCATCCGCCATTAAAGCTCACTTACATGTCGTGCCAACGACTCCAATCGCATTTGATGCAAATTTAAATTCTAACCGTCGATCTTTTACCTTCGTCAGATCATCGAACGCCCACCTTCAAAAAGGCTGATGTAATCTCCATCTCAGCATCGAGGGCCCACCATAGTATGCAGTGCCAAAGGAGTACACGTGGCGCTTGCCCATGATATCGTAATCACTAAACACCCTGCATCTTTGGATCACGTGATGGTGGGCAACCGTTGATGGCCACCATCAGCAATCGTGTTCATTCACAACAGTCACCAATACTGAACATAACCGTCGAGCAACTTTTTCATCAAGATTATAACACCACCGTCGATCTTGAGCACGTACATCTCGCAGTTGTTTTAGTAACCCGCTATATAATGTATTAAAGCCCGACATAAAAATTAAAGCACTTTGTTAATCTTTTTCGGCTTCGGCAGTTGAGACATGTGGTGTTCGCCTGTGATATCGCAATCAGTTGAAACTCAGTGGTGAGGCCATCACGGGATCGCGGGGAACTGTCAGGATCAACTGTTTGATGATCGACGGTTACCAAAAAACGTTCCCTGCGAAATATAAAACAATTATTAAAGGGACAAGGGGACATTGCCTAGGCCAACGACAAACGATGGCTTAATGTTGTTCTTAAAAATGGGGCACGGGCCAACCTAAACTTAGGAGATGATAAAGTTAGGCAAAAATATTTAACACTGTTTATTAAAAGGGGCCCGGCCTAGATGAATCAATGGGACATAAGTCATTTTAAAACCCCCTTCAAAAAGGTAACGGCCGAAAAGATCCTACCCAACGTATTAGACAAAACATTAGGATTTTCATGAAGACAAAAAATAAAACCCCAACCTTAGGTCTCTTCCAAATAATAAGACAAACCAATACAGAGGCAGGATAATAATGGAATTCAAAGAACAAAATTTGAAGCACTATCACCACGCCTTCCCATATCTTGTCCTCCTCTAATTTACAGTGGCTGTATCAAAAGGCTACGGTTTCTTAATATAATCTTCACCTCAAATTTGAGTTGCGATAGCAAAGAAGGTGCGGTCTTTCTACACAATTGGCACTTAAAATCTTCCGGTCATTCCCGATACTCCCTTTCGCCATAAGGAAGTTGAATGGACAAATCAATATTATAAGCATATGTTTCTTATATTCTCAGCCATTAATTGATTCGCCCTCGATTCTTCACGGCTCCTAACAAAGACTCCTCGTGGCTATACTTGCTCAATAATTGTCTCTATCAACACCTTGCATAAGACTATGTATATATCATGCTATTGTATCTCTATCGATCCATTGCAAATGAATATCGACTCTTTCTCATATCTTAAATGGCTCTTGAAAAATACGAGTGTCTTATAAAATAATATTCCAATTGAGCTGCCGTATTCCAATTGAGCTGCCGATAGACTACAACATTGGAAAGCGTTTTTATTGAATAAAATTCTTTGACCATTCCACCGCTCAACGTGACGATTCATCTTCCCATCATATGCCTCATACTCCAGCGTGAGCAAAGACTTTATTTTGACTCTTAAACGAAAGCTTCCAGACAATTACCAGTACCCATTCATGAGGAAACAAAAAGACTTTTCACCATCTTCTGAACTGTGCAAGACTTCTGATATGTGGAGACACAGTATTGAGTCAGCCTTATTAAAATATCCTCTAGACATTAATTCGCCCTCCCTTTAAGGAATGGAAGCAACTCAATAACCCACGGTTTCTTGTCTTCAAGCTTGGTGCAACTTTGTTCACTTGGCCACTACCAAACAAGTCCGTTGCTTCAATCCCATACTCTAGGTCTGTCTTAAATGGTGCGACTCTATGAATGCGACAATTATGTTGGAAGAAGCTGCAGAAGAAATGGAGTTCCGTATTGGTTAATATTACCAAAATCTGCCGATTAATACTTCTGTCCTCTCTTCAAGAGAAACGATTCCCAATAAACCACGATATCTTATTAAATAATGGTGTTTGAATATTCAAAGGAAGTAGGCTACGCAAATATTAAAAATTAATTGTCTCCAAAATAGCATGATTGTCCTCCTTGCTTGAATTAGAAAGGGAAATTATTATTCAATTCACCTAGTATTCTGAAATAAACAAGCAGCTTCAAACCAAAATTGAAGAATTGTCAATTTGCAATGAATCCTTCCATTCCAATTTCCCAAACACGCAACACATCAAATATACAATTCCACAACCTGTAACAATTATATGGTACGGTCTGTGTGCAATCAATAATACAATAATCATAGACTTAGCTATCCTCTGATTTCAGTTGTCAACAATTTTCTTAAAACTCATTGTAGCTCCTCAAACAGAGAATTTAGAAATTTTCCTTTACAAGACCTCACAAAATTCTTCAAAAAACCTTCGTTTAAACGAAGCTAGAAACCTGAATGATTTCTCTTAGCTATCAGCCAGGGTGGATCTCTCACCACCGGAGCTAGTCTTCTCTTAGAGGGTTTTCGTCCTCCAAAAGGATGTGTTGAACTTAGTTCAACCAGCAAACAGCCTGCTCTCCAAAATCCAAAATCAACATACCTGAAACAATGCTCCAACAAACTCTTATTCATTCCTCTTTGTAACTTCTCATGACCTCTTGAACTCTCCTCTTTTCTTTTTCAATTTTAATTTAATTCCTTTTGAGAATCCAACAAAAAGTAACTTGATTTATTTATTTAACTTTTCTAAAATTTAAGTTACTTTTGCACTATTAATTTAAGTTGTCCTTTTTAATTGACTCTTTTTGACAACTTAAATTAATTATTTAATTTTATGTTGACACATAAAATTTGGGGACATTACAATCCACTCTTCCCAAATATTGTTTGTCCTCAAGCAATGTCAACACAACCTCAAAACCACTTGTTTGAGACAACCCGATACCCTTCGTGATTCCAAGATCCCAAACCAATTTTCTGAAGTGACTGCCAAGTTGCCGCTGCACCACTCTTATAAAAACCATTAGCTCATCATACCGATTTTGAATTTGTCTCTCTTGTGACTCCACAAAACAAGCAACCTCTAATCCCAAATTGAAATAACTCTGAAATATGAAATCAGCACCCTGAGAGTTCACTTGTCAAGGCACCTCAATGAGGTTCAAATTTGCAATCCTGCTACCTATCACGATCCTGGGAAATAGGACAAACACTCTGATCAACAGGAAAGAATGGTTCTCCACAACCACCACAAAGTTCCATGAATGATGAAAATAAATTTATGATAAGCTACTGATTGAACAAAAGACAATAGAAACAACTTTGAAATAAGTTGTCCTAAAAACTTTTTCTTTAATACCAACTGATAGCATCTCGAGAAGATTCAATTTCCAAATGCCAAAATAACTTTCTTGAGCACACCAAGTTACGCATAATGCTGAAAACATCAACGCAACATCTGAAAATGCATAAATCAGCAACCTAAGAGAATTGCCACAACCATTGCTCATCAATATGGAAATTAAGAATAGTGGAGTCATATCTGATAATTCTTCTACACTTCGCTGCCCCATAATCTGTAAGCTACTAAGTACTGAAAATTGATCAACTCATTACCCAAATCTGTAAAAATCAGAATTATGAGATTGGAACAGCAACTACAATGAAGAACAATTCTTGTATGCATAGGTTTTGAGAACCTATAATTGATTGATGAGACTTTTCTAAAGACTAAAATATCATCATCATTAAACCTCCACTGATAAATGCTCCACCTAATGTCTGAAAAAAAGACCAAACCATCTAAAAACAAATAAAAAAATTCATGTGTTGGCTGATTGGAAAGCGGACAGCAACTTCAAATTTGCATTTTTTCCTAAAACCCATCCAAAAATTAGAGTTTGAAAGTTCATTAACCCAATCTTGAGTTTTACTTGGATCCCATATCTTGTATTCATCATCAACCATATCACTAGAATTAGAAATTGATTCATCCTCCAACACAAAAAGTGGATTATCAAAAGTGGAATTTGCATCCCATTCAAAAAGAGGATTATCTGACAATTGAAAAGAGCTTCTATCAACTTGATTTAATTGATCATCTTGTTGTTCCAACTCTGTTCTTACCAACTTGGAAAGTTTCTCTAAATCAGCATCAACATAAAACTCATCAAACTCATTAGTTATTTGTTTGATTTCCCTAACACTTCCTCATTTTCTTGCTCCTTTTTCTGATTTGCAGCAGCTAACTGAAATTTTTCTTCTTGAAGAGCCATTTGACTACTCTCCAAACACTCTTTAGTAGATGTAAGCTCAAAGATGAGCTTATCTACTTCTTGCTCCTTTCTTTTCAATGCAACTAGACCATTTTCTGCAAGTTTGATGGAACAATCTCTATTTGAAAGTAAACTTAAGAAATCAGATTTCAAAGTTCTTAAGTTCTCTTTAATTACCTGTAAGTTTGAAAGAGAGGATCCTCCTTCAATACCTTTTTGCCTCCCCCCAATTTGAGCCTTTCAAAAGAGATCTTCAATGACATTGTGTGTAAATTCAATAAGTGATAGGGCTGCAACAATCATGTCTTCTGTAACTTTCATTTGTTTCTTCAACTCACATGACTCATTGGGTGAATGATCAATCTCAACCTCATGTAATATTTTTTCTGATTTGTCTTCAATATCTTGGGTCTCAAAATCAACTACATCCTCATGTAATTCATATTCTGAAGTTTGAACAGCACTATGTCCAGAAAGAGTTTCCATAGTTATAATTTCTTTTTCAACCACTTGTTCCCCATATGGCAAAGTACCTTTTCCTTTTGAATGTTCTGTTTTAAACTCCTCATTATCCATGAAAGGTTTCAACTTCTCCTCACATTGTTTGAAAACTCTGTAAACCAATTTATATGCAGCTTTAGGAATAATTGTAGTCGGCTGTGAGTTGATGTAGTCGGCCGAGAGTGTACTTGGTCGGCACTGAGTCATAAGTAAATAAGACATTAGTTAATATTAATAATCCATGTACTTATGTACGTTTCATGTTGGCTAGTCGCCTCGGGAATTAAGTTCCTGACGAAGCAATTAGTTATAGTGAAGGGACACGATGGTTGGTACCTCAACCATCGCCAGTGTACTATATGTACTTGAGTCATGTAGTTGGAAAACACGATGGTTCTACTATGCTATGCTATGTTCGGTTTGGAGACATTATGATGTAATTGTCGAATACTTAATAAAGTACATCTATGTTCTGTGCGATTGCCATGTGATTATTATATGCTGTCAATGTTATTTTATATCTTCGTTTACTCCGTACGTCATTGTACCCGTAGCGAGTAAACATTTGGCGCCATTGCCTAAGCAAATCCGGTAACCACCCAGACAGGAGAATGGCGTTGTGATGGGGCAGCCGACCGAAGGGCCGTACAAGCAAACGAGGATCGTGAAGAAGCTTTGATGGAAGACCTCTGCAGTTTGTGGGAAATCTCGTTAAAGGACCACGTATGGAGGGAGGCTCTCAAGCGAGAGATCCCTCAAGCGGTCATTTAGGATAGATTGCGTGTCAACGAAGAGGTCGACCATCTTCTTACCAGACTGCCAAGACTAATAGCATGCTTCTACATTATCTTACAAGATCTTCGGGTGGAAGAGGATCAAGAACGCCAAAGGCAGCAAATCTTGCAGCGGTACGAAGAACGAACCAAACGGGAAGAGGAGGAACGAGACACTAGCCAGAGACGTACCCCTGGCAACCAACAATGATCGCGTGAAAGACCTGTAATGCCTGTATGGCCAAACAAGGACAAGAACCGAATACCATTCGGGCACAAAGCGGAGGAGGAAAGAATTCGGCAATCATTGAGAGTACGGGAGCAAGAAAACTGGTGGCAAAGATTAAGTAGAGCACATTAGAGTTTTGTGGAAGGGAGGGACGAGGAACCCTTCATCACCCCGTACGTAGAAAAATATAAAAACTGAGAAAATGAAGATGAATTGAACGGAGAACTTGAGAATAGCATCCAACGCATTCGGGAGTTGTCCATATCGGACGACGACGAAGGGCTGAGGACAAAGAGATTTGAGCCCAAGACCTCTTGGTAGAGGGAGCACCGGAGTGGGACCCAAGAAACTCAAGGTGTAGAGGACGCTGACGGAGGACGGAAAAGTGACTCGTATGTGGCCGAGAGTGCAAGTGATGCACTGGAACGTAACGGGGAAACCGGTCCAGTCGGGTCCAATATACAAAGAGGACAATGGGGAAGGATGGTGACTCCAGAACGGCAAAAGTTGCCGAAGTTTACAAGGAATGGGTCAGAGGATCCAGTTCGACATTGCAAAACATGTGAGACAATCTGGATAGCAAGTGGAGAAGATGATCCGGATCATTGGTTGAAAGCCTTTCTGGTGACACTCAGAGATAGTGCCATCGACTGGTACTCAGGGTTGGACCAAGCACAAAAAGCTACATGGAGATTACTCAAGAAGGCCTTTTAGGATGAATTCAAACTCCTGAGGGATGACAGTGAGATTGTAGCAGAAATCTACAGTACGAAGCAGGGAAAACACGAGAATGTGCGCACATACAAAAAGCGACTGAAAGACTTGTTGGGAAAATTGGAGGTTCAACTGGCTGATGGGCTAAAGAAGTGATGGTTCATTGAAGGCTTGCTTCCGTCGCTGAGGAAGAAGATGAAAGTCGTGCCTTCGTCGTCGTACATTGAAGCATACAATCGGGCGATGGATATAGAAAGCGAAAACAAAACATCCTCCCGAGGGAAAAAGAAGACGGATGACGAGGAGAGTGCGGACGACAACGACGGTGAATCCAAGATCGTACAAGCACTCAGGAAAGATATGATGCGAATGATGAAAGAATTGAAGGTCGACAAAGAGAGTACGAGGGAAGCACGAGAACTATGGTGTACAAACTGCAATGGGGAAGGTCACACGAAGGCGAACTGTCCGAATAAGTTATTCTGCGATATCTGCCAAGTGATGGGACATTCCGTCAAGGAATGCCCATTCAATTTAAAAGCCAAAAGTGCACAAGTACTCTTCGCTCAAGGAGAACTGTTGACACCGTCGAACACACCATTGAAGCCCCAGTACAATAGCAATGCATCCCTTGGAGGTTACTAGAGCAACAAGAGTCCGAGGAACAAAATATAGTACGACGATAAAGGACGACCCATGATCCAATGCCGAAAGTGCAACGAATGGGGTCACTTCGCCAAGGATTGCCAAAACGGCCAAGGTTTGAGAGGAAGATTATGTAAGTGGTGTGGACCAGGCAACCATGGAGATATTGAATGCCCCAAGTAGAAGGGTATCCATATGCGGGAAGTAGAAGAACAAGAGGTACTGGCAATCACCAGAGCGCAAGCAAAGAAGGCAACCTACCCAGATCCACGTACAAAAAAACAAAGGATGAAGGAAGCAAAAGCTGAAGTGGAATTGGCGATGGCGAAGGAGAACAAAATATCTCTGGAGAAGTCAGAGACCTATCGGCAGTCGGAGGCGGAAACCAACATCGTACGGTAGGTATTGTAGACCACCATACCGATAAAAGTAACTGACCTTCTCCAGACGTTGTCGTAGTTGGGACTGGCAATGACAAACGTCCTTGGGGATGTCAAGCAATCGCGAGTGGAGGACCGAAGGCAAGAATTAGTACCAGATTCACCACCGTACGGTGAACAAACCATTGATCCCGTACTACTCACGGGGAACGTTGGGAAGATGCCAGCGGTTGTGCAGATGGAGATCCGAGGGAATATCTTGACAAATACTATCGTTGATGGAGGATCGAGAGTCAACGTACTGCCCGAAGACACATGGAAGAGTCTCGGGAAGCCTACACTCTGGCCACCGACTTTCCAACTCGTCGGTGCCAATCAACATGGCATCAAACCATTGGGAACGTTGATGGCGCAAAAGGTGGTGATCGGAACACAACCATTCCTGCTGAACTTTGTAGTCATTCCATTGCAGAGGAAGGCGTACGATGCATTGCTTGGACGAGGGTGGTTAGTGGTAGCCAAGGCGAATCATAATTGGAAAAGAAATACACTGTCCATAGAGAATGACGAGAGGAAGTACGTGATCGACTTGAAGAATCAGGCTGTCAGTGAAGAACTGGCATCTTCTAAATCAAAATCCGACGGGGGAGAGTCGGACATGGACAAAGGTAGAAAAGCAATGGAACCTAATGAGAAGGGTGTACTTGAAATCGAGAGTTGCTCGGAAGATGAGACAAGTTTGTTGAATGGCCTATTTCATTGGCAAATGGAGGATTATGAGGTGTTCCAGCGAGAGTGTAACATGCTACAGATCGAAGAAATCTAGGAAGGAGAAGAGAATGGCATGTCTAGCCAGACACTTTTGGCAGAATACGAAGAGTACAAAGAAAGAGTATCAAAACTGGACGATACACCAACCCACAAATCCGAACAGGTACGAGATAGAAAAATTGTGTTGGAGCCAAAAAATGGAAAAAATTAAGTAGAGGAATTAGAAAATGTTAAAAAGGAGAGAGAAAACAAAGACAAAGAAGGAAAAAGTGATGGAGGAGAGAGAAAAAAGACGAAGGAGAGAGAAAGAATGCAAAAGGAGAAAAATAAAAGAATTAAAAGAAAAGTGTTGAGTGAAGAAGAAAATATTAAAGTGGAAAGTGTTGAAAAATTAAAAATGAAATGGCCAATTAAAATAAAGAAAATGAAATTTTGCCAAGTCCGAGCCAGCAAGAAGACATGACCATTTAAGAAAATTGCCAAGGAAAATACACTTCGGCAAGAAAATAAAATCGCCAAGGAAAAAGTTCGGCGAAAAATTAAAGATAACATATTACGGCCATTTAAAAAAATCGCCAAGGAAAAAGTTCGGCGAAAAATTAAAAATTACATAGTACGGCTATGTAAAAAAATCGCCAAGGAAAAAGTTGGGTGAAAATTCAAAGTAAGGAAATTCACTAGGACCGTACGACATAACAAGCAGAGGGAAAGTTTGGCAAAAAAAGAAAAAGCTCGGCAGAGAAGGGTGAAGCTCGATCCGTACATCGTACGACCTGAGGAAGAGAGAGAGACAGTAGGTTCGTACGTCGTACGGCTGGAGGGAGGAACAAGAATAGTAGGTGTATGATCTGGCAAGGCAACAAAAGACCAAACACGGCCTGGTGAAGAGTTAAGGAAGCACGTACAAGGAGAAGGCCACATCGTATGGCTCGGCCAGAGGACAGGAGGCATCATACGACCTGACAAAAGAACAAAAGATTCCATCGTACGACCTGGCAGTAAGGCAGGAGATTTCATCGTACGACCTGGCAGTAAGGCAGGAGATTTCATCGTACGACCTGGCAGTAAGGCAGGAGATTTCATCGTACGACCTGGCAGTAAGGCAGGAGGTTCCATCTTACGGCCTGGGAGAACCACAGGAAGGTGCATTGTATGGCCAAATAGAAGCATAGGAAGCCACATCGTACGGCCTGGCAAAAGCTCAGGAGGTTATGTTGTACAGTCTAGCAAGGAAACAGGACAATTTGTACGACTTGGCAAGAAGAAAGGAGAGCACGTCATACGGTTTAGTAGAAGACTAGACAGAAACTCTGTACGCCTTGGCAAGGGGAGGAAGAACCATGCCGCACGACCTGGCAGGAGGCAGTCCGTATGACCTAGTAGAAGAGAGGAGTTCGTACGACTCGACAAACACACTGCACGGCTTTGCAAGGGGAGGAAGAACCACATCGTACGACCTAGTAGAAGAGAGGAGTCCGTACGACCTGATAGGAGGAAGCACTCTGTATGACCAGGCAAGGAGGAAGCCGTACGCCCAAGCAAAGAGGAAGTCGTATGCTTGCATCAAAAGAAGGTCGTACGGGTGGATCAAAAGAAGGTTGTACGGTTGAAACAAAAGAAGGTCGTACGCTTTAAACAAGAAGAGGTCGTACGCATAAGGAAGGAGGTCGTACACACAATGGAGGAGGAGGTTGTACATGTCAAAAAACTGTACCAAATATTGAAGTTTGTAAAAGGCAGGCTGTACCAAGCATCAACCTTGAGAAAGTAAAGTCTAAAGAAAACAATGCAAAATATGTATTTTCCAGCTTCATCAGCACTATTCGGAACCTGTGGAAGAGTCATGAAAATGAGGTGCGCGATGCAGTTTCGTGTTGACCCCGTTGGGGGTGCTGCCCCTCGACCCCGCTGGGGGTGCAACCCCCAGACCCTCGCAAGGGGTGTTGCCCCTTGACCCCCATCAAATTTAGTGGAATTGCCAAATTGCAGTGCCACCAGCCGTCATAGTACAGGAGCAGTTGGCTGCCGAGCAAACGAGAGTTGCAGCTCTCGAGGAGAAGTTGGCGGGGAGAGATGGAGTATTGGGTGAGAGTGACAATCAGTTGGCAAAGAAGGATTAGTTGGCATTCTTGGTTTTGAGTCGTCTACTTTGTGGGGGGGATGATGTAGTCGGCCGTGAGTTGATGTAGTCGGCCGAGAGTGTACTTGGTCGACAGTGAGTCATAAGTAAATAAGACATTAGTTAATATTAATAATCCATGTACTTATGTACTTTTCATGTTGGCTAGTTGCGTTAGGAATTAAGTTCCTGACGAAGCAATTAGTTATAGTAAAGGGACGTGACGGTTGGTACCTCAACCACCGCCAACGTACTATATGTACTTGAGTCATGTAGTCGGAAAACATGATGGTTCTACTATGCTATGCTATGTTCGGTCTAGAGACATTATGATGTAATTGCCAAATACTTAATAAAGAAGTACATCTATGTTCTATGCGATTGCCATGTGATTATTATATGCTGTCAATGTTATTTTATATCTCCGTTTACTCCGTACGTCATTGTACCTGTAGCAAGTAAACAATAATCCGTTCTTGCCTCAAAACAGCCAATAACATAGATAAGATGGGCTGGAAAATAGCTTCACTTTCTTTAATAACCAAAATCATAATTGTTTGCATGGCTGCAATAACATTATCAGAATGATATTTTCTGATTGTGGCAAGGAAATGGTGAAACATTTGGTGAATCAAATCATCTACTCCCAAATCTAACATGATGTTTCCCAATCTGAGTTTTGCAAATGTTTCAAATACAAACACCTTTCTAGAAAATTGAAAATGTTTAACATCATCCGAATCTTGGAAACTATCCACCATCAATTGATTACTTCTTTCATTGTGTCATCATCATAAGGAACTTCAGGTGCCAATATTCTTAAGACCTTACTCAAACAAGCAGTAACCAACAATCTTACCTCATCATCTTTATGTCTCAACCACCTGTGCTGACCCAAAGAAGTTACTATAGGAACAAGAGCTGTCTGCAATAAATTAGAAGGTGACTGCTCAACAAGGCATAGACACTCTTCTACTTTTTTCAATGTGGCCAAAGCATCACTTCTTGGCTGAAATAGGCTATTGAGCTTACTACTTGATTTATAAAGTAATCCGGCCAACCATTTTCTATCTCTGGTCACCATGCTACAAGCTGAAAGTTTAATCCCTTAATTACCCAACAGGATGGCAAATTTTTTTTGAGCTCTGATACCATTGTAGTGAGGTACCCTAGATTGCATACAACATTTTTTCAATTTTTTACCAATTCAGCTGATTGGGCATTTCATCAAATAATTTTCAAATTTTTTGTTCAGTTTGTGTTCTTTCATTGGACTGATAATTGTTTGATACATTACTTTCATTTCATTGATTTTGGCACTAGTGACCATCTCAAAAATATAATATTCTCAATTCCAATTTGACAACAATATTTATTAATGAACATAGAGCAATGTATAAAGCAAAACCACACATGGATATATTGCAGTAATTACTCCAAGAGATACTACAGAGTTATTCATTTAAAATATATATGGGAATACACAGTAATATTTCAAAAACTTTGACCTGCTATTATCACCCAGCTCACCATGCCTCCTTTGATTTTTGTACGAATATTGCTCAACATGATACAATAGTCCCCTACAGGGAAGATATTGCTATCACCGACTTATTTTGTTTCCACCGCATTATACAACAGTTCCTCCCAATGCCACGTCTTCCCATATCTTGTCCTCCTCTAATTTACGATGGCTCTGTCAAAAGGCTACGGTTTCTTAATATAGTCTTCACCTCAAATTTGAGTTGCGATAGCAAAGGAGGTGCGGTCTTTCTACACAACTGGCACTTAAAATCTTCCAATCATTCCCGATACTTCCTTTCCAATCATTCCCAATACTCCCTTTCGCCATAAGGAAGTTGAACGGACAAATCAATATTATAAGCATTCGTTTCTTATATTCTCAGCCATTAATTGATTCGCCCTCAATTCTTCATGGCTCCTAACAAAGACTCCTTGTGGCTATACTTGCTCCATAATCATCTCTATCAACACCTTGCATAAGACTATGTATATATCATGCTATTGTATCTCTATTGATCCATTGCCAATGAATATCAACTCTTTCTCATATCTTAAACGGCTCTTGAAAAATACATGTCTTATAAAATAATATTCCAATTGAGCTGCTAGTAGACTACAACATTGGAAAGTGTTTTCATTGAATAAAATTCTTTAACCATTCCACCGCTCCACATTGTTAATTTTAGGATCAGAAATGAATAAGCAGAAAATGCAACACAAGAACAATGAACACAACAAGATACCCTGGGAAAACCCTCCTACTCGAGGGAGAAAAAACCCAGCAGCAATATATCTCTCATATATCAGAAAGTGCAGAATAAGAGCAGAAATCTGCTTTACAATCAGACCCTTCTCAAGGGTGAATTAGTACAATGGATAATAGCTCCTATCCAATGATGCCAAGATAAATATGTATCTCCTTGAAGTCGATCTGCTTCTACAAGATGATAATCTGTTGCTTGTTTACCTCGCAGAGTGTCTATATCAATGTACTACTTACACAGGAAGTAAACGGAACTAATGTAACATACAAAACAGAACAATACAATGTGATAGAACCATAAGATGTTTATATTCATATCCAGTAAATATCACCATGTACAATCACCAATATATCCGTGCTATCAGTCATGGAATCATAGTCATAACAACAACAATAATAATTCCCCTCTCCCGACTACAACACGAAGTACATATAATGTTCGGCGGTTGGTTGAGCAACCAACCATCGTGACGTTCCATAGCAGCCCGCTACAACTAATCGGGACTTAATTACCCGAAAGTACATGCCAACAATTATTTCCACTAAGACTATAGTTTTATTGCACTATACTAACTTATTCCTTTTACTCTTGGCCGACTAATTACATTACGGCACACTACATCATCCCCCCCACAAGTAGTCGTCTTCTAGGTGACTGACAATAAACAAAGGCTTTACTCAAAATGGAATTAAGAAGGGGGAGTGAGAGAATGCGCCCCTGGGTGTACAAATGAAGATGGGTTGGTGGTGGATTGTTGCTGAAGTCGCTTGAGTTTCTGAGTGGCTGCCTTTTGTCGTTCTCGAGCCAGCTTTACAATTTTTATTGCCTCGGCGAGCTTGATTTGAGCAGTTGCCAACTCCTCTTTGGTACCTGCCAAATCCTTATCTTTTTTTGGTAGCTGTGCATCCCTCTCTATCAACTGGTTATCTTTCTCAACCAGCTGCCTCTCCTTCTCCGTCAACTCCTCCTCCTTCACTGCTACGGCCCGTGCTCTCTCCGCAGTCACTTGAGCCAACTGCTCCTGTGACTTGCGGATTTGCTCCGCCAACTCTCTGTGACATTCAGCTACTTGCCCCAAGGCCTTGTCTCGTTCCCCCTCTGTTGCTCCGATAAGAAGTGACTGTTGGCGCAGTTGCCAGTATGCCTCTCTGTAGCATCGCTCCATGCCATAAAGTGCCGCTAGGACCCTGCCATGTCTTCCTGCTGCTGCTGGTCTTACGGGCTGCCAAGCGACTATCATTTGCTTAAGCTGTTCTTTTGTCGACACATTCGGCCAACCTTGTGCTGTAAAGCACTGGAAGAACTCCTCCTCACACCCCTTCTGCATGAACGCCAAAATGCGCTCTGCCTCCTGTGCTATTAGAGGGCCAAGTCCGGTGAGAAGCTATTGGCTTACTTCTCCGACCTCCTGCATGTGTCGACCCATGGCACTCAATTCCTCTATGTACTTGTGCAATGTGCCAATAGGATCGTGCGGGTCTGCTGGTGTCATCCCTGCTCTCCAAACGGGGCTTGCTGATTCATCTCCACTTGATGCTGCCCCTCCAGGCTGCCCTCGTCTCCGTCGCCTGGATTGTTTTGGTGAAATAGTGGTGCGGTCTATTGGAGGGTTGACTCGTCTCTCTGGTGCCTGCAAGGTTGCTACTATCACTACTTGGCCAAATGGATTGTCCATTTCGCTCAAGGGTGGCTGCTCGCCTGGCAACTCAATGTTCCTTTGCATATTTGCTGGTTGAGTGGCCGGTTGTACACTCGGTTCCCTCTGTATGCTCCCTTGGGTGCTTGGCTGAGTGGTGTCTGGTAGAGATATAAGTGTTGGCTCCTTAGCCACATTTGGGGATGCTAGAGGAGTTTCTACCTGTTCCCCCATCCCGTCCAGCCATGCATCCACTGCTTCATCACCTTCCTGCATTATTGGTGGAGCAATTATTGGAATGGCCTGCTGGGGTGTGCCTTCTTTGATTGCCTCCTCTACCTCCTGTAACCCTACCTCCCCTACAACAGAAACTTCGTCCGTACTCATGTCTCCTCCTTCGTCCGAGGACACCTCGATGGTAGCTTCCTCTGTAGTGTCGCCCTCTCCTGTTTCTTCCTCCTGCTCGTCTTCTTCCTCACTAGGCTGAGTCATCTGCCGTCTCCTTTTTGTCAGTGGAGCTCCCTGCTGTGCTTCTTCTCTAGCACCCTGTGTGTCCAGATTGGCCCAGTAAAATACTGTCGGCCACCCCTCAATTTCTGTCAATGGTTGTAGCGTACACCAGTGACTAGCTGGTACCTGTCGATGGATGGCGTCGAGCAATAATCCTATAGCGTGCTGAGTCATGTAGCATGCTTTATGGCGGAGACTCATGAAATCTCTCATCCGCTTCGAAAGCCCACTTGCCCATTTGTAGACATTGCCAGCCGCCAGCCCAGTCATTAGCCCGATCATCCATATGGCAATGTCAGACGCTCTGCTTGCTCCTGTAAGCCTGCTCTTGATTAGGTCCAATACACACTTCCACTCGTCGTTGCCGAGGACTTGTTTCCTTAGCCCTCTTTTGCTTGCACCCCAAATGGTATCCTTTTCCTCCTGCGTGAGGTTTGATCTGCAAACCCTGTTAACTAAGGCCTCCTGTTTCTGCCTTGACATTTTGCTTGGAGGTTTCGTTGGTGCCATTCCTCGAGAAGGGATTCCAAACACTCTTGTGAATTCAGGGGCACCATACCATACTGACACCTCATAACCCCTAAACGTAATTGTAGACCGGCGGCTATGTCTGTCGTAACCGACTACTAACTGGCGCAGGTAGGGCTCAAAATCTCTGGTACTAAAAAACGGTACCTGTGCTGCTTTATACACTTGGGCTTTCTCTAATGCCCACTTTAGTATGTGTACTGGGTGTTGTAACCCACCATGACCAGCATTCTGCACCCATAAGATTTTCCCATGTAATTGTCTTTGGGGTGATTGCATCATCACTGCCCTTGGTTGTTGCCGTGCCTCCTACCACCTTTGGTCGGACAATACTCAGCTTCTTGGCTTTGCAGGTACTGGCTGCCATCCTTCCTCCTCTGTGATATCTGTTCTTCAAATAGCACCAATGCTCTTCGCTCTCTTCACACTTGCCTGCCAGTTTTAAATTGTTCGCCAGATGATGTAATTCGTCCTTTTTTATTGTATTTCTCCGTGAGTTGTAACGGCCACCTGTTGCCCAATTCACAACTGAACTATTCCACTTTATTATTATTTTTTTTCCAATCACCCAGAATTTGCTAACCTGGCACCTTCGTACGGCTTTTTATTTAGTGTTGTGAACTGCCTCCTCCTTCCGTACGAATTCGCTTTGATACAGCCGTACAATGTTCTTTTTGCAACGTATGGGGTTCTCCTGGTTCAGCCGTATGGCTAGTTGTCTCCACCGGACAGGTTTTGATCTTCGTACGAATTTTTCCTGCACCTATCGCTACCGTACGGATTCTGGTCGGCACTGTCTGAACTTAGTTCTCTCTTGTTGTACGAACTCCCCCTCTTGGCATATGGACTTTGGTGCGTATCATACGATCCTTCCTTTGTCTTGCCGCACAGGATCTATCAGTTGCTTGTGTACGACCTCCCCTTGGCGTACAAACTTTCTATGTTGCTGGCGTATGACCTCTCCTTGGCAAACGGACTTTCTATGTTGCTGGCGTACGGCCCCTCCTTGCTGTACAGACTGTCTTTGTTGGTTGCGTACGGATCCCTTTTGGTGAGTGGGTTCTTCCTTGCGTACTCTCTCCTCCTGGCAATCGCGTACGACTCTCCCCTGATACTTTTTCTGACTACGTACGGATGTCCATTGGTACTTCTTCTGGCTGCGTACTCTCCTGGCAACCCAGATGCGTACGGTGTTCTCCTTGCTCTGGTAATCCTCCTGACGATTCCCTTGGCGACTTTTCACTCTGATACTTCTTTTGGAAACTCAGATACCATTCTTCCCAATGCGTACGGCTTCTCTTTTAAAGTTGTTGGCGGATAACCCTTGCTTTTTAGGGCGTATGGCTTCTTGGTTCTTTTTCACTCGTGTGGTTTTAATGACTGTGGCTATTTTTTTAATTTTCCATCGTTTCATCTCTCCTTTTACTACTTTTTTATTTTTTAATTTTCCTTCATTAAATTCTGCTTTTTTTTCAATTTTTTGCCTTTTCTTGGCATTTATTTTGCCTTCATCATTTTTTCTTTTCATGCCTCTTTTTTGGCCTCGTTCTTGAACCTTTAACTTGGAAGCATAGTACCATTTACAGGTATGTGGAGGTTTTTTGTAACATTCTTCTTTGCAACATGTACCTATATATTGTACATCAAACCATTTATCAAGTAAAGGGGCGGGACCCATACCTTTATGACTGTCGTCGACATATCTTCCGCCGTATTGTTGATACCATGTGACGTCTTCGCCTTCTACCATGGGGAATCCGGCTGGGTTGGGTATTATTTTCCAGAGTCCGTTTTTTGTTGCTATCTTTCTTACCCTCGACACCTTCCTTCTCTCTCTTCTCATTAGTTGTAGTATTTCCTCCGTGTATCCGTCCACATGTGATAGGAACTTGTCCTCTGTCATAATCACAGTTTTGAGGCAAGGAGCCATCTTTTCGAAGTATTCTTCCCATTGGTCATCGTCCCAATCTTCCCTTTCTTCGTCATTCTCTTCAGGTTCGGGTTCTCTTGCCAACTGTTCTTCCTTCTCCTTTTGTGCCTCCTTATCTATTTCTTTGGCTGGATATCCTTTCCGTACGCCTTCGTATGGTGCGACGTAGCTCTAGTGCCTGCCCATTCGTTTCCAAAGCGCAGGTGTCCCGAACACTGCATTGGTTAGGTGTTTATTTATTCGTGGCACTGCGATTCCTTCCACTTTTTTTTCTAACAATCTCTCTTCCATTATTTGGCTCCTGCCTACCCAGATTTCTTCTCCTACGTATCCGGGGCCTCCCAAACCCCAGTCTTGTTCTTTAGGTGCCTCTGTCTGCACAGGCCAATCTTCCTTAGTGGCGTATCCTAGCATGTTGATTGCTATGGCATGTTCCTTCTCTTTTCTTTCCTGATATATCTTCAGCTTAGATCTGTTGATTGCACTTGGTAGGGGTGATCCATCCAAATTCTCTATTTTTATAGATCCATTGTCGCATATCTCCTTGATTTTGAACGGTCCTAACCACCTTACTTTGAACTTTCTAGGTTTGATCTCGTTACGGCCGTTATATTTTAAAACTAATTGTCCTGGTCGGAAGTTCATCCGTCAGAGGTGTTTGTCGTGCCAATGTTTCCTTCTCCGTTGCATATTTTCTGTGACCCATTGTGCCATCACTCTTCGTTCATCTAGTTTGTTGAGTTCGTACAACTGTTCTTTCAAACTCTCCATATCCCCTAACCGATTCTTGATTGCTATCCGCAGGCTGGGTACCATGTATTCCATTGGTACTACTGCTTCTTGACCGTACATCAACTGGAAGGGTGTGTGTCCTGTTGTTACTTTGTACGTCGTACGGTATGCCTATAGAACGACCGGTAACCTCTCCTCCCAATCGGCTTCCTCTATACCACAAGACTTGTGAATAATTGCCACTAGTACTTTATTCGTAGATTCTGCTTGGCCGTTGGCTCGTGGGTAGTACGGGCTAGATAGGTTGTGGAATATCCGAAACTCCGTTGTCATCAGTCGGATGACGTGATTCACAAAGTGTCCTCCTCGATCACTTGTAATTTGGATAGGGATCCCATACCGTGTCACTATTTGTTCGTAGATGAATTTGGCTGTGCTCTGGGCTGTGTTATCTGGCAATGCTCGTGCTTCAACCCACTTCGTGAGATATTTTGTCGCCACCATGATGTATCGACATCGGTGTAGGTGACTTACTTTCAGTGGTCCGATAAAGTCCAGTCCCCATTGCTCGAACAATTCCCGAGGCTGGGATGGATAGAGTGGCATAAAGTCTCGCTTCAGAGGTTTTCCCACTCTCTGGCAGGTATCACATCCTATCACCCACTCCCGTGCGTCTGTGTGCATCGTTGGCCACCATAGCCCTGCCAAAAGGATTTTTCTCGCGGTGGCATCTGGTCCCATATGCCTGCCAGCCAAACCCTCATGTGCTTCCTTCAGTACCCTTGGTATTTCCTCTTCTATAACACATCTTCGGAGGATCTGGTTGGACCCCATCTTGTATAGCAAGCCATTAATTAGTTGAAAAGTTTTGCTTTTTAGTACGAGTTTTCTCCTCTCCGCTGGTGCCATTTCCTTGGGGAACATGGAGGTGGACAAGTATTCTCCGATCTTTTCGTACCATGACGGAAGTATTGCAATCTGAAACAAGTGTGCATCGGGAAAATCCTCGTTCACGCCTCCCTCCGCTGGTTCGATTGACCGTATTCTTGATAACTGGTCGGCGATCACGTGACTCTTCCCCGACCGCACTATGATAGTGAATGTGAACTCCTAAAGTAGTAGCAGCCATCTACTTACTCTACCTTGGATTATGGGCTTGTTTACTAAGTACATCAGGGCTTGATGGTCCACGTAGAAGGTGAATGGTGTTGCTAGCAAGTAGTGCCTAAATTTCTGTACGGAGTACACCATCCCTAATGCTTCTCGCTCGGTCGTGCTGTAGTTCTTCTCTGCCTTCGAGAGTAGCCGATTAGCAAAGAATACTGGTTGATCCAACCTGTGTGCTCCGACTTGTGCGAGTGTTGCTCCTATGGTAAAATTTGAGGCATCCACATGTACGTGGAATTCCTTGTCCCAGTCCAGGTACACCAGGATAGGTGAACTGATTAGCCGATCCTTTAGTTCCTTGAATGCTTTTTCTTGTTCTTTCGTCCATAGGAAAGGTTGTCCCTTCCTTGTCAATAAGTCCAGCGGGTATGATACTTGTGCAAAATTCTTAATGAACCTCTGGTAGTACCCGACATGGCCGAGGAAGGACTTCACTCCTGTGACATTTTCTGGGGCCTCCATATGTACGATGACCCTTATTTTGTCAGGGTCAGTCTTTAGTTCGGCCTTGCATACAATATGGCCTAGTAACTTCCCCTGTGGTACCATGAACCTGCATTTCTTTGGGTTCAACACTAGACGTGCTGCTCGACATCGTTCCATGCATTCTCCAAGGGCTTTGAGATGTTTTTCCTTGTCACTGAAAATAGACCAGTCATCTAGGAATGCTCTGAAATTGCCCACCGACATCTTGTCAAATATGTGCAAAATTATCCTTTGGAACGTGGCCGGTGCGTTACACAACCCAAATGGCATCCGGTGGTACGCGTATACTCCATCTTCGACCACAAAAGTTGTCTTCAACTTGTCTTCTTCGGCAGTACAAATTTGGTTATATCCGGAAAACCTGTCCAAGAACGAGTACATTTCATGCCCAGCGACTTCCTCCAAGATGGTACGGTGAAGGGGATTGGAAACGGGTCCTTGACCGTCACTGCGTTCAAACATCGGAAGTCGACACATATCCGGATTTGCTCTGATTCTTTCTTTAAGGAAATGACGATCGATGACACCCACTCGCTGACATTTACTTTGAAAATGATGCCAGCCTCCAACATCTTCTCGACCTCCTCTTGTACCTTTGTGGCATAGTTCTTATTCATTCTATAAGGTCTCTTTCGTACGGGTTGGGCTCCTGGTACGAGCGGAATCCGATGCATGCACAGTTATGGCGGTACTCCTTTCAAATCTTTGTACGTCTAGGCGAAGGTGTCCTTGTACTCTATGAATATTTTGAATGCTGCCGCCTTTAGTACTGGGTCCCAGTCATCACCGACGAGGATCTCCCTAGGCTTCTCTTGTTCTCCCAGATTCACCCTTTTGATTGTCGGTTCCTCGTACTTGATGGGTTTATCTTGTTCAAGCTTATGGGCTGGCGTCTCATCTATCTCTGCCATGCCTTCTTTATAATCGCCATACTGTAATGTCCCTTACTCGACTTTGCCCTAGAATTCACTTGTTGATCAGGTTTAGGGTTTCTTCTTTTTCAAATGAATGTTCTCTTTGACTAAGTAATCTTGGATTGAAGTCTGCATTTAATATTTCCACATGTACATATATCTGTTAGCATTGATATCTAGATATCCAAATATAAATATAATCACAAATCAATAATAAAGACATATGAGGAGTGGCATGGGTAGAGCCGCTCAAAGCTATCCATCTAAGCCCAAGAGCACAAGCGTCCTATCAGGACAACCCACCCCTTGGCTCCGAGCGATATGAACATCTCGGAGTGGCGTGCTTAGAGGAAACACTTGTACCTTCTTTCTCTACCTGTGCCATCACCTCGAAAGACACTCAACCTACTGGGGGAAGCCAGCGGAGTTTATAAGGGGTTTTAGGCCTACCACCCCTCCATGGCCGCAGCGGATTGTTAAGTGGGGTTTTTAGGCACCACATATCTCAGGCCCTTCCACCCTAGTAGGCTTACAAACACAAAGAAAACAATCTTTTAGCAATCAAATACTTTTGCATTTATTACTAATTCTTTAAGTTAATATCAGCATCATTATCATCATGATAATACTAAAGAAAGCATTACACCAATAATCAAATTAGAAATATCTATTTCTTATATTCAAAATATGCTAAATATTATTGCTAAGTGAGTACATCACCTGAGTTGCTATATCTCTCCATGTTCCCTTACTCGCCTCCTTCAACCTTATACTAGGATGAGGACAATTCATAAGTATACATAATCTACTCATGTTTATATTAAAGAGTCATCATTACTTATAAGTATCATTATTGCATAATCATGTATATGTATTTATATACATATATATAATTATTCTTTTACTTATATCCATTTGTATTCATATAATTATTCCTTCCTTATTCATATATATTCTTTATTTATTGAATATTATTCATTAGAAAATTTATCTATATCTATGCATATATACTTGTATGCCTATATATATATATATATATATATATAAAATGACTATATTCCAATGCATAACAATCATTGTTGCTGCTGTTCTAAATTGCAAATTGTATTTCTCAATGTTTTCCCTCCCTTCCTTATTTTCCTTCCTTCTATTTATACCATTCAAGGTAGGTGACTCATGGGGGGAATGTATTGTTTGGTGAAAGAGGTGACTTTTCATAAAATACATCCCTTTGTTAGATTTAATTGCTGCCTTTATTATCATAATAATATCTATTTTTAAAATAATATATTATTACTATAATTATGATATTTCAGATTTCTATTTATTTTATTATTTTATTTTGATGTTTTATTGAACATATTTTAACATTAAAGTATAATAATAAAACAATTTGCTAATATCTTATTATTATTTTATTCTAATGTATTACAATTTTTGAAGTGTAATGATTATAATATTTATTTATTATTATTATTTTTGATATTAAGTTATTTAATAATAGAATTTAATAACAATAATTTGCCTATATATTATTATTATATTTGTTATTTCATATTTATATATTTTTATATTGATATGATACACATTTATTTTATATTTTAATATTAATATTGCTATTTATTTTATTTATTAATTTATTTGTATTTTAACACTTGGTCTTTATAGTTTTGCTATTTCGGGGACATGATAGTCCTCCCCGCCCAAGATTGCTTGCCCTCAAGCAATCATGATCTAAGATGTGTGATTTTAAGACGTTTTTTGTGGTGATGCTATTATCTTTGATAGGAATTGGAAGTTCTAACCCAAGTGATGGTTACTCTGGATATGTTTCTTGTGGTGATGCTATTATCTTTGATAGGAGTTGGAAGTTCTAACCCAAGTGATGGTTACTCTGGTTATGAGGACAATATATTGACTAATATTATTAAGTTCTACTATTTCTCCATAACTCCCAAAAGCAACGAGTTAGAGTTTGTGACTCAGTACCAACTAAAACCACATGAATCAAAAATTAAAGCAAACATCTGAGTAGCTCAATTAAGCAAACAAGTAGCTCAACTAGGCAAACGAGTAGCTTAAGTAAGCAAGCAACTAGCTGAAGCACACAAAGTAGCTGGACCACACAAGTAAGTAGCTTAAGCAAGCAAACAACTGGCTCAAGTAACTAAGCAACTAGCTCAAGAAGACAAGCAGGTAGCTCAAACATTCAAATAAGTAGCTCAAATACACAAGTAGCTAGCTCAAAAAGGTAGGTAACTAGCTCAAGCAAATAGGCAACTAGCTCAACTAGCTCAAGTAGGCAAGTAGGTAGCTCAAACATGCAAGCAAATAGCTCAAGCAAGTAGACAACCAGCTCAAGCAAGTACACAACTAGCTCAAGTAGGCAAGCGAGTAGCTCAAGCACACAAGAAACCAGCTCAAGAAAGTAGACAAGTAGCTTAAGTAGACAAGAAAGTAGCTCAAGTATACAAGTAACCAGCTCAAGCAAGTAGGCAACCAGCTCAAGCATGTAAGCAAGTAGCTCAAGCAACCAAGCAACTAACTCAAGGAAGTAGGCAACCAACTCAAGCAAGTAGGAAAGTAGCTCAAGTAGGCAAGCAACTAGCTCAAGCAAATAGCCAACCAGCTCAAGCATCACAGGATGGCAGGAAAGATGCTCTGATACCACTGTAATGTCCCTTACCCGACTTTGCCCTAGAATTCACTTGTTGATCAGGTTTAGGGTTTCTTCTTTTTCAAATGAATGTTCTCTTTGACTAAGTAATCTTGGATTGAAGTCTGCATTTAATATTTCCACATGTACATATATCTGTTAGCATTAATATCTAGATATCCAAATATAAATATAATCACAAATCAATAATAAAGACATATGAGGAGTGGCATGGGTAGAGCCGCCCAAAGCTATCCATCTAAACCCAAGAGCACAAGCGTCCTATCAGGACAACCCACCCCTTGGCTTCGAGCGATATGAACATCTCGGAGTGGCGTGCTTAGAGGAAACACTTGTACCTTCTTTCTCTACCTGTGCCATCACCTCGAAAGACACTCAACCTACTGGGGGAAGCCAGCGGAGTTTATAAGGGGTTTCAGGCCTACCACCCCTCCATGGCCGCAACGGATTGTTAAGTGGGGTTTTTAGGCACCACCTATCTCAAGCCCTTCCACCCTAGTAGGCTTACAAACACAAAGAAAACAATCTTTTAGCAATCAAATACTTTTGCATTTATTACTAATTATTTAAGTTAATATCAACATCATTATCATCATGATAATACTAAAGAAAGCATTACACCAATAATCAAATTAGAAATATCTATTTCTTATATTCAAAATATGCTAAATATTATTGCTAAGTGAGTACATCACCTGAGTTGCTATATCTCTCCATGTTTCCTTACTCGCCTCCTTCAACCTTATACTAGGATGAGGACAATTCATAAATATACATAATCTACTCATGTTTATATTAAAGAGTCATCATTACTTATAAGTATCATTATTGCATAATCATGTATATGTATTTATATACATATATATAATTATTCTTTTACTTATATCCATTTGTATTCATATAATTATTCCTTCCTTATTCATATATATTCTTTATTTATTGAATATTATTCATTAGAAAATTTATCTATATCTATGCATATATACTTGTATGCCTATATATATATATATATATATATATAAAATGACTATATTCCAATGCATAACAATCATTGTTGCTGCTGTTCTAAATTGCAAATTGTATTTCTCAATGTTTTCCCCCCCTTCCTTATTTTCCTTCCTTCTATTTATACCATTCAAGGTAGGTGACTCATGGGGGGAATGTATTGTTTGGTGAAAGAGGTGACTTTTCATAAAATACATCCCTTTGTTAGATTTAATTGCTGCCTTTATTATCATAATAATATCTATTTTTAAAATAATATATTATTACTATAATTATGATATTTCAGATTTCTATTTATTTTATTATTTTATTTTGATATTTTATTGAACATATTTTAACATTAAAGTATAATAATAAAACAATTTGCTAATATCTTATTATTATTTTATTCTAATGTATTACAATTTTTGAAGTGTAATGATTATAATATTTATTTATTATTATTATTTTTGATATTAAGTTATTTAATAATAGAATGTAATAACAATAATTTGCCTATATATTATTATTATATTTGTTATTTCATATTTATATATTTTTATATTGATATGATACACATTTATTTTATATTTTAATATTAATATTGCTATTTATTTTATTTATTAATTTATTTGTATTTTAACACTTGGTCTTTATAGTTTTGCTATTTCAGGGACATGACACATACTCTGGCGGGAATGCCTCACTGGTAGAGCTCTTATCTTCGCCTTCTCCTCCTTCCTTGATCTGCAACATGTTGCAATCTGGGTGGAAGACTTCATAATCTTCCATTTGCCAGTGAAATAACCCGTTCAGTGAACTGGTTTCATCTTCTGAACAACTTCCAATTTCTAGAACGCCTTCCGCGTTTGGCTCCATGGTTCCCCTTTCTTCATCGCCATCTGATCCCTCGTCAGATTTTGAAGATGCTAAGTCCTCACTGTCCCGCTTGATTTTTCAAGTCGATGATATACTTCTTCCCATGGCTCTCGATGGAGAGGGTATTCTTCTTCCAGTTATGGTTTGCCTTGGCGGCAATTAGCCATCCGCGTCCGAGTAATGCATCGTACGCTTTTCTCTCTAGTGGAATGACGACAAAATTCAACAGGAATTGTTGTGTACCTATCACCACTTTTTGTGCCATCAGCGTACCGATTGGTTTGATATTATGTTGATCGGCACCCACCAGTTGAAATGTCGGTGGCCAGAGTTTGGGTTTCCCGAGGCTCTTCCATGTATCCTCGGGTAGTACGTTAACTCCCGATCCTCCATCCACGATGGTATTAGAGAGTTTCATCCCTAGGATTTCCATCTGTACGACGACCAGTTTCCTCCCGCCGCTTATTGCGAGTAGTGTTGGATCTGTGGTTGCTCCTGTTGGTTCTTTGGTGTCTTCAATCGAACCCATTTGTGTATTGTCTGTCATGATATTTGTGAGTGCTACTCTTAGTTGCGGCATGGTTTGCAGAAGGTCTGTTACCTTCACTGGTATAGTTGTGTGGAGTACTTGCCGTACGATGTTCTTTTCCAACTCTGACTGCAACGGCGTACTAGCCGCTTTGGTACTTCTCCGTTCCTTTGCCATTGCTTCTTCTACTTCCGCCCTGGCTTCTCGGAGTCGTTCTTTCTCCGTACGGGGGTTCGGGTAGTTAGCCTTCTTTCTCTGCGCCCTTGTAAGTGCCAGGACTTCTTCGTTGGCTACCTCCAGTATGTTGATACCTTTCTGCTTGGGATAGTTGGTGTCTTCGTGATCGCCCGGACCGCACCACTTGCACAACTTCCCTCTGGTGCCTTGGCCACTTTGGCATTCCCTGGCAAAGTGGCCCCACTCGCTGCATCTCCAACATTGGATCATGGGCCGACCTTTGCTGTCATATTGGATTTTGCTTCTTGGTGTGGTGTTTCTCCAGTTGTTGTGATAGCCGCCAGGGGATGCATTGTTATTCTGATACTTCGGTGGTGTGGTCGGAGGGGTGGATTGTTCCCCTTGTGTGAAGAACACTTGCGCACTCCGTGTTTTCAAATTGTACGGGCATTCTTTGACAGAGTGTCCCATAACTTGGCAGATGTCACAAAACATCTTCTTTGGGCAGTTTGCTTTTGTATGGCCTTCCATTTTACATTCCGTACACCATAGTTCGGTTGGGTCTTTTGACCCTTCCTTGTTTGCTTTCAGTTCCTTCATCATCCTTAGCATGTCGCGACGAAGTGCTTGTACCGTTTTTGATTCATCCTCGCTTTCCCCCGCGCTTTCTTCATCATCATGTTTCTTCCCTCTAGAGGATGTCTTGTTCTCACTTTCAATATCCATCGCATTGTTGTATGCTTCCGTGTACGAGGATGGAGGTACTACCTTCATGTTCTTACGTAGCGAGGGAAGCAACCCTTCGATAAACCATCTCTTCTTTAAACCATCTGCTGGCTGTGATTCTAGTTTCCCCAGCAGGTCTTTTAATTTCCGGTTTTAAGTTTGTACGCTTTCGTTTTTCCCTTGTTTGGTGTTGTAAATCTCGGCCACAATTTCACTGTCGTCCCTCAATAGTTTAAATTCGTCTTGAAATGCTTGTTTCAACACCCTCCATAAAGCTTTCTGTGTTTGGTCCAACTCCGAGTACCAGTCAATGGCACTGTCTCGGAGTGTCGCCGGAAATGCTTTCAACCAGTTATCCTGGTCGTCTTCTCCACTCGTTGTCCAAATTGTCTCACACGTTTTACAGTGTCGTACTGGATCCTCTGACCCATTCCCCGTAAACTTCGGCAACTTTTGCCGTTCTGGAGTCACCATCCTGCCCCGTTGTCCTCCCCGTGTATTGCACCTGACTGGACTGGTTTTGGTACATTTCGGTGCGTCACTTGCACTCTCGGCCACATCTGAGTCACCCTTCTGTCCTCTGTCAGCGTCCTCTACACCTTGGGTTTCCTGGGTCCCACTCTGGTGCTCCCTCTGCCAAGGGGTCTTGGGCTCAGATCTCCTTGTCCTCAACCCTTCGTCGTCGTCCGATATAGACAACTCCCGAAAGCGTTGAATACTGTTTTCAAGTTCACCGCTCAAGTCTTCCTCATTTTCTTGGTTTTTATGTTTTTCTATGTACGGGGTGCCGAATGGTTCCTCGTACTTCTCTTCCTCAGGGTGCTGATGTGATTTACTAAATCTCCGTCGTCGCTTTTCTTGCTCTTGTATTCTTAATGATCGCCAGATTCTTTCCTCCTCCGCTTCGTGCCCGATTGGTACTCGGTTCTTGTCTTTGTTCGGCCATACGGGCATTTACAGGTCTTTCACGCAATCGTTGTTGGTTGCCAGCAGTACTTCTCCGACTAGTGTCCCTTTCTTCCTCGTCCCGTTTGGTTCGTTCCTCATACCGCTGCAAGGTTTGCTGCTTTCGGCGTTCTTGTTCCTCCTCCGCTCGAAGCTCTTGGAGGATGATGGAATGACGGGCCAACAATCTTGGCATGTAGTGAAGAAGGTGATCGACCTCGTCGTTAACTTCGAGGCGATCCCAGATAACTGCCTCAGGGACTTCTCGTCGGAGGGCTTGCCTCCGTACGTGGTCTCGTAGGGATATGTTCCAGAGATTTGTCAAATCTCGTGTCATGTCGTCCTCTCTTTCTTCATTCGTTACTATGGGTTCGTCCGCTGGTCGGCCCATTACGTTGCCATTACACCGAGTGCTTCCGTGGTCCGCTTAGGCAACGGCGCCAAATGTTTACCTCACGGAGTGTCTATATCAATGTACTACTTACATAGGAAGTAAACGGAACTAATGTAACATACAAAACAAAACACTACAATATGATAGAACCATAAGATGTTTATATTCATATCCAGTAAATATCACCATGTACAATCACCAGTATATCCGTGCTATCAGTCATGGAATCATAGTCATAACAACAACAATAATAATTCCCCTCTCCCGACTACAACACGAAGTACATATAATGTTCGGCGGTTGGTTGAGCAACCAACCGTCATGACGTTCCATAGCAGTCCGCTACAACTAATCGGGACTTAATTACCCGAAAGTACATGCCAACAATTATTTCCACTAAGACTATAGTTTTATTGCACTATACTAACTTATTCCTTTTACTCTTGGCCAACTAATTACATTACGGCCCACTACATTGCTGAAGGCGAACTTCTGCTCTATAGATAATGTGAATATGAATATGTGAATGACTTGAATCCACCTTGTATATATACAAAGCAAGGTGACCTTTCATCTAGGTTGGCTCCCTTAGATGAAGATAATATAAAATATAAATTGCAATAAGAAGGCTGACCAGCCTTGAATAAGGAGAAAATAGCTCTCTAAGCTATCAAACACTAACACACATGAAGATTCATTTTCCCATTATATGCCTCATACTCCAGCTTGAGCAAAGACTTTATTTTGACTCTTCACCGAAAGCTTCCAGACAATTGCCAATACCCGTTCATGAGGAAACAACAAGACTTTTCACCATCTTCTGAACTGTGCAAGACTTCCGATATGTGGAGACACAGTATTGAGTCAGCTTCATTAAAATATCCTCTAGACATTAATTCGCCCTCCCTTTAAGGAATGGAAGCGACTCAATAACCCGCGGTTTCTTGTCTTCAAGATTGGTGTGACTCTATTCACTTGGCCACTACCAAACAAGTCCGTCGCTTCAATTCCATACTCCAAGTCTGTCTTAAATGGCACGATTCTATGAATGTGCGACAGTTATGGTGGAACAAGCTGCAGAAGAAATGGAGTTTCGTATTGGTTAATATTACCAAAATCTGTCGATTAATACTTCTGTCCTCTCTTCAAGAGAAACGATTCCCAATAAGCCACAATTTCTTATTAAATAATGGTGTTTGAATATTCAAAGGATGTAGGCTACACAAATATTAAAAATTAACTGTCTCCAAAATAGCACGATTGTCCTCCTTGCTTGAATTAGAAAGGGTAATTATTATTCAATTCACCTAGTATTCTGAAATAAACAAGCAGCTTCAAACCAAAATATACAACACATCAAATAATCCTTCCATTCCAATTTCCCAAACACGCAACACATCAAATATACAATTCCACAACCTGTGACAATTATATGGTATGGTCTATGTGCAACCAATAATACAATAATCATAGACTTAGCTATCCTCTGATTTCATTTGTCACCAATTTTCTTAAAACTTATTGTAGCTCCTCAAACAAAGAATTTAGAAATTTTCCTTTACAAGACCTCACAAAATTCTTCAAAAGACCTTCGTTTAAACCAAGCGAGAAACCTGAATGATTTCTACAACTACCAGCCAGGGTGGATCTCTCACAACTGGAGCTACTCTTCTCTTAGAGGGTTTTCGTCCTCCAAAAGGATGCATTGAACTTAGTTCAACCAGCAAAGAGCCTGCTCTCCAAATCCAAAACCAACATACCTGAAACAATGCTCTAGCAAACTCTTATTCCTCTTTGTATCTCCTCATGACCTCTCAAATTCTTCTCTTTTCTTTTTCACTTTTAATTTAATTCCTTTTGAGAATCCAACAAAAAGTAAATTAATTATTTTAACTTTTCTAAAATTTAAGTTACTTTTGCACTATTATTTTAAGTTGTCCTTTTTAATTGACTCTTTTTGACAACTTAAATTAATTATTTAATTTTATGCTGACACATAAAAATTGGGGACATTATAGAATGCTGTTATAAATAGTGAAAATAATTTACGAGTTAAAAATATTAATAAATTCTTTTTAGTAATTTAATAATAAAATCTAAAATTTCGTACCTTATTTCAGACCACCAATCATCATCAAAGATCATTTGTTTCACACTTTTCTTTTCAACCATGTTTTCCTTTGGCCATCTACCTCACTCTGAATTAATCACCATTAATTGTAGAGGCTCTTGTGCGTCAAGCATCCTCTCTAACTAAATGAAATAGTTGACATATCTAGTATCTATGGACTTGAAGAGTTCTTTTATCAAAAAAGTCCCGAATAATGCAAGTGAAGTGTGATGGTTGCAAATGAGCATTTTTATGTCTCTAGCTTTTATCACCATTGCCTTCACCCGATCTATCTTCCCTTTGTCTTTCAATGTGTTGTTCAATGCATGAACACAACATGGTATTCATAAAATGTGCTTGAGAGCAACCTCCACCATCAAGTTAGCTAATTTACATATATGGGCTGAATTATTCACTACTTGTACAACATTAGATACTTCTATGGCATCCTACAAAATTTGAAATTGAAAGTTTGCATCCTTCTTGTTCCTTAAACAATCAAAAGATCTAAGAAAAAAACAGCCATTTGAACATGTAACAATTATATTGGTGAGTGGCTAATGTTTAATATTGGTCCACCCATCCATGATGATAGAGCAACCATCTCTTATCCAAGTTTGTCTCATTTCCTCCATCAACATATTCATCTTAAAATATTTTCTATTAAGAAGGGTAGTGCCTAGCTTATGTCTCCATGGAGGCAAATGAAGGACCAACAACAATTACATCTTAGAACATTTGTTTGAAATAGGGAGAATGTGCCACATAAAATGGTATATAGCATGAGTATACAAAATTTGCAATGGAAAAATTCAGCCATCTTTTGTGATTGTGCATTAAACAACCCTGCAATAATAGTAGCTCTTTTATTTCCCATGGTAAAAGTAGAATCCTCCCCCCTTTGACTCTAAGCATCTATGGTTTGGGTAGGAAATGCCACACTAGGTTGCATAGTCTCTATTGGAATTTTGTTATTTCTTGCCTCCCCCTTCATGTGCAACTTGGTCACCACACCCTTCTTAGCTAGGGTAAGTTTCTCACAACTGTTTACCCTTAGTCCACTTATGCACAAAAGATGAGAATAAACTCTTGTGTAACTGCTCCTATAGCTTTTGTTGCACAAATGACATAGCCATACTCTATTATCCCCTGTATTTTCTTTTTTGTCTTTATCTATGCATGTTGTAAGTTGTAAAAGAGATATTTTTTGATTAAATGGGCCTTTTGCACAGGTTTTGAGTAGTTCAGAAGGGCATTCAAATGAGTTACTTGAATTCATTGTCCCTACAACATTCCTACTCCTAGAAAAATCCCCAGTAGTACTTATTCAACTTCTTTGTTGAATTTGAACATCTTCACCCTCACTACCCTCACTGCTGCATTTTTTCTTTGGTTGAAATTCATAACATAGCTGTAAGCACAAACGTAGAACACAAAACAAACAAAAAGCCCTCCCCAAGTATTTGGAACTGTAAAAAAAATGGAAATGAATTCGAGCAAATGAACAATTGATTGTAAACTCACCTCAAAAGATGTAGATTTAATGCTCTCTTGCCTCCTTCTCACTGCTGTTCTCTTCTCTTCTCTCTGCCACTTTCTCTGTTTGTCTTCTTTACAAATTGGAAAATGACAAAATGAGTTTGTTTTTTGTTTTTAATTGTTATTGGGACTGGTTTACGATTAGGGTTGATTTAAATGGGTCTGGTGGTCCTTGTGCCCCCCACAGTCCTTTTTTTATGCAAATTTACATTTTTTCAAAAAGTGAGTATAAAACTGCTTGGGTTGTAACTTGTAGGGGATGGCTGGACATCCCCTAATGTACCTGGCCTTTTCTTGTAAAAAATCTGCTGTGCTTAGAACATTTCCAAAAAAATTGAAAATTTGGGGATAGGTTGGGAACATTTCCTACCACCCATTCTCGTGTCCCTGAAATGTGCCCTATAGGGGACAAGATCAAATTATGCAGAGTCTGTGTCCTTGGGGAGCATCGTATTTAAGTCATACTCATTACTTCAACGAATTTTCCTTAATGTATTTTGATAACAACTGCAAGGAAAGAGAACCACAAAGCATACATGCACCAATAAGCATTTATTAGTATTGGGTTTTTCACCATTTACCCTCTTTCCGAGTTGACAAACCTTTTGGTGCATGTGATGCATCATAATAAGCTACTCTTGTCATACAATTATTATCATTTCTGATTGGGAAAGCTTTTGGTGAATGTAAATTGTCAAGTATTATCAACGTGGAACCAACTAAATCAATTTGTGGAACCAACTAAATTAATTTGGTAAGTAATAGGGACTTCCACAGTCATTTTAAATCTTTGTGGGATTTTGCCCCGTGCATGTTCAAGACATCTCTAGAATGACCCATCTTTATGGTTGGTCTTTAATTCAATGGCTTTCCCTGTATCTATGAACATGATGCTTTTTGGCATGGTGTGAACCTGTTGATGGAACTGTTTAATCCCCTAGCACCAACGCATTTCAATTTGTACAAGACCTCCTACTTATTCTTCTGCATCAATGCCATCATGTCCAAAATCATAATCCCAAGCACTAGGGTTGAGAAAATATCTCACAAGCACCTGGCTTGTGATATCAAGAGAGGAATACCGATACATAGGATAGGATAGAAGGCAGATGCACGGGATAGATTAAAAGGGATAGCATGCCTTGACCTGGCATCTGTGCACTGCATCAAATGTTGTACCTTACTTTCTCTGTTTCATTTTGTTTATCTTTGTTGTATATAATTTATCAAATACTTTTCATAATCTTCTACCCTCTTATCTCTTGTCTTAGCTTTTTTGAAATAATGTAGTTAATAGTTTCAAGCCTGTAGTTTCCGTTTTCCTTAGTTGACAGATTGTTGGGATAATTTTGTCAAAAGCCTTGAAACAAGAAGTTCATGCCATTCATCCCTTATCTTTTAAATCTGTTAAATCTTCAGTCCTACCATGTCGCTCATATTGCATCTGAGGTATGATTTTGTCTGCAGAAGAGCTTCAGCTAAGAGCAGATTGCCAAATGAAGAAACTCTTGGGTACTCAAACTGAACAGGCCTTCCTGTTATGTTGTAAACACAAATGATTTCCATGAGCCCATGAGTGCAAAACAACCAAGCATAATTGATGTTTCTATATTTTCACATTGGTAAAGTACTCTTGTATGAGCTGTCCATCTCACAGGGGAGAACTATGACCCTTGTCATCTTTTGCTCTCTATCTTGAGTGTTCTAAAGAATGAGAATCTCAAGCCACTAAAAGTTGAAACTAGGAGGGGCCTTATGTATCCCATCTACAAGAGCTGAAGAAGCAACATGGGAACTAAAATTGCATTAAACCAAATGGTAGCCCCATAAGTCTTGGTGATTAGTTTCAGCATTTGGTGGGAAATGATTCCAATTCCTTATTTTGCATGCTTAGGCAGGCCACATAAAGCACATTATTCTCATGACGCATACAAATAAACTTAATATCTGATGACATAATCCTAGACAAACAGAAAGGAGTCCACAATTTAATGATAAAGGATGAACTTTATTAATCTAAAATTTAAATGTATTTGCAATAAAAATTGAATGTGAACAAAGAAAGAAAAGACTGCCATTTGCTCTCATGGAGAACAATTAGTTGTAGCCGGGTTAAATATAAAATGATCTGGTGTTAAAAATTTAAATATCACTAGGTACAGTGCAATGGGGCTTTATGACTGCATGTCTGAGAGCGGGAAGGGATTTTTTTGCAAGAGGAATAAGTTATCAGTGAAACAAATACCGGTCAAGAGAGTATCAAGTGCCTCTGTAGCTTGAAAGCCTTATGAAGAAAAAACTTCTCAAGGTTCGTTCAGGGAATTTTTAAACAGACTTGGAAGAATCATAAGAGACAAGGCACTATAAATTAACAATTCAGTCTCAGTTTTAGGGCATCAATCAGTTCCTTGTTTCTAACTTCCATATCAAAGGAGATTTTCTACCCGCTAATCAAACAAAGAGATTGGGATTCCATAGTGGTCGAAGTGCTGCAATCAAAGGCTAGAAATTCATTGTCTTGATTCAGGCATGATTGCTGAAGAAGTCAGTCAATGTCCATATGTGTTTTGCAGCTAAGAGAAGGGATGGATGAGCTCAATAGTTTGTAAACTTGGCAAGTCACCAAGTACTCATGAGTTTTTCCAAACAGTGAGTATTCATAGGGTTTACTTATGGGGTTTTCAATGCCGAGTTTGTCTGAGTTCTATGAAAAACTCACCGAGCACACAGCAAGTTTGACAACTTGATTCGCTGTGCCAGCAATGTGTCAAAAATGTGGGAAAAAACATAGGTTAAACACTCCAAAAACTTTGTTTTTATGGCTTTATAAGCATTGTTATCTGCCTTTTAAAAACATATGAAGATGTTGTGTGTCATGAAGGTCTGTGGGCTCTACCCCTTGAACCTGCTGGGGCACTGCCCTCAAAGCCCCAGCAAAATCATTTGAGACATCTTTTTGTATTTTGCATAAAATTTATAAGTTTTTCAAAAAATTTAATTGTTGAGTTTTGCTGAGTTTTCACTGAGTCGGAAATTTTTGGCTTGTTGAGTACTCCCCAAGTCTGAGTCTGCGAGCTAGAGCCCAACAATAAGAGGTTTTTCTCTGAAGTCATTTGTTTTGAAGTGTTGATCTAAGCAAACAACTCGAAAACGGTAAACCTTGCTTTGTTGACAAAGTCATTGCATTTTGCTAACTTCAGCATTGGGACTCAAGAATTGATACCCTTGAGAAAAAGTTCTTGAACCACTCACACTACTGCATGAATTAGTTGTTGTACATTGACATTCTTGTGGTGGCACAATTTTCAAATAAGCCATTAAGCATCTTTTCAATGTGGAGAGAGAATTGAAACTTTTTTCTGCAAATTTCCAAGATTTAATAAATCTAAATCCAAAATTGAAACAAGTTTTGACAATATCCACCTTACATATAAGTTTACTTTGGCCTTAACCAGAATAAAAAATGCTAACAGGAATGGTTGCCTCTGAAAAGAAGAGTGTAATGTCCCATTTTATTCCTAAATGTCTGCAGCCTATGTTTCAAAAGAAATCAATAAAGATAGTAATATTACACCAAACTGGCATTAAATAAAGATTAAGTTGTTAAGAATGGTCAACCAGTATATGAAGGGTTGTGTCCCTTGAGCAAGATAAGATATATAAAGAAGGTAGATCTAGAAGGAAAGAAATGGCGAAGAATTATTATGACTGATTACAAGTAATAGACAGCAGCACTAGCAAATTAACTTATTTAAAATTAATTCATTATTCTCCAAATGCAGCGATGAAGAGTTGTACCTATTGCAAAGGCAATAGAGGTGAGGAGGTGTGACTCCCTCAATCTTGAGATATAAAAGGGAGAGCATTTCATTTGAGAAAGAAATCCATAACATCATTCAATAATTCAATTGAGAATAGAACCCTATGTGACTTTGCAAGTAAATTAAATTATGTTCTCAAGAGTAGTGATAATGTGAGAAAGGATGTGACTCGTAATGTGAAAGGTTGTGACTCTTTCAAATGTGAAAGGTTGTGACTCCCTCAATAATAAGATATAAAACTAAGTTACTAGTGCGTGGCATTGTGACCCCTGGTTTGGGTTTTGATTCGATCTGGATACGAAATTTGGGTCCAGTATGATGCAGATACGTCCAGGAAACGATTTTTGGTTTGTTGAAACGATCAGGGTTCGAAACCTTGTTTGTGGATTCGATTTCATTGTACCCGGTTTGAACCTGGGCAGAATCCACATTGTTTCATTCCTCCCTTGGATGGTTGGGTCATTTCATTCACTTCTCTCCTGCCACAATTATTTCGCTTCCTTCTTGCAACAATTTTTGGAGTTCATTCGCTCCTCTCCCCCCACTTACAATTATTTCGCTTCCTTCCTATTAACGATTGTTTTGCAACAATTTGCTGGTTGTGAGAATCAGAAGTCGGGGATGGAATGCTGGGTCAAATAAATGTTCATTATATTTAAAATGTTTATTGTTTTCATAATATTAACATTTAATAGATTAAACATTTTATTTAAAATATATAATTTATTTTAAATATATTAATGTCAATATGAATACTAGGAATTTTAATATAAGTTATAATAATATTCACATTTATATTAATATATATAAAATTTATATATTTTATATTAATGTATATTTATATTTCTTATATATATTCAATCATATAATTATATTTTTATTTTTATTTATATTTATTTTTATGGATGTTAGATATATTTCTTTTTTCATTTTATTTATTTATTATTTATTAAAGATAAGCCTTATATATATGTATAATTTTTATATATTTTTGTATGGACGAACCCAATCTCCAAAAAAATTCCGCCCGAACCGGCGAACCAAACCGTCGAAGCCGAACCCAAACCCAAAACTGAACCGATAACTTAGATATAAAAAGGAGATCATTTCCTTGTGAAGAAATCATCTATGTGGAATGATTCAATCAATCAGTTTGGAAATAAATTATCATTCTCAAAATGCAGCAACGAAGGGTGGTGACTCCTTCAAAGAATATATATAAAGGGGTAAATCAGTTCATTGACATTCAATCAGCAATCATCACTCATCTATCCATCAAGAAATCAAACAATCAAAATATCAAAAAGATCAATTAAGCAAACTGCAATAAGTCTATCAATACATTCAATCATCAAATCATTCAAGCATCCAATCATTCAATCATCAAATCATTTAAGCATCAAATCATTCAATCATCAAATCATTCAATGATCAAATCATTTAAGCATCAAATCATTCAATCATCAAAACATTCAATCATCAATTCATCCAAGTAACACACATTCAAATATCAATCCAGAATATCAATCAAGTTGGAAAAAGGAAAAATAAGAATAAGAAATACAAGACATCTCTTTGGAATAGAGATCGAGAACAGCCATTGATAATATTTTGAAATATAATTTGTTACAGCTATTTAAGAGTAAATTTTATCATTTCATCAAGAGGTATTTATTTAGAAATATTCTAGCAAATTCCTTGAGGAATCATATCTTGATTTTGTGAAGTGTCTTGCAAATAGGAAGGACAGCTAGCCTTCCGAGTTCACAAGAGGTGAAGGATGACCAGCCTTCATGCTCTTATCAAGTATGCCACCTAGAGATGGAATGGACAGCCAACCTTCCATGCTCATGGGCCAGGGGGTGGAATGGACAACCAGCCTTCCATGCCCTTGGACTTGATCAAGGAGGATGGCCAGCCTCCAAGGTGGACTGAGGGTTGGAAAAGGAGCCCACCTTCCATGCTCTCGCAATACAAGGACAACCAGCCTTAAGATTGCTGATTGCAAGCATTTCCAATGAATTCACACTGTGATTTGCTATGAGGAATATGCTATGGTGTGTTGATTCAAATATTAAAGATGCTTTGAATTACTATGATGTTTTAGCTATGATTTATTGATCTAAATATTATAATGTTTTATGTATTAATTTGAATATTATCATACTTTCTAGTTACCTAATATTACTAATATCAGTTTTTAGTGATTAATATTGTTTGCAGGTGTGAAATCAGGAATTTCCCAATAAGGGACATTACAAAGAGGAGGGTTATACTGTTGAGAGCATATTTGGCAAGGAGATAGTTATTGCAGGCAATTCTAAGAAGAATTTCATTAGGAAGGCTGAGAGTATTATTGATAGCATGGAGAGTCGTAATTAAATTTATAAAGTTTCTCACCTTGAGAGGGAAAATGTAACCTTAGAAGAAAAGACTTTCTTGGTGATGTAGAAAGGACAAAGGTGTATCTGCATTGAATTAAAGATTCGTGTCCTTGTATAGTTTGAGTCTTAAAGGTAGTTTGAATACATAAAGCAAAGACAATCTAGCTGTTCACTGGTATAAAAGTCTTAGAGAGAATTTCAAATAAAGCAGAGCTTTCCTTTTGCCTTAAAATATTTCCTGCTATATGCAAAGGTCTTCTCCATGTTTGGACTGGCCAAAAATTTAAAAGGTTTGAGAGCCATTTAGAGCCACAACACAAGTTACAAATGGAGATGCCCTATGTGTGCTCCTATAAAATCTGACTTTATTGAATATGGATACATAATTCTGGAAAAGGGGATAAATCTTTCGAAGGATGGTTGTAGGCTGGTGTTGGTGTGCTGTAAAGGGTAGTTAATGGTATGGTAGTTAATGTGAGGAGTATTAGCTCTGGTGTCTAAGAAAAGCTCAATGTAGTCGGTCGACTGTACTCGGTCGGCCATGAGTCGATGTAGTTGGCCGAGAGTGTACTTGGTCGGCTATGAGTCATAAGTAAATAAGACTTTAGTTAATATTAATAATCCATGTACTTATGTTATGTATGGGTCATGTTAGTTAGTTGTCTCAGGAACAATTCTTGATGAAGTAATTAGTTATAATGAAGGGACGCGACGGTTGGTACCTTAACCACCGCCAGCGTACTATATGTACTTGAGTCATGTAGTCGGGAAGGGGGTTAGTTCTGCTATGCTATGTTCTATCCGGAAACATTATGATGTAATTGTCGAATATTGAATAAAGAAGTATATCTATGTTTTGTGTGATTGCCATGTGATTATTATATGCTGTCAATGTTATTTTACATCTCCGTTTACTCCGTACGTCATTGTACCCGTAGCGAGTAAACACTCAATGCCCGACCATGGCAATGGGGTAAGTGACAGGGCTGGAATAATAATTATACTTAAGTGGAGTAGTTTAGAAAGAGGACAGTACAAAGATCTTTGAGATGGAAATGATTGCAATAGGCAGTGCAAATAAGAATAGTGATAGCAAAAGTTAATTCTAAGTAATCAATTGAAGCTTTGGAAATCAATTTCCATTTGCAATTGGCCAAGAAGGTCCAAATCGTTGAAGGACATGGAAACCTTCACTACAATAAAAAATCTTGTTTTTGTGGAAATCTTTATTATACAGAAGTACAAGAACTAGAAGAAACATCCATAACATGATAAGCTTTATTGCTATTAAGGATCTTGCAATATTGATCAATTTTTCCTTTCTATTGTTCAATTCTATAAAAAATACATAAAACCAAAGTAAATTGAATGCATAAATGCCGTTTCCGCTGAGTGCTGTCTTGATGGTCAAGCTTTGATGTTGATGTGGAGCCCCATATTATATATAAGGTGTTAGTGTTTTATTTTGTCTTTTGCAAGACAACACAAAAGAAAAGAGCATGTGAAGATAATCTTCTCTTCAAATTTGGAGGGGAAGGTCTTTGGGATCTAAATTATTAGTGTTTTAATTTGTCTTTTGGACAACCATACAAAGCGAAACAGCATGCGAGGATAAACCTCTCTTTAAATTTGGAGAGTAAGCTCCGTCAGCTCTAAACTAAACCTAAACACTAAGCTAAACTGAACCTATACACCAAACTATAGACAATATTTATAGATATCAACAATATACAAAATCTTCTTAGGGTTTGCATTAATGAAATGACTACTTGCCTATGTTTTTGGCTTGGATACAAGCACCAAACTGATAACAGTCATGCCTTGCAATTAAGATTTTATAGATTTTAAGGATGAAGCATCTACTCTAAACACAACATCAACACCTTCGTACTAGTTAAAATCAAAGGCCAACATTTCAGTACATACAAGAATTGGAAATAACAACACATCGATTTCACTTATTTCCAAGAATTAAATTATTAAGTCGTATAGAAAACTACAACCTGTTTGACAGATAGCATCAATACAAAGCTTATGGTTATTTCAATTCAATAATGGCTTTATAAACACAATTTCAACAATAACTTAAGCAGCATAAGTGTAGCATCCACCATTGTTCTTTTGTCTTATGCTCAAAGCATTTATTTATAGGTTACAAAATGCCCTCCTTTAGAGATTTAAAATAATAATTATTAATTCCTAGAATCATTGTTTTAGTTTGTAAATTCTTCAAGCTGTGAAAAATTAAGAAATAAGACAACTATAAAGCGAGGCTACTTATTTAAAAAAATAAAAATAAAGCAGCCTAAAATAGGCTTTTTTCTCTGCCCAGGAATAGAACAATCGAAATAACAACTGCTATATAGCTATCACTAAAAATAGCAATCTGATGCACAAATGGCCTTTGCGATTTTGATACCAGTCCTCACTTTGAACATGCCATATCTTCTGAAGAACTTTGAGACGTTGACTGTCTGTGAAACTTAAAACATATTTGATGAAGTTAGATATTCCCAGTTGAAAACCTTGATTCCAAACTTGGTTATACTGACAATAAACGGTGGAGCAAGTAAACATTTAGTCATAAGCATAGCTGCGATATCATGTTGAACTTTGTTCACCAAATGACTGCAAACTGTCTTGCAAACAGTTCAGAATCAGTGATATATGGTTGGAGATAGAGATATGACAAAGTGTGTAAAACAATTATTGTTGGTTCTTCAAAGGTCTGCTGCTACAGGTGACTGAAACCCCTTTTCTACTCTACGATTCAATGCTGCAGGTGTGTTTTTTATTATTTTGGCTCACTGAAACATGTGCTGGGCACAAATTCACCTTAGCGACGTCCTCAAATTCTTTAATTGCGCTTTTAGTGTAAAAGCTGTCATGAAGTGACCGGGGTGTAATTTCTGAATACCTTTATTTTCCACGATTTGTGCCTGATTGGCACTTTTTAAATACTGAATGCACCTTTTTAGTGCTTGTGCTAAACAAGAACATGCTGATCTAGTGGCCTAGGTTTTAATGCCATCCTTCAAGTGCCCAATCATGCCTATTCAGTGCCTTTGCTGTCTTGAGGAAATAAATTGCGCGACTTTATGCTTGTGCCACCATAAAATGTTGGGTCACGCCTTTCAGTGACTTATGTCAACTTGAATTCATCAGTCACACCTTTGATTGTCTTCTGTGGAATCGTTCTTCTCCTTGCATGGATTGATGGAGAGTGTCACTTATGTCAGGTTTGCTGCCTTCATTTATCCTCCAGGGATGTGATCTGTCCGCACCTGGTGCTTAACACTTTGGCTGGCATGCATTTGGTGTCATTTTGCCATTAAACTGATTTCTGCCCTAATCCCATGCATCTATCAGACTCAGTGCGGTTGCTAAGGAGGTCTGCTGCCTTGGATTTGAAAATGATGTTGTCAGTCCTCCACAGTATCTTATCTTGCTTTTTATCTGTTGTTCACTGTGAATTGAGTGAGCAAAATAATGACTAGATTACATGATATATATGCATGAACATATATGTAAATTTAAGAAAACAAGTCAGCTCTATTTCTACTGCAACAGCAGGTCGGCCCTAATTTATTATTTTTCCTTGAAATTCCTGCAGGGATGTAACATAAGGTGACCCTACGGTTGAGCCTTCATCAGGAGACATAAATGCACTTATGACAATTGAGTTGATGATGAAGGCTTGATCCTCTTTGGATCTTTGTTACATTTACATTCATCACAACAAAGGAGGTGGTGGAAGAGCTGGCATCATGGACAACCTCCTGTCTTCTTGGAAAGAACAAGATTGAGATAACAAGGATTTAGTTCCTTTGATCAAGTTCTAGATGAGGAGATTAAGAGGACAGTCTAGGGCCCACTGGGGCAAGGATAAGTGGAATTTATCTTGTTTGTTGCTGTAACAATTAGGATGTTTATGTTGAAGAGTCATGTACTGAAGATTGAATTATTAGTGGCAGTCCTAGTATAGTTGAAGTATGGACATTTAATTCTCGGATTTTGACATTTTAAGATGTCTTCTATTTTATTAATGAATAGCTTGATGCCTCTTGAATGATCCAAAAAGGTGATAATGGTAAGGACAGCAGGTGGTTCAGTATTGCTTAAAAAGTTAAATCTCTTCATTAAATCACCCAAGTGTCATTGTTTTTAACGCAAATACATTCACACGCCACTTAAATTCCAAAATATAGATCAAAATCCATGAGATTGTACACAACTTGTGAATAGAATTTCTTGAAGAAGAAGAGATAGCTAATAGAAGAGAGGAACTAAACTATAGATTACAACTTAACTTTAACTTGAATCAAATCATCCATACAATCCCTTTGAAGCTCTTGTGGAGACAGGCACAAACAAAATGGGGCATGCTTGGTGGATTCAAGAGGTCAACATCAACCCAAAGATAGCCCCCCACAAACCTATAAAAGTCATGCTAAATATTAAGATCTATGACCTTGTTGCAGTTCCATTGATAGCCGAAATCTACTACTAGGGTCAGACACACCAAAACCAAGACAAAACTCCTAGAGGACTCTATTTGACAAAAATTGCAAATTTGGGAGCATTAAGGAGCAAATGAAGCCAAAAAGAAAATAAATTTATCAATCAACATTTTAGGCCCCAAAGAGGTTTCAAATCTAGCAATAAATTCCAATTCCCAGAAGTGGAAAGGGCAATGTAAGGTTTTGAAAGGGAAGATGAATCTTGAGGAGGGTGCTTGTGAAAACACATGAACTTAAAAGGAATCATACCTTGGATATAAGAAGCATTGACCTCTGGTAAAAACCAATATCTCAAAAACAAAGTGAAAGCAAAGGAAGTGGACATGATTCTTCTACAAGAAACTATAAGGGAATGTTGTCTAATGACAACTCATTATGCTGGAATCTAGAGCAGAAAATGCAGAATTTTCTGCCAGCTCACTAGAGCCATGATTTAATGGGACCATGGCTCCCCAAAAATATAGAACTTTCCCTCCCTGATCACATTGATTGGCTTGATCTGACTTATAGTGAAGGCACCCTCTAATTTGGTGGTATTGCTTGCTCAAATAGTCCCCTTGTAATACTCTACCTCATATTGCAGTTGCCCTTTGATATGATAATCTTCCAATCTACATTATCATGGGCCCCATACGTTATACTCCAACTTTAGCTACATTTATCTCTCTATAATTGTATTGTAGATCCCATTGGGCTTGTTGTAGTTAATCCGTTTTTGCATGCCTCTATACTTTAAGTTGTGCCTCCATCCCTCCTCCATCCTCTCCTTGCACCTTGGCTACATCTAGTTCATGCCTTACAACATCTAACTTAGTATAGAGGCTATCCCCTAGCTCTCTCCATGTCTCGTATTCTATCTCTCTCTACTATGAGACTACCTTTCTCAACTATACATTGATCTTGATTGGCATGTAGCCTATCTCTCTCTTCTTGGAGGCTATTGATCTCAGCTATTTGTTGTCACATGAAATTGCACTCTGCTAAATTGGGTTAAGCTTTCCAATGACACAATGGGATTGATCTTAGGCATGGGACAATTGTTGTTGAGATGAAACCTCCAAAGAAGGTTGAATTCCTTTATAATATGAATGCACTAGTGTTGGTCCAACCCAACACTGAATAAATCTAAACTAATCTTACAATGAATAGCCTATAGAAGGAAAGGAGGGAGAAAGTGAAAAGCATAAAAAAGGGGTGGTGGTGCACCTAAATTAGAGCAATTCTTCCTTCTTACTACAACACAAATATGCAATGAAATTTCCAAAAGGACTTACACAAAATTTTGTTCAACTATCTCTTAGAGATTTGTATGAAGGTTACTTTTTGACAGGTACTAGGAGGGAGAAAAATAATCGACAACTAATCCCACAAAAATAGTTTTCTTTTAACACAACATACAAGCATATAAAAAAAGAACAATATTTAGATGCGAAGGTAAATATGTTTTACACAACACATCATAGGGGAAGAGAGGTAAACTGATAATTTCATTAATTAAAGACTTTGAAGTTTGTTTACAGTTACAAAGATGTAGGAATCATGTGAGTTTGCTAGATAAATTGAAGGCGAAAACCATTACAAATGAGCCTCAATCAAGCTTTATTTTGAGTCAAAACACTAAAACCCTAAAAACCAAGACACTTGCAAGGCTAATAGAGAGTAGACACTTGCACAACTCAATCCGATATGAAGACATGGGAAAAACATTATTGAAATCCAAGATTATCTCAACATTAATTAATTTGAGAAGTGCAAGAAAACCTCTACAAAATTTGTTGTAGAATGCGGCTAGGGATGGAGTTTGTAGATCAATGAATGCGGCATGTTGCTGTGTATTGACTTAGTATCTATGGAAAAAGCATTTAAGATCTCGTTGGAGCTGTTGTAGGTCAGAATTACAATTGGGAAGGCTGTTGAGTATTCAATTTCTTTCTTTGCAAAACTTAGGGTGTTTAGGTGAAGATTTGAATCCTCCGCTAACTATTTTTGAAGTTTGAATGCCAATCATTGATCCAATTTTAAAAGATCTTGATTAGATGGCCCACACATGAATGTGAGTCCCTCAAGAGGCTGGGTGAATTCATGCTATGAAGAGATAGCACACTCCAATAGAAGGTGGAAACATAGGATAAGTGGCTTTGAGTTGGAAGTGGGACCCATAGAAGTGGTCACCTTTAGAATGGAGAATGCTATGATGCTCCACCTTTACACCATGGAGGACACATTTTAGTAGAGTGCACTAGTGTTGTTTTGAGTGGATCTTGCTTTTAAAACCCACACTATGAAGAAATCTTGTGCTACAATGGGGATACAATATGTGTCACTTAGTTATCCTTGTCTATATTCTACAATACTTGAACCTTTTCCCAAGCCCACATTGAGTAGATACCATGTGTTGTCATAATGTATGAACACATATTTAATCTTTGTTTCCTTTGAGAATTTGTGATCCACTGATATGTTGCACTACAAATAAGATATTGTCACATGTGAATGATTTGGCCTTTATCTATGAGGCAAGAATTGATCACCAGGAGTGACACATGGGAGAAGAGTGCGCCAGTGCAAGTTGAATGGGCTCAACCATTTAGAACCTACATTGTGAAGAGTATTTGCACTCTAATAAGATACCAATACCTCAAAAAGGTAGTGGTTCCATAAGTTGTCGAGACTATAATTGAGGGGAATAGTGGAATCCACATGTCGCCAAAGTGCAAGAGCAAAAATTTGATGCTAGCACGCTCCAAGGACCTACGTTATGAAGGGAAGATGCAATTGAATAGGAGTTTTCTACATGTAACAAGAAGAAGACCCATCATAGAAGTGCACATGAAAGAAGACTCGGGCATAACAACTTAGTTAACCAAGAAAAGAAGCCGGTGGAAAGAATGTAGCCTGAGACATAAGGTTGTAACTTAAGTGATCTAGATTGGGCTAAACTGGTCAACACAAAATAGAAGCTAGGACACATTGTAGTGTCATAAAATTGCACCTTGTGGTAATTTCACACTTGTGCATCTAGCCCACCACATTTATGACAAAAACCTATAAGTTGGAATGTCACGTTTCCAACTTCATAGGCGACAACAATGAAGCACTAATGGCCTAGATATCTCATTCTTGCAAAGTTTTTAGCAAGACACTAGTGTGACGTGCAAACATCCCCACGACATGCTAGCATCCCCAAACTTTTCAAGATTCAAATGAGAATATTCTATGTACTTTGCCTATGACACATGTCATTGTGGCAGAAACACGGATGCAATGGCTCCCCCCACCCATTCAACCTCACAAAACTCCACTTTTCCCTCTCATTCTCATCCATTCTTTACGTTCCCTCATTCCTCCTTTCTCTCTGTCCCATTCTACTCTTTTGTCTTCATTCTCTGTTGTTCTCTCTTACTTTCTATAGCAAAGCTTTGTCGAATTTATTCCTCAAGTAACAATCAAGGATCTCTTGTATGCAAGCTTATCTATCATGTCTATCAAGCCAAGAGGGGAGCCATATGCTGTTTGTAATGCTCTCTTGTCTACTTGTCTCGTCTATTTAATACTATCTATTTGATCTCATCTATTTTAATCGTAATAGGGATTGTCCTCCTTTGCAAAGTTTACGTCTTTATAATCATGATAGGGGTTCTCCTCCTTTGCGGGGTTTGTTTCTATCACACATCTTTACATTTCATGCTTTTTTATTTATCTCTGTCTATTTGGTTGTTCGTGGAGGTGGAAACACCAAAAAAGGGGTTTGACTAAGGAAAGCCTCGAAACAACCCAACATTTTTCCTTTTCTGTTATGTGTGTAGACATGTACTAACTTGATAAGTTGGATGTTGCAGATTTAATGGTTTTATTCTCCGTTTTTACCAAAGATGATAGCGTAGGGCACAGATGCTCCCACAACGCACTGTCGTTCGTGGCTGAAGCGTAATCCTCCTGGGGGTGAAATCTGTGAGTTATGTAGCTTATGTTTCTCTATACTATAAATTTCAATTCTCACCTTCTTCTATAATTTAGCGATCTTATCATTCTTGTCCTTGATAGTTTAGCATTTATTTGATTAAGTTATGTAAATATTCTTTATTCTTCATCTCATTTTCCCGAGCTTTGATCCTTGAGGTAATTGAGGGCTATTTTCTCCTTGAAACCTTGTCATCTTGAGGGTAGTGAATCCCCTCTACATTTTGGTGAACCCGATGTGAATGAAATTATGTCGAATCTTTTTCTTCAAAATTTTAATGCTTTTGGCAACGCTTTTTCTAAACAAGATTTTGATATGTTGGATGATGCCCTAGATGATTTCTTAGAGGCATCTACTTCTAGTCAAAAATATGATAAACAAACTTCATTAAAATCTTCTTCTTTGCAAGTCGAAGAGTCCATGAATGTGGTTGTAGTCTTTGCCACCCCTCAAAGGCTTGTTGCAAATAACACGCTAAACCTTTACATGAGGTTTATACAATCTAAGGCTCCCTCTTATAAAGCGGTAGGCCATACTTACAATACTAGAAGGAACCAACAAAATCTTAATCAACCTACTTCTCTACCACCTTCTCAACCAAGCCTTCCTCAAGCACCTAAACCCATAGCTAAGCCACCTAGTGAGTATGATCATGTTGAGCAACTTCGTGTTACTCTTGCCAAGATCTCACTTTGGGATTTGCTTCTGACTGCTCTGGTTTACCAAGGTATACTTCAAGAAGCCTTGCAAAAGATCCTCTTGCCTTCTTTTGCTAGGGCGATGGATGTTAATGGCTCATATTCGTGTGGATTTTCTGAATATTATGTTCCATCCGCATGAGCTCCCACCTCCAAAAGTACAAAAGCAAGCAAATCCTTTAATGATAATAGTTTATATTAACAATATTGGCATTAGGTGTGCTCTTGTTTATACCGGTTTGACTCTCAACGTTTATAACATCAACTTGTTGCCTAAAATCAAAATTGATTCAACTTCTCTTGCTACTTCTTTGTACATTCATGGATTCGATAACGCCGTTCGACAAGCCTTAGGCACGGTAATCTTACCTCTAAGGTTGGGACCCGTTATTGTACCCACCCTGGTATATGTTATGTCGAGACCATTACCTTGTAACTTTCTCTTGGGAAGACCATATATTCATGCTTTGGGAGCAGTCACTTCTACCTTGCATTGTTCCGTGAAATTTGTTGCTAATAATGAGGTAATCACAATCAAGGCTAACCTTGGTGCTATACACTTATGTGAAATGACAGCTACTGGTTAGACCTTGGTTGCTCTTAATCATAAAAATCTTATCCCTTCGTTATCTTGTAATGCGTTGACATCTACTTCAACAGTGACTATTACAAAGGCTACTCTTGAGATGAATATCCCTAAGGAAGATTGTCTCGAAGTAGAGTCCTAAGTCTACCCCTTCTACTTCTTCTGAGTCGAATGCATGCCTTGGTGATGATTGGGGATCCTTGAACTTTACCGAATCATATATCGAGGAGTATAGAGTAGATCCTATCCACCTAGACATTCCGACGATCTCATTCACCTTTGTTAAGAAAGCCGATTGTCCTCCTGCTAAGGGGGATGATCATGCTTCTATTAAGGAGGATAGTGTTTGTATTCTTGTTTGTTGGGAATGTGTCTCAACTTACTGGCTTCATCTAGGCAGTGTTGTGTTCTTTATCTCATTGATCGGCCTGAATTTGGCCTATCGACGAAACCTTGTTTGTTGTTCCAACGATGGTCAGATGATCTTCATGTGTTCACTTAGTTCTTCATCGACAAGATGTTGTTTGGTCGACGGGACTCCAAAGGATGTCCCCGTGATGACTTGACAGTTTGTGGTGTTGGCGAGAGATCCCTCTATCTGCGTGAGCTTATACCTTGTCTCATCGACAACCCAATTGTATTCTCTCATCGATGAAACACTATACTGTCGACGGGACTCTAATGGTAGTCTCAACGATAGATCAAATAAGTCTGAATCGGTGTGGCCCGAGGACTTCGGTGGGACTCTCTATCATGTCTCGACAATGGACCGATGGCTATGGTGGGACTCGAGTTGACAGGTGGGGAGTGGTAGTTGGTGCTGACTTGGTAGTGGGGACCACATCGACTAGGGTGAACACCATTGGTATGAAATCCTCATATCGGTGAGAGTCAACTTGTTGCCTCATTGATATGCCGATACATGGTGAACTTTGTAAGCGGTAAAGAGGACATCGACAAGACTTACTTGTATCGGTGGGAAGCGATATGGCATCTCTCTGATGTGGTGATGGACCTGGTCGACGGTGTGTTGAGAGGAGTTCGTATTGGTGTGACAGTGAGTGATCGGTGAGACATGGTCTCTTGTCTCATCGATACTCTGATGATAGTTTGGTCTTGGCCAGTATTTCACTCATCGATGCGACTCACATAGATCGGCGAGAGTCTAAAGCCTATCTCAACAATGACCCGATAATGTAACTATTGTGTGACGGTTGGTCTACGACATGGCCTGGGATGTAAAATGGTTAGTTTACTCTTTGGAAGTGTTGTAACGAGATGATGCAATTGTAACAGTGATCAAGTGTGTGAGTTTGATTAGAGAACAAGGCTGATCAGGGAAATGTTATGTTGCCTGAATTGATATTGTAATTTGACATTTGAGAAGCACAAACTATAACTCTGTATGTAGATTTTGTTCAATATAATACAAAGTGTGTTTGCTTGGTGTGGTGGGTTTTTCTCCCAAAAGGGTTTTCCCACATAAATACTGGTGTCTACTCTATGTTTGTTGAATTCTATTCTTATCTGATATTCCTTTATGTGCATCTCTAATGAACTGTAATTGAAAATTGAACCATATGTCTGCATTCTCTTCTTAGAATTAGCATTAGGAAAGTGTTTCCGCATCTCTGCTTTTTGTACATTGCTAAGAATGATAGTTATGTTTTTGTAAAGGAGTGCGATAATTATAACATGGATTACACTCTTTACACAAATCCCCCTTCTTTGTAGGAATTGCAAACAACTTATGTTCCAGGTTTCAATATCTTTTCAAAATTTGATTACGGAGGTAAAGGTTATGGGCGTAATGAACAAGGTATTAAAGTCCCCTTAGAGGCTAATTGTTGATGAAAGATAGCTTAGGTTAGATATAAATGATGATTGCTATAAGCATTATCTTCATTTATATAAGATCAAATTACTCTTCATATTTATATTTCTGGAAATAAGTAAAATCGAATTTATAATGCATGTATAAAATTCGAATTAATAAATGATGTTTAAAATCTGCATTTGATATAAATCGGATTTCATTCTACCACTCACACATGTATTAATGTGTTAACCGAATTAATTTCGGTCTTTCTTGAGACCCGCGTGCGCCCAAGGGACACGTCCCATGAGCGGACGTGCCTCCACCTTGTGGAGACACATCCTCTCATGAGACGCGTCTCTTGTGAAGGTGTGTCTCAAAAATATATATGGTAGTTCATTGGTGATATGCAAAACATCGAAATCTATAAATGTTTTGCAATCAACCCATTCAACATAAGTAATTTAAATCTGGAAATTTAAATCTGACTTAGAATTTTGAGTAGAATTCTTGCACTTAGAATTTCATAAAAACCTTTAGGCTTCCAATTTGATTGAAGATTTGATTACATTTACATGGTATCAAAGCCAAGTTGTGTGAATCCAAATCAAATCTAAAATTAGTTTGCTCCAGAAAATTTGTATTTTCCAAAATCGAATTCACATCACATTCTTCATAATGTCAAGTGTGATCAGATTTGAAGATCGTCTTGCAGGAGCAGACAATTTCACATCATGCAAATTTAGAGTCATGATGATCCTTAAAGAGAATAAGCTAGACTCACTTGTGAGAGAAAATAAGAAGGAACCAGAGGCTGATCCTGAGAAAACTCAATGGATTGAAAACAATGAAAAAGCCATGAAAATCCTAGTAGATGCAGTTATGGATCATATAGTGCCCATCCTAGCAAAACATGAAACTGCATATCATATGTTCAAATCTCTTGAGAGTACCTATGAGATCAACAACACCAGTAGGATTCTTGCATTAAAGAGACAAATCAACAATGCTCAAATAAATAAATGAGAGTCAATTAATGCATACTTCATGAGGATCATTGAACTAAGGGATCAATTATACACAATTGGATATCAGATTGATAGCAAAGAGTTAACCCTAATTGCACTAGGAGGCCTACCTAACTCATGGGAGTCATTTGTTCAAGGAATAAGTGCGAGATCTAAACTCCCCAAGTTTGATAGGCTAAGAACTGATTGCCTTCAAGAGGAAACAAGACTCTCCACTAAGGAAAATAAATAGAAGAACATAGATGAAGACATTCATGTACTCAACACAACGTCTAATAAAAGGAACAAGAAAAACTCCTACAAGAAGATTTTTTAAAAGAAAGAGAAATCCCAATGGAAAGGGATCTTCTAAGAAGAAAGACATCTCTCAAGTGCAATGCTTTAGATGTGATCAATATGGTCACTATGCAATGAAGTGCCCTGACAAATCAAAGCAACAAGCATCTTTTGCCAAAGTAGGAAAGACAAATTCAAATCATGAATCTGAGAACTTTGTGTTCTATACAACCTTATCTAGTCAAATATCTAACAACACCCACAACTGGGTAATTGATAGTGGTTCTTCTAGACACATCACAAGATTTAGAGAACACCTTGACACTATGACTGAAAAGTTTGATGAAGTAGTAACCATTGGGGATGATTCTGCACACCCTGTAAAAGGGGTTGGAACTTGCTTCGTCAAACTGAAATATGGTCTTTCTCTTCAACTTACTGGAGTCTTATTTGTACCTGGAATTAAGAGGAATCTAATATCCATCTTTGCCCTTGAAGACAATGGATATAGAGTTACCTTTATGGATGGGAAAGTTTTAGCATGGCCTAAGAACTCAACAATCAAGAAAGCCCAAACCATAGGTGTAAGACAAGGGTACCTTTACAAACTATGCACTGAAGTTGAACACACCCTTACCCTTGACACCTTTGATTCAAATGAGATTTGGAATAGAAGATTAGGACACCTTCATTTTCGTGCCCTACCTTCTGTAGAAAAACTTGTAACATGCTTACTTAAGTTAAAACCATCTCATGAAGGAACTTGCAAAGGTTGTGCCTTAGGAAAGAATACAAAGGGGTCCTTTCCCAATAATTTGAGCAAAACCCTAAATGTGTTAGAACTGGTTCACTCAGACTTATGTGGACCCATTTCTGTACCCTTTGAAGCAGGATTTCTATACTATGTCATATTTGTTGATGACTTCTCTAGGAAAACCTGGATCTATTTCCTTAAGTGTAAAGAGTCAATAGAAATCCTCAAAAGGTTCAAAGAGTTTAAAGCCCTCACTGAAAACTTCTCCGAAAAGAAAATAAAAACCTTAAGGACAAACAATGGGAAAGAATACAACTCTGAAATTTTTAAGGAATTCTACATGGATGCTGAAATTAAGAGGGAGTTCACAGTTGCCTACAACCCTCAACAAAATGGGGTTGCTGAAAGGAAAAATAGAACCATTGTAGAAGCTGCTAAGGCAATGTTGTTGGACCAAAACATTGAAACTTCTTTCCGGGCAGAAGCCTCTAGGACTGCTGTCTATATTCAAAACAAATGTCCTCATTCTCATCTTGATAACAAAACTCCTGAAGAAGCCTTTACCGGCATAAAACCTGACATTAGTCATTTTAGGATTTTTGGCTGTCCTGTCTATATTCATGTGCCCAAAGAGAAGAGATTCAAACTAGAACCTTCTGGAAAGGAGTATTTGTGGGTTATAGTGAAACCTCCAAAGCCTACAGGATATTCATACCTAGGCAGAAAAAAATTGAATTGAGCAGAGTTGTCATCTTTGAAGAAGACATTGCATTCAAGAGGGCAAGAAGTTCTAGTGAGACAAAAACCTATTCCCCTAGAGTACCTGAAATGGAACCTGCTCTTGAGATTCAGAGGGAGCATCCTGAGGAAATTCCACATGAACTTCCTTCTACTTTAGATGAGAATACAACTGACAATGGCAAGAAGAGACCACTTTGGGCCAAAAAGATGATCAAAGAAGCCGAGGATCATGCAACACCCAAAGGAACGTTTAGGGAGAGTAAAAGACCCAAACGTTTCTCTAGCTATGTTGCTCTAATGAACAACATCATAAACTCAGAACCTGTCAGTGTTACAGAAGCTTTCCGACACCAAGCATGGAAGGATGCAATGACGGAAGAATATCAGTCTATTCTAAAGAATGATGTATGGGATATAGTACCTAGATCGAAAGAGAAATCTGTTGTCTCTTCCAAATGGCTCTTCAAAATCAAGCATGCTGCTGATGGCAGTATAGAAAAACATAAAACATGTTTTGTGGCTAGATGTTTTTCTCAAAAGGAAGGCATTAATTATGAAGAAACATTTGCACCTGTTGCCCGTTACACATTAGTGAGAGCAGTGTTAGCCATTGCAACAACTAAAGGCTAGAAGATCCATCAAATGGATGTGAAAACTGCCTTCCTGAATGGAACCATTGAAGAGGAAGTCTATCTGGAACAACATAAAGGCTTTGTGATATATAAACCTGACTCACATGTATGCAGACTGAAGAAAGTCCTCTATGGACTTAAACAGGCTCCCAGGGTCTGGTATGAAAGAATTGACAACTATCTCTTGGGACTAGGATTTTCCAAGAATGATGTTGAATCCAATCTCTACTTCAAGGTAATCAAAGGTGATATGCTAAGAATTATTTTATATGTTGATGACCTGTTGATAACAGGAGAAGATCACCTCATTGCTCAAGGAAAGCAAGACCTAATTTCTGAATTTGACATGAAAGACTTGGGCATTCTACACTACTTCCTAGGTTTAGAAGTATGGCATAAATCAAAGGGCATTATACTAAACCAAGGGAAGTATACTATTGATATTCTGAAAAGATTTGGAATGTTGGACTGTAGACCGATGTCTACACCTATGGAAACCAACCTTCACAAATTGAAAGAAGCAGTAGCAGAATCCAAGTGTGCAGATCCAACCCTTTATAGATAGATGATTGGATCCTTGATGTATCTGGTTAACACCAGACCTGATATTTGCTATGCAGTGAATGTTCTCAGCCAGCTCATGTGTGAGCCAAAGGAAATTCACTTAATGGTCGTGAAGCATATTTTGAGATATCTTCAAGGCACTATTGGATATGGTCTTCTTTACAAAAATGATCAACTAGATCTACATGGGTACTCTGATTCAGATTGGGCTGGAAGTGTAATTGATCAGAAAAGCACATCAGGATGTTGCTTCAGTTTACGATCGGCTATGATCTCCTGGATTTGCATAAAACAATCTTCAGTTGCACAGAGCTCAACAGAAGCTGAATACATTGCATCCTCAATGGGAGCAAGAGAAGCAATTTGGCTTCGTAAATTGCTTGTGGGACTCTTTGGTGAGCGCTTGAATCCTACAATTATTCATTGTGATAATCAAAGTTGCATCAAACTCTCTGTAAATCCTGTGTTTCATGATAGATCTAAGCACATTGAGATCCACTATCATTATGTAAGAGATATGGTGGAAAGGAAAGTGATCCAATTGGAGTACATTAGTATGAATGATCAAACTGCAGACATTCTCACCAAGCCTCTCTCCCGAATCAAGGTAGAGCACTTCAGGAAGAAACTTGGTATGGTTGAAATGTAATTTGTTATTTATGTTTGTAATACAAATTGTTTATAAATTGTACTAATATATAAAGATGTTTAATGTGTAAACTGTTTTGTCATGTGCGTGACTTCATGATCTTATGGGCCTACTCCCCCTATGTACATTATTGAAAGGTGACGATCTTTCTAATAATGAACACTTGTACTTGACATTGTAAAGTGACGACTCTACAATGATAAACTATCATGATAGATATCATGTGACTTGATATTTGTGGACATGCCATGATAGTATCTCTTGGATACTTTGATGGATATCATGAGACTTGATATCATTTGAAGATCATTGTGATCCTTAAGAGATAAATCACGGTGGATATTTATATCCGCGGACATGCCATGAATTATTATGGTAGGCATCATGTGACTTGATGTCAGTGCACATACCATAATGAAGAATGTCATGTGACTCGACAAGATTGAGAAATCATACCATATATTAGATATCACGTGTGAAGGTGATATCTCTACTTATTTGATTTGAAATATCTTCCCTAGCTAAGAGGGAATGTTGATGAAATATAGCTTAGGTCAGATATAAATGATGATTGTTATAAGCATCATCTCCATTTATATAAGATCAGATTACTCTTCATATTATAGTTTTGGAAATAAGTAAATTCAAATTTATAATGCATGTATAAAATTTGAATTAATAAATAATGTTTAAAATCTGCATTTGATATAAATCAGATTTCATTCTACAACTCACGCATATATTAATGTGTTAACTGAATTAATTTTGGTCTTGCTTGAGAGCCGCGTGCGCCCAAGGGACACGTACCGTGAGCGGACGTGCCTCCACCTTGTGGAGACACGTCCTCTCATGAGACGTGTCTCTTGTGAAGGCGTGTCTCAAAGATATATATGGTAGTTCATTGGTGATATGCAAAACATCGAAATCTATAAATGTTCTGCAATCAACACATTCAACATAAGTAATTTAAATCTGGAAATTTAAATCTGACTTAGAATTTTGAGTAGAATTCTTACACTTAGAATCTCATAAAAACCTTTAGGCTTCCAATTTGATTGAAGATTTGATTACATTTACACTAATCCATGTAACTTTAAGATTGAACTTGGATATTGCCCAACGTAGTCTAAGGTGAAACCATGGTTGAATGTCAACATGATCTCCATCGAACCTCCTCTTAAATTAGTTCATCTTGAATATATAGAAAGTAAACTAGACTCTAACGAAGTTCCTCTAGATGTTTTCTCTTCGGATGAAGTGCTAGAAGAATTCTTAGGTGCCTACTCTAGCTTACCTTCTCATCACCATAAACGACGATTCCCATATTGTTTGAATAAACATGCATATTTTGGAGAATTCGCTATGAGTGTCGATGATAAGGATCCTTTATCTAATATGGATGATAACACTCTTACACCTCATCTTGAGGACCACAATACTCTCCTTCAAGGGGATGATTTTGATGTTCCAATGAATCCTAAATCTTCTAAAAAAAGTGATTAGGATCAAAAAATGTCTTTCTTTTCGAAGAATCTGAACACGTTGATTTATTACATTCTCATCAGGTGATATTTTTGGTTGCTCATATGAGGACATGCCCAATATTGATGAATCCGTGGTAGTTCATAATATCGTCCTATGTCCCGATGCCAAGCCCATTAAACAAAAGATCCATAAAATTGACCCTAAGGTTGCTATATTAGTCAAGATAGAGATAGAAAAGCTTCTAAAAGCCAGTTTTATCCATCCTATTGACTATTTACCTTGGATATCGAATATAGTCATTGTTAGTAAACTTGATGGTCGTATTTGTGTTTTTATAAATTTTCGTGATCTTGATAAGGCTTCTCTTAAGTATGTTTTTCCATTGCCTAACATTGATATGATTATAGATTCGAATGTAGGCCAGGTCTAATTGTCCTTCATGGATTGCTTCTCGAGCTTTAATCAGATTAATATTAACCCAAAAGATCAATATAAGGCAATCCTCACTACCCCTTAGGGTACCTTTTGTTATGTGGTCATGTTGTTTGGATTAAAAAATGTTGGAGCAACTTACCAATGAGTGATGACTTATTTTTTATAACTTTATTCACAAGATCCTAGAAGATTGCATCGATGATATCTTGGCTAAGTCTACAACTCATCAATATCACGTCAAGAATCTTCATCTTATCTTTGAGATGCTTTGAATCTATAAGATGAGACTAAATCCCCTTACGTGCGTCTTTGACATAGATGTTGGTAAGCTTTTTGGATTTATCATTTCTCATCACGGGATCAAAGTCGACACAAATAAAATTGATGCGATCGTTAACATGTCTCCACATAAAAACATCTCTCAACTACGTAGTTTGCAAGGGAAGATTCAGGCAATTCATAGATTTGTATCTCAATTGGTTGATTGTACCCTTCCATTCATGCTTTTGTTGAAGAAAGATGCTCATTTCCAATGGGATGATGAGTGATATAAAGTTTGTGTCAATTGACGAGCCTATTTATTAGCTAGTTTTATGTTATCTTTATGCTGCTTATAAGACATTCCTAAGACAATTATTCCTATAGTATGACATCTTTTATGTTTATTATGTAGACCTTGAACTTGGTTAAATTATATGGAAATACAATTATGATATGATGGTGTTGCATGATTTATATGTGAACATGTATGAATTATGATTGATATCGGTGTTTAATCATGGTAGTTAGTATTGTGTGCATTTTTTATGAACTAACCTCTTGTAGCCTAAGAAGACACTATAGCCTGCAACAACTATAGAATGCAACCTGCAGTCGAATGAGCTCCTGAATAGTGAAGTAGGCGATGTTCTTGAATACACTGAGCGCAATAACTACAACATGGAGACACTTGATGAAGACAATCATGCATCAGTATGAAAAACAATAAAGGCATTGAAGAAGAACCCTATTATCATTAGGATTTTGGTGTAACTGATTCTATGTTCCATGTTTAGTTTTGTTATTGTAGAATTCTAATCCTATTTGGATTCTTATTTCTTTTCAGTTGCAGTTGTTAGTTTTATATGATCAGTAATACAAACTGAAAGTACTCAGAAATTAGCATCACATAAGACAATGAACACCACATATACCTTGGGAAAACCCTCCAACCTGAGGGAGAAAAAACCAACAATTATATCTCTTATATATATAGAAAACTTAAAAGCATAAATTTGCTTACAACTCAGGCCCAACACATGGCCGAATTTGATACAATGAACAATAGCACCTCTCATAGATGCAAAGATACAAAGAATATGCTTCTCCTTGAAATCGGTTTGGTGCAACAGAATGAAGACATGCTGCTGCAAGATGATGTGTTGCTGCTACAAGATGAGCTGCCGCTCAAGTATGAACTTCTTCTTGGAATGCGAATTATGACAAATGAACTTGATGAACAATTGATCAATCATCACCTTGTATTTATACAAAACAAGGTGACTCTTCAAGGATGTCGACCACCCTTTAGAAATAATAATTTACAAATGATAACAAGGAAGGTTGGCCCAATAATAATAATATTTATTATTAAATCACTTTATCTAATGTGAGAAGTCGGCCTCATCCATTTAATTCGAATATGTATAAATTTAAATAGCAACTTGCTAATTTAAATTTATTCTTCAATTTGATCTGGAGATTACTCACACAACTGTCTAATCATCAACACTCCCTCTCAGCTAGAGAGGAATACTTCCAGTTGTACAAAATGTATCACCTCATAGTGATGTTTAAACAACATGGCTACATCCATGTAAGAACATAGCTTGTCACCTCATCGTGAAAGCATATCACCTCATCGTGATATCGACCATCATGGCTACCTCCATGGATGGTAAGTACAAGTGCTCATCACTCAATGTGATGTCACCTCAGCGTGACTTTCACCATGGCTCCCCTAGAGGGTGAAACACAAGTACAAGTAAATCATCACGAACTCCCTCATGTGATGTTGTCATGGAGTCACACACATGACATCCACCATGGCTCTCCCAGAGGGTGCAATCAAGGGATTTCACCTCGAATTTCTCTTTCAGAGAAGAATTCATAACCAAGGGATTTCACCTCGAACTTCTCTTGCAGAGAAGAACTCATTACCAAGGGATTTCACCTCGAACTTCTCTCACAGAGAAGAACTCATTAAAGAGGATCACTGATACTGAGACTCCTTCTCAGTTAAGGCTGTATTCTCCACCATACCAAGCTTATCTCGAAAGTACACAAAATTTATCCTAGAGAGAGGCTTGGTGAGAATGTCTACCGTCTGCTCATCAGTGTTGATATACCTCAATTGTATAGCTTTCCTCAATACCATATTTCTGATATAATGGTACTTGATCTCAACATTCTTTGTTTTGTCATGAAACACAAGATTGACAAAAAGCTTCACACATCTCTGGTTATCACAATGAATGATAGTAGGCTTCACTGATTGTCCAAACAATCCTGCAAGGAGCTTACGAAGCCACACTGCTTCATGAGCTGCCTTTGTTGTACTTAATGCCATTGAATACTACTTCCTGCTGCACCAGGATATCATAGCAGATCTCAAACTGAAGCAACAACTAGAGGTACTCTTCCGATCCGTGACACACCCTGCCCAATCATAATCAGTAAAACCATGCAGCTCCAAATCCACACTTGTAGAGTATCTTAATCCATATCCAACTGTGCCACGCAAGTATTTCAGGATATGTTTAGTTGCAACAAGATGTTTTTGCCTTGGTTCACACATAAACTGACTAAGTGCACTCACTGCATAACATATATCAGGTCTAGTGTTAACTAGATACAACAATGAACCAATCAACTGCCAATACATTGTAGAATCCACTAGATTTGAACTGGCTGCAACCTTCTTTAACTTCTTTAAGATTGGTTTCCAGAGGTGTAGACATGGATTTGCAATCCATCATACCAAATCTCTTCAAGATGTCTATTGTATACTTCCCTTGACTTAGAATAAACTCATTAGACTTCTACCACACTTTTAAACCAAGGAAGTAATGCATGTACTTAAGATCCTTCATTTCAAATCCAGAAGCTAGCTCCTTCTTACATTTGATAATGATGTAATCTTCACCCGTAAGAAATAGAACATCAACATAGAGAACCAAGATCAATGCTTCGCCATCAATTACCTTGAAGTGTAGGTTTGAATCAACATCATTCTTGGAGAAGCCCAAGCTTAGCAAGTATCGATCAAACCTCTCATATGAGGATCTGGAACACCACTTCTGGTTTAGTAGACTCCCTCTGAAACTCCAAGTACTTACATCAACCTCCTAACCTCCTCGTCCAAGGTTGCTTCTGATGAATTGCCAGACTCCCTTTGAAGGTTAATTCTTCCTCTTCGAAGAAGCTGATCACAATGACAACCTGAAAGGTACTTCCTCTTCAAGAGATATCTCCAGCCATCAATATAGTCCCATGACTGCAAGCTATGACTCCAAGCTTGATCATCTCTTCATTCAGCATGACTTCCACACAAGATGCCTTAAGCTCTTCTATGCGATCTCTCATCACCCTATTGTTTCTTGATCCGTCCTGGAAGCATTATAGAGAGAGATTACTTACTGCAAAGATAAATGCTAGAAGCATATATAAAAAATGTTATAGCATGAATTAATAACTACACAAGAATTCATGAACATTAGGAAATACTTTCTCTTAAGTGATTTGGTTGCAGCCATTTTGCAACTCGATCTCATCCTTCATTTTAAAGGATTAGTGATAGTTTATAAAACACAAACTATAAGTGAAAAATGCAGCAAATATCAAAAGATCAAGATAAAGAAGTAATAGAACTTATCTTTATTGATACTGATATATCTTTCTTCCATCTTTTACTTCTCTCGAAAGGAGCTATTCTTAGCACAACAAGAGAAAATCTGCTCAACTCAAATTTCTTAGACTTATTATGCAGCCAACATATACAACATAGAATCAGGTCTCTTAGGCACCATCATAGCCCATGCAAAAGGAGAATGTTATCGATGTGATCATTCTATCACAATGAAGTTGCAGTTCTCTTTTCATCTTAGAGTCACACTCAAAAGATCTCCATAATTTGCAAGGAATAGTGATATCTCCAAAGGATCTTGTCCCAATGATCACTATTCAAGAGAACTTACGATTTTAACTAAATACAAATGATTCAAATAAACAAGGTCAGATTTGCACAATTTAGCAAACTAAATTTCAGCCTAGAATGGTGAATTCAAACAAAATAAAGTATACTTATCTCTTCATGAAGAGCCGAGATTCTTGGTAATCAACTCGGGAATATCTCACAAATATCTTTGACAAACTTTCTGAATGAAGAGTCTCGATTTCTCTTTACACAGAATTTTGAATTCTCCAAATTGCATGAATTTGTATCAAAAGACATGCCCGATGCAGGAGCTCTAAAAATGGATGAGTATCTTCTTCGCAAGAACCTCACTTACATCGAATACATGAACAAGGGAAGTCGAAGTAAACTCAGAATCTATAGCCTTCAAAGATCTTCCCTATTTCGCCTTCAAGATCTGCCCTTAGGTCTGATAAATTGTAACCTTAGACCTACAATATTTTGCCTTCAGGATTAGTCCTTCACCATCTTGACAATAGGATGGATGCTTTCAAGATGAGAACAATAAGGGAGGATAGTGTTGTTTGTATAAATCTGATCTAGATCTTCTTGTACCCGCTTTGATACCATGTTAGTTTTATATGATCAGATAATACAAAATGAAAGCACTTAGAAATTAGCATCACATAAGACAATGAACACCACAGATACCCTAGGAAAACCCTCTAACTTGAGGGAGAAAAACCCAACAATTATATCTCTTATATATATAGCAGACTTAAAAGTAGAAATCTGCTTACAACTCAGGCCCCAACACATGGCTGAATTTGATACATTGAATAATAGCACCTCTCCTAGATGCAAAGATACAAAGAATATGCTTCTCCTTGAAATCGGTCTACTGCAACAAAATGAAGACATGCTGCTGTAAGATGATGCACTGCTGCTACAATATGATTTGTCGCTCAAGTATGAACTTCTTGGAATGCAAATTATGACAAATGAACTTGATGAACAATTGATTGATCATCACCTTGTATTTATACAAAACAAGGTGACTCTTCAAGGAGGTTGACCACCCTTTAGAAATAATAATTTACAAATGATAACAAGGAAGGTCGGCCCAAAAATAATAATATTTATTATTAAATCACTTTATTTAATGTGAGAAGTCGGCCTCATCCATTTAATTCGAATATGTATAAATTTAAATAGCAACTTGCTACAGTTAAATTTATTTTTATATCTGATCTGGAGATTACTCACGCAGTTGTCTAATCATCAACATCAGTTAGGATAAATAGATCTTAATTACATTATGATATCTAGGGAGTTGTAATTAATGATTTCAATTTAGAGTTTTTTTTGAATAAACTTCTCTATGCATGTATATAGTTGGTGGTTGAGTCTTTAGAATAAGTTGATTAATCCTTCAGTTGTGGATTTGATTATCAAACACTTTTCAGTTCCAACTGTTATTACATAGACATGTTGATTGTTCAACATGGTTTTTCTTAATACAATCTTTGAGCAAGATTTCATGTGTTATTTTGGAATGTGTAATGAATGATCTTGAGTTGATATGATTAAGTGACTATGAGGATTTAGATTTGGTTTAGTTTAGGTGAAGACAACCACCTGAGCAAGGGCCACTCAAGGTACTGTCCTTCACTATATTTCCATTTTCTATTTTTGTTAGTAGTTACTTCATAATTGCATAATTAGTTAAGATAGATTCTTATACCAAGTTATCAACCAAATTTAAATCCTCAAATTCACTTAATTATATCAACTCAACATCATTCATTACACATTTCAAAATATCACATGAAATCTTGCTTAAAGATTGTATTTAAAAAAACCATGTTGAACAATCAACATGTCTGTGTAATAACAACTGTAACTGAAAAGTGTTTGATAATCAAATCCACAATTGAAGGATTAATCAACTTATTCTAAGGACTCAACCACATGCTATATACATGCTAGGAAAAACACTGAACATAAACAATGCATTAATTGAACTATAGCATAATTCCTTGAATATAGTGTTGGAGGCACATGCAACAACCTTTGCATGGGACTACCATGATATGCAGGGCATAGATCTTGACTTATGTATGCATAAGATCTATATAAATGATGGTTTTAGATCCATTGGACAGCCTCAAAGGCAAATGAACCTTTCTTTGAGAGAAATAGTTAAAGTTGAACTCCAAAAACTACTTGATGTAGGCTTCATTTATCCTATATTTGATAGTGAATGGGTATCACCCTTGGTTATTGTCCCTAAGAAAGGTGGAAAATGGAGGGTATGTGTAGATTATAGGGAGCTGAACACAACCACCAGGAAAGACCACTTCTCATTACCCTTCATTGATCAAGTGCTTGACTCTTTAGTAGGGAAGAAGTGATTTTCATTCCTAGATGGTTTTAGTGGCTATAATTAGATAAAGATTGCTCCAAAGGATTCAGACACAACAACTTTCACATGCTCTTGGGGTACTTATGCCTATTCTGCCCTACCCTTTGAGTTATGCAATGCCCCAACTAATTTTCAAAGGGTAGTGCTTACCATATTATCTGATTATGCTCATGACTCTTTGGAGATATATACAAATGACTTCACCACATATGGGGAAACTTATGAAGAAGCCCTTACCAATCTGGAAAAGGTTTTGAAAAGATGTAAACACAACTTGTCTCGAAGTAATGAAAAGTGCTTTATGATGATGACTCAAGGAATTGTTCTGCATTTCATTTCCAGTGAAGGGATTCAAGCTGACCCACATAAGGTAGATATCATTTCTACATACCTGTTCCACAGAGGTAGAGAGATGTTAGAAGCTTCCTAGGCCATGCAGTCTATTATAAGAGGTTCATAAAGGACTTCAGTAAGATTGCAACACCATTGTTTGTTCTGCTGACTAAAGATATAGAATTTGACTGGACATCAGAGTGTCAACATTCTTTTGAGGAACTTAACGTAGCCTTAACTAGAGCACCTATTTTGAGGGGACCAAATTGGACATTACCCTTCCTTATACACACCGATGCCTCAAATTTTGCTATTGGAGCAGTTTTGGGTCAGAAAGAAGGCAATAAAGAATTTATGCTATTTACTACATTAGCAAAAACTTACAAGGAGATGATCTAAATTACACTGTTATAGAGAAGAAAATGTTAGTAATAGTATATGCCATCAACAAATTTAGGCATTACATCACTGGATATGTAGTTTTTGTCCACACGGATCATACAACTATAAGATAGTTGATGGATAAACTTGTGGTAGGGGGCAGATTAGTTAGATGGATACTCCTACAAGAATTTGATATCACAATAGTGGACAAACCTGGAAAGGCCAATGTAGTAGCAATTTTTTTATCAAGGTTTCCAACACAATCAATAGAAGGGGTAGTAGATGACTCATTTGTAGATGAGCATTTGTTTGCTCTTAATGTACATACACCTTGGTATGCTGAATTGCAAATTATTTAGTGATAGGGAAGATACCAACACACTTTTTTCCAAAGGAAAAGAGACAACTAGTGCACAAGTGTTTTCCATATTCTTTGGTATTTGGTTACCTATTCTAGACAAGCCCAAACAACATCACAAGGAGTTGTATAAGAGAAGATGAAGTCTTTGATATAATGAAAGCTTGGCATGATGAGCCTTGTGGGGGTCACTTTGCAGCCAAAATGACAACATTCAAAATCCTCACAACAGGTTACTACTAGCCAACTTTACACAAGGACTCTATCAAGTACACAAGAAGTTGTGACATATGCCAAAGAATTGGTAAGCCAACCAAAACCGATGAAATGCCTTTGCAACCACAATTGACACTAGCACCCTTTGACAAATGGGGTCTAGATTTCATTGGGCCAATTTCACCTACATCTAACAAGGAGTACATTTTGGTTTGCATTGTCTGATCAAGTGGGTGGAAGTGAAGGCATTATAGTTTTCCAAAGATGGTAATGTTGCTAAATTCTTGTACGAAGATATTTTTACTAGGTATGGACTACCTAGGGAAATAGTAACCGATCAGGATCCACAATTTACTTCAGAGCTCATTACAAAATTGGTTGAAGAATATGAAATAAGACACAAAAGTCCACACCCTAACACCCTCAAGCCAATGGCCAGGTGGAGGTTTGTTACATCTCGTCTAGTTATTACTAATTTACTTTTACCTTCACAGATAAATAGGTTAGTAAATGCAATCATGAGTTTGATATGTTTGCTAAAAGAATAGAATACTGAAATAGGCATTATGTGAAAGTATTGATAAATGCTTAATATAGCTTTGAAGAGTAAATATGTTTACATTTATTGCTTTATGAATTTCTTAAGTTATGATGCATATGGATTTATTGTGAACGTCTAACTACCATTGCAAGTGTACTTAGTTGGCTGTAGGGACATGTTCATTCCTTCAAGTGGAGTGGAAGTATCACTTAGGAGAAGCGATTGGTCGGATAACCAGTAACGTAACCTATTTGAGCTTATACACACACTCACAGTAGAAAGGTTGAGTCTAGTCATTGAGTTGGGAGTTGGGAAGTCATCCTTAGTTTGATTTGTCTGCATTAGTAAGAGTGATGATTACTATTGAATGCATTATTGGGTGATGTTAATATGTTTTGAACTTAGGAGTCCTTCCTTATCTTATTGTGCTTGATTGTATGGTTGAATGAGTATTTGGGATATATGCATATGTTAGCATACATGTATGATGGATATAATGGGATGTCCATACGAGTATGATGACATATGTATAGATATGCATATATGTATATAAATATAAATGTCTGTTATGATGCTTGTGTGAATATAGTCACGAGGTCATAATCATTCAGATATAGAACATATCATTTGACTATCGTGTTGCTATATTATATATATATGTTTGTATATATATACAAATTGATTTGTCAATTATCGAAATTAGATAATTATGATTATATTTATGTATTAGTTAGCAACTAATACTTTCAATAAGTCTAAGGGGTTATACATATATATTATTATATATATGTATATATAAGGAATGTATATATACATGTATATATAATAGATATAAATATGATAAAGGATGATCCTTAGAAGCATATATTTAGTCGATACAAGGCAAAATTAGAGCTGGGTATATATTATAAAGCGCTATAATTACATAGCGCATTTGATGTTTGTAAAAGTTCATGTTGTAGACTTTGACCAATGCTTTAACTTCTCCATTATAGGAAGAATTGGAACATAGGCGTATATATAAGAGGGTGAGATCTCTTAATACAAGTAGAACGTTGCTTATTTGGCAACACACTATGAAGTGGCGCCTAGGAAAATAAAATATTTTAGAGACCAATATATATATGATGCCAAATACTTCAAATGGAAAGGCCAATTATACATTAATTATTATTGTACTTTAAGAGGTCTAATATTTCTCATGTTGCCCACGTATAAAGGAACAAGTTTATTGCAAAGTAACTCACAAAATTAAGTCGATATGTGGAGGAGACTTAGTCGACGCCTTAGTTGGGAATAACTTTGAATTAGTAAATTCATTTACGCCTTGTCATTGGTAAATATCAAACAACAAGTAATGAGATTGAACAACAAGTCAAGGACTTGGTCAATTTGATAAATGAAAGGAGTCGAATCATATGAAGACTAAGTCAATTTAATCTATGTGTCACATATTTGATACTAACTGACTCAAATATACAGTTAACCCACCAACTGTTGAATAAGCTATTTATCTTGGTGCCACCTTATGAATCCCATCTTCTATAGATGTTCATTGTGAGAGATTCAAATTTCACTTTATCAACATGTGTTGTTTTGAAATAGTCTTTCACTATTGTCACCAAAGGAGGTCGATTTGTAGTATTGTTTGGTTGAGTATGCTCTTCTTAGTGCATCGCCTTTTAGCTATGTGGAGTGAGTGGTGTTGCATGGTGATTTTTGTCAACACCCATGCCTATTATGTAGGATGGAAAGTGTTTTTTTTTTCTGTTGCATAAATAGTAGATCAAACTCACTAGTTTGGGATGCATCCCATGTGCTTTATGCATAGTATTTTATACGTTTTGCTCTGTAATTCACAGCTGCTATATTATGTTTATTTGAGAGAGAGTTGAGAGTATTTGTGAGGGCATTAGTATATTGAGTGAAGTACATCATCAACTTGAGAGAAAGGAGTTATTGTGGCATAGCTGAAGGAATCAAGTTTTAGCTAGTTGCTATTGTGGGAAAACCGATTTGCAGACAATCAATTGGATAAGCGAAAATAGGCATGAGGATATTTCTTCTTTTATGTTTTTAGCTTTTGAAATATTTTTTTCCACAATTGCTTTGAATTGTCTATTATGAGTACTTGCATAGGGGAAATAGTAATTCTTGGAAAAGGAATTAGAAGCTATTATGTTGTTTTTATGATGTGCTTCTATGTACTCCATTATAGGAGGTTTGTGTTTATCATAAGTGATACATACTAGATATGATTAAACATGAGAGACATAAGTGTTTTTCTTAGCTAGGTTATTGATTTAACTAGGATAGCTAGTGTCTAATCCTAGGATTGTTTATCCTAAGATTGGGGAGGGAATATTGAGTGTGAGACTTGCCCATGTGGTTGTGTAAATCACTTGAGTTTATGGAATTCTAAATGTTTGGAAACGTAGGTGGGATTACCTAATGAGTTAAATTAGCTACTTGGTTAATTACTTTACACTCTTGAAATGAAGTCACATTGTTGACAAGACTCTACTTTGAATAGCTCTTTAATTAAAAGTGTTACACTTTCGAAGGGAAGCACCTATTGCTATGATTATGCTTTGATTGAGGTCAATCACTGATGTGGCTATTCTCTTGATGAGAACCATTTATTTGTATGATATAATACTGATCGGAGTCGGTCTATTATGAATAATTAATCTATGAATAAAAGAAGTTTATATAGCTACTCTCTAGATTATAAATTTATACTTGGAACTAGATTGTCTTTTGTAGTGAATGGTTGTCTATGATAAGTTAACTCGTGGACTAGGAAATCTCTTATATTATACCAAGGATGGGAATATCCATAAGATATCATACTATTTTTGGAAAGGGAAATAGGTTATTTATGAGGTTAGGGATTACCTAGGGAAGGAAATTACCTAACCATAGTATATGAATGGTCAAAATCCAAACTGAGCTTGTAGAAGTGTATGTGAATAGAATGACCTTCACTCGAAATATTGAGTGAGAACACTTTGGCCAAAGTAGTGTAAGTAGCCATTGTTTAAATTATCAAATTCATCGCAATCCAAATGTATGCATGCTAGTTCCAGATTGTGGGTTTACAAGTTCTAATCATGTAGGACACAACACTAAGCTCAGATAGGCTATTTATATGAGGTTTACCGACCAATCTCTTCATCGAAGGGTAGAGAAATCTATCTTTGATAGATGTGCGAGGGACCACATATGAGTTTGTGGTTGGCGGAAAAACGCTTGACTGATGCTTCTCCTCATTAGTTGGCAGCCAAGGTTTGCAAATGTTTGCACTAGTATTGGGGACAATTGGAGTTTTTGCACTAGCGAGAAGGGACATTCAGAATGTATGCACCGATGTGGCGACATCAGGACTAGTTTGTATAGCTATTATCAGACGAAGCTTAAAATAGATATGTACATATCATGTACCCAATTATATGGAAGGGTGTAATCATGAATGCTATACTTGAGTTCATTCAATATGATATCTATGTATTTGGAAGATTTGTAAGATTACATTGAAATGCAATGACAATTTAGATTTAGTGTTATTCTATTATGCATGTAATTTACATTATGGGAAGAAATTTTTATATTGCTATGTTATGACATCATAGAATATTCACTTAGCGTGAAATGTTGAAAATTTTACTGAGAAGAACATCAGGGTTGTTACAAGTTTACAAATAAGGAAATTGGAAGCATTTTGACCAAGACAATGTAGTTACATAGGAAAGACTGGGCTGCTAGATTACCAAAGTCAATATGGGCATACATAACAACATGGAAAATAAAGTTACTAGTTTCACCCCCTCTGAACTATTATATGGAAAAACTATAGTTCTCCCAATAGAATTTGAGTATTAAACACTTAGAACAATAGTGGAATTCGACATGGACCTCACAACAACACAAAAGGAGAGATTGCATAACTTAAATGGGCCTAATGAAATTAGGATGGAAGCAATGCATCATACAAAGATAATACAAAAACAAAGGACAAAATGGCATGACCAATATATAAAGACAAATGAATTCAATATAGGAGACTAGGTCTTATTGTATGATTCAAGCTATAAATATTTTAAGGGAAAACTCCAATCTAGATGGTTGGGACCTATGAGATAAGCCAAGATTTTCCTAATGGGGCAGTCAAGTTGGAGACCATAGATGCAGTAAGGTTCTCACTGTTGGTTAATGACCATAGGTTGAAACTTTATCAAAAACTAGTACAGAAAGATGAGTTCATTCTTTCCCTCATTCAACAATATGGTATTATCAGTGATTCAGATACAAGTACATAACCACACAATGATGACTCAACAACAAATGTACCAAGTTCTTCAAGTGACTCAATGGTTGAGCTACATAACTCACCCCCTGAGGTCACACAAGCTTAATTTACTAATCCACCTCACATGCACACACAACATAGTTACAATGATACACATTTATTTTGCAACATTCTCCATATTGCGGGTAGGGACATGTAGCTTCATGTATTAAAGGTGTCACATTCTAGACAGGGACCTATAGCACATTACACATGAATTGCCAAACTTCAATTGGGACTTGTTGTAGAAGGAACCTGTAGCGTTGTTTGTCAAAAAATTCAAAATTTGGCACCACATTAATTGCAAATTATCACTTTTCACTACACTTTTTCATCACACATGCAACAAACAATCCTATCATCTCGGCACATGTAGCATGCTCATTTCATTTCATGATGCATATTTTGAATTTCAAGAATTCGAACCATCAATTCAACTTCCCTCATCTGTACATTTTTCATTTCAAACCATGTGCTAGCTTGTCAGTAATTTCACACTTCATACATTCATTCATTGCAATTAACTCATGTCAAATCAGTGTCATGCAGTGGATAATCTTCAAAAAAAAATCACACATGCGAAAGTTCATTTCATAATATTCACTAGGTACGCATACTACACAACCATAATTAACATATATTTTAATTATGTTCCATATGTACTTGTATTAAAACTTACACACTTTCGATTCATTACTTCTATTTCCATACTTTGCAATTATTACCTTCACCTATTTTTTCTAACTTGAAGTGATGACACTTCAAGAATTTAAGTTGGGGGGAAGGGTAATATATAAGCCAAATTTTAGTTTTTGCCGCCACCAAAAATCCAAATGTAGAACAAAGAAGCAAATGTACAAACCTTTTTTTCATACCCTGCTTTGCACCTACAACCTTTTTCTTGTCGATTCTAGTTGTCAATTTCCTAAATTCAAGCTAATTCAAAACCTTTCAAGCTTATAAAATTTGAACACAAGAGAAAAGGGCAAAGTGATTGAAGTTGCTGAAGGAAAGGTGCATGCAAAAGTAACAAATAACGTAGGTTGGTGGACTATTGAGATTAAAATTTGGGCTGAATTTTCAGAGTTCCTGAAGAGTTTTTGATCAGTGGTAGAATACATCACCATGGGAAGTGATATCATTAGAAGAGAGCCAATTGCACATAACCAGATATTGGAAGATGCATTAGTGTTAGCCATTTTCACAAGGGTAGGATGGTTGGATTATTTTATGAAGTTGACATAATTTGATGATGATATAACAAGGATATTTGCAGCTACATTGGACCATGATGAAGCTATTGTAAAGGGATTATCGGTAGATGCATTAGAAGGATCAATTGCACAAGTATCTGGTTTGTCGAGGACGAGTTGAATTTCTAGCTCGAGTAGATGCAATGGCAACAAGAGAAGAATTCTTTGAGTGAGGAGAAAACTTGGATTCATCATCCCAGGGTACTAAAAGACTTTCACTTTTATGGGTTTGGGCTTCTTGTCCCTCATATATCATCAAGTACCTTACATGTGATGGTAGGTTATCACTTTGTTACACTACACATTTAAAATTATTAATCCATCTTCATCTTAATAGACTTTTTAATGTGCCAAATTACCTTTACAACTTGTTAAAGAGGATGGGATCCGAATATCAAAGGAAATAGACTGATCCAACTCTTTCCCATCATTTTTAATAGCCTTGTTAACAAAAAGGAGTCTTATAATTCAATACCCACAAGTATCTTGGGAGGATTTTGTGAAATGTCATGACATTAACAATATAGTAGAGAAACATGTAGTTCCTAAAACCTTAGAACCCTCAACTATGCCTACAAGAGAAACCCCTCTTGGTTCACCATCTACTTCAGCTACCCACAACCAAGGTGAGCTTCAGGAGCATAATGTGTAAGAATCATCACCTGTATCATCTAGGAAAACAGCAACAAAAAATACCCCATTCACCTCTAAGACACCAAAAACTAAGAAAATGGGGGGTAGCCCTTCTACACCTTGAAAGGTGAAGAAGAAAAAGGATACAGAAAAAGAGACAACTTCTACACCTAGGAGTTTAAGTCGGTTGATACAAAAAGGTGTTATGAGGGGAAGCATAGGAAAACCAAAAGAAGAATTGAGGGATAAGGAAACATAAGAGGAAAGCATTATGATGGTTGACACTAACTCAGAAATAAAGGAAAATGCTCCTAAAAAGGTGCATATTTTTTTGGAAAGAAAATGGTATGTATCCACCTCTGACCCAGATTCAAAAGATATACTTGTTGCTCATAAAACCAAGGAGAGAACCTCAAACAACCCTGATAGTGAAGGTTTTGAATTCACTAGGGGTTGAGATGATCTGACTTTAAGGGATGAGGAAATATTTTTAGAAGAAAGGAATTTTAGGAAAGAATTAGAGGAAGCATTAGAATTAATTAAGCAATTGGAAGAACAAGTGAAAAATTATGAACAAAGGGATAAAGAGAGGGAGATGAAGATTGAAGAGATGGAGGAGAAACTATAGACATATGGACATGGGGAAAAATTAGACCTATTGGTATAACTTGCCATAGTTAAAACATGGGGTACACAACTTGCAATAGAGAATAGTAGACCCCTCCTATAAAGAATCCAACTTATCATACAAATCTATCCCTTGGTTATGAGTTATGGAAAGTTGTTCATGAATTTTCACAAGAGAAGGAAAAATGGAGAAAAGAAAAAGAAACCCTAATTGCAGAGCATACCAAAGTGTTGGAGGGGAAGGACATTGAACTGAACAAGTTAGAAGTTAGAGTGGAGGAGGTAGCAGATAAAGCTACCCAAATTATTAGATGCATACCCCCAACAAGAACTTGTGCATTGTTTTGTCAAGAAAATTTTATACATTTTCAGTTTAGCAGGCTAATAAGTAACCAGTCAGTTGGAATGAGTAGGAAATAAGATTTCTTTAATGTTTTTGCTGACTCTACACCAGATGAACAAGACCAACTTTGTGAGTACTATCTGCATAACTATATAGTGCCTAAGGAGACAAAATGGAACTCCTTGATGTTTGTGGGGGATTTATAGGTCAGAGCACTAGCATCCTACTTTAAGAATGAAGGATTCAGGGGTGAACTTATGGAGGAATATGAGGAGAGAGAAATCTATTGCTCTCCTAGTAAGGAAGGAATCAAATGACCCTGATTCCATCATAAATGAATGGTTACAACTTCTAAAGTACAAAGGACCAAGAGGAAACCTCTGAGATTGTGGATGCAAGATTATAATAGAATGAAAACATTGGCAGTTGGATTGATTCATCGTAGTTATAAGTATGTGCAACATAGATGGGACAATTTGACTTTAGAGCTATATAGGAAAGAGCCACATTCAGTGTACAACTTCATGGCTATGCTTGAAAGAGTGTGGAGGTATATGGATATTGCTACTAACCATGCACTTAAATGGATGCCACTAACATTCCAACCACCCATCATTTATCTAGTGCCACATTGGACAAGGGATAAGATGGAGGAATGTGAACAGGTTGAACTCACTAGAATGAGGGGGATTTCATGTTACAAGGGATTCTACCTGAAGCAGATCAAGGGAGTAAATACCATCACGAACCTTAGGGAGATCGCATTACACTATAATCTATCCCCCTAGTTCATTTGCTTGAGGGAAAGCAAAAGGGTAGTTGGAGGGAGTGATGAGCCCATTTATTAGCTAGTTTTATGTTATCTTTATGCTGCTTATAAGAAATTCCTAAGATAATTATTCCTATAGTCTGCCATCTTTTATGTTTATTATGCAGACTTTGAACTTGGTTAAATTATATGAAAATGCAGTTATGATATGATGGTGTTGCATGATTTATATGTGAATATGTATGAATTATGGTTGATATTTGTGTTTAATCATGGTAGTTAGTATTGTGTGCATGTTTTATGAACTAACCTCTTGTAGCTTGAGAAGACATTGTAGCTCGCAACAACAGTAGAATGCAACCCTTAGCTGAACGAGTTCCTAGATAGTGAAGCAAGGGATGTTCCTGAATACACCGAGCGTAATAACTACAACATGGAGACACCTAATGAAGACAATTGTGCATCATTATGAAAAACAATAAAGGCATTGAACAAGAACCCTGTTATCATTAAGATTTTTCCATAACTGATTCTATGTTCCACATTTTAGTTATGTTATTGCAGAGTTCTAATCCTATTTGGATTCTTATTTCTTTTCAGTTGTAGTTAGGATAACTAGATCTTAATTACGCTCTGATATCTAGGGAGTTGTAATTAATAATTTTAGTTTAGAGTTGTGTTTTGAATAAAATTCCCCGTGCATGTATATAGCCGGTGGTTGAGTTTTTAGAATAAGCTGTTTAATCTTTTAGTTGTGGATTTTATTATCAAACACTTTTCAATTCTAGTTGTTATTACACAAACATGTTGATTGTTCAACATGGTTTTTCTAAATACAATCTTTGAGCAAGATTTCATGTGATATTTTGGAATGTGTAATGAATGATCTTGAGATTATATGATTAAGTGAATCTGAGGATTTAAATTTGGTTTATTTTAAGTGAGGACAACCACCTGAGAAAGGGCCACTCAAGGTTATGCCCTTCACTATATTTAGAATTTTTATTTTTGTTAGTAGTTACTTATAATTGCATAAATAGTTAAGATAGATTCTCATATCAAGTTATCAATAATTTCTATTCATGTTCATGGTTGCATTCAATTAACTCGTAGTACTTCAAAGTGTAGTATAGGTTTAGTTATCAGTTTCCAGTTACTTTCAACATTTTATCTATTAACAGTAGTTTAGTCACAGACTATGTTGTAAGTACTCATAGCCAAAGCCCCTGCTTTACTTCTTTCACTGTTATGCATTTTTATGATTTTCCAACAAGTATAATACCTTTACTGGGATAATTTAGGTAACCTCAAGTATTTGAAAGCACATACAATGCCAACACCATCACAAACCTACTAGCCATGGTCAATAATCTAATGAAATTCCTTTCAATGTCAAGTGGGCTGTTCAACCAATTTTTACCCTGAATTGAATGATTTCCACCAAGTTTATTAGGCATTGGAATGGACTCTACATCAATCAAAAGTTATTTGGCCAATCCTCCTATCTTGATGTTGACTATGTAGCATAAACCCTTTTTACTTTATATCTCTGCATCACCTCATGCCTTAGAAAATTTATTAGCTTAACATGATGATGATGGTAAAGAAAGAGTGGTCTATTACATTAGTCATATCCTAGTTGATTATGAAAATCAATATTCTTCCATGGAGAAATAGTCTCACTCTCATTTTTGCAACACAAAATTTACGACACTATCTTCTCCATGCCGAAACCAATGTGGTCATAAAATGCAATCTTAAACACTTATTCACTGGAACCTATTTTCTAGAAAGTTAGCGAAATGGGTAATGTTGCTCTCTGAGTTCGACATTAAGTTCATAACTCAAAAATAAATTAAAGGAAAATTTGTTGCCGATCAATTGGCGGAAGCTCCCTGATCTCACTCCTTTCATAATTTGGATTTATTTTTGGATGAAAATCTATTCGCATTGGACCATGAACCTATGTGGGAAACGTATTTCGATGGATTGAGATGTCAAACTGGCTTCAAGGCAAGTGTAGTTTTAATCTCACCCTAAGGGAAGTCGATTACTTTATCCTTTCGATTAGAATTTCAATGTACTAACATCGCTGAGTATGAAGCCCTTAGTGCCAACTTATTTGTCATGATGGCATTAAATATCAAACATATTTGCATTCATAGTGACTTCAAACTTATTGTGAATCAAATCACATGCGTGTATAAAGATAAGTGGAGCAAGCTATCTCAGTATCGAGATTTGTCTTTATCCTTGCTTCATCGATTCTCTTTCTTTACAATAGATAGTGTTCCTAAGAGAGAAAATCATCCTAGGGATACAATGGCGAGCATAACCTTCCTTGTACCCTTAGGCGATGGTGTAGAAGAGTACCACTTTGTGGTTCAGATTCTTTGTTCTCCTCTTGTCTCAGATCAACTTGAACTTGATAGTATTGTGTGTACTCATGTGGATTCAGGGGAACGGTATTCTCACATCTATAATTATCTAAAGATTGGAAACTTTTCCAATGATGCGACTAAATACACTCATGTTTGGATATGAAATCTTTAGCTTGATATATTATCCTATCTAATGTTCTTTATCGAAAATATTATAATGGTATTCTTCTTTGGTGTCTCATTAAGGCTAAAATACCCCTTGCCCTTCAAGAAGCTCATTCGGGCTTTGGGGGTGGACATTTCAGTGGTAAATCCTTAGTGTGTAAACTGATTCATAGGGGATATTATTGGCAAACAATGGAGCAAGAATCCTTTGTGTTTGTCAAGAAATGTCCCCAATGTCAACAACATAGTAATCTCATCTGAGCTCTTGCACAAGAGATTCAAAATCAAACCTTTCCTTGGTCATTTGCAAAATGGGGGTTGGATATTATCAAAAAAATATCACCTCCTTCTAAGGGACATACCTTCATCATCGCGACCATAAATTATTTTACGAAGTGGGTCAAAACTATTCCACTTCGATCCACTAATGCTAAAGCAATCTATAATTTTCTTCTAAACAATATCATTGCTTACTTTGAATTTCCTTCTACTCTTGTTTTCAACAAGGTACTTCATTTAAGAACAAAGAGGTGAAGCAATTCTTATAAAAAACTCACATCCAACATCGAATTTCTACACCTTATTATCCTCAATCTAATGGCCAAGAAAAAGTGTCTAATAAAACCCTGGAGCTAATTCTTCAAAAAATGATAAATAAACACGATAAAGATTGAAATCCTCAATTGACTTATCCCTTATGGGCCTATCGCACGAGCGTTCATATGACTATTGGTAAAATCCTATACAACCTCGTGTAAGGCATTGAGGCTATCATGCCTTTAGAGTTGAAAATTATGTCTTTGTGAGTTTCCCTTAAAGGGTTAATTGATGATGACACTTTCCATGTTGAGAATCTAAGATAGCTTTAGTTTCTCGATGAGCACTAATTGCAGGCCCTAGAACATCTCCAAGCTTATCAAAAATCTATTTCTACGCATTACAATCAAGGTGTTCTTTCTCATACTTGTAAGGTAGGTGATCTCATTCTCTATGAGAACCAGAGAGATGTAAATGCACCACTTAATCAAAAGGGGAAATTCAACCCTAATTGGTTAGGTATTTACATAATTACCTCAGTGTATGGTTTTGGTGCATATGAATTGTCATCTATGGATGGTACACATCTAAAATAATTGGTCAACACAATGCACCTTCGTTGATACTATGCATAAGGTCTATCTGGCATGCACATGATTCCCATTCCCTCTCCAGGGATCGTAGTTTGTTATGCTATGACATTTCTTCATTAACACATTATTTTCTTAAATTTGTGTTGTAATGTAAACATGTGTATGCAGTTAATTTCTTTAATTAGGAATTATATATACATGTGTTTCATCTTTATGCTATGTATATGTGCATTGTATTTGATTAATTATTTTATCCATACATTATATCATCATTGTATTTAATTAAGAATACATCCAATGTGTGTTTATCAAATCATGATAGCATCTAATTTGAGCATACATCCATCACATAATCATACATGAAAAATAAACATACACTAAAAGAACACATCATGATGCTGATCCAAAATCTCATATATAATATATGTAAAAATAATGTCATATACATGTGTCACACCACTATAACAAAATGTGGTGTATGTATATTTGTATATGAATCTATACATCAATGATATAGTACAACAAAAACGGATCTCTAGCCCCTAGGTGCATTGCTCTCAAAGCCCTCTGGTGCTAACGCAAGTGGAGGAGGATGTTGGATGGATGAGTATGAGTGCGATCAGTGTTGGTGAGATTGTGACAGAGATATGCTCTGTGATCATAGTCCTTGTATCTCCCCTTGTTGCTCTATTTCCTCCTCTTGTAGTGATGTAATGTGCTTCGTAAGTGAAGCCTCTTGCTCTCGTGCCTGAAACAGTTCATCTCTGAGCTAGTATGCTTGAGGATCAGTGGGTGTCATCTTCGCAGCCTCTCGAGGTCATTGACTTGGCTTTGTATGGAATCATGTGTCACCTCGACACTCTTAGCCCGTGTCATGACCTAATCTCTCTCGGAGAGGGAAGTGAGGAGATCCACACCCCTTTGATCCCTTTTCCTTTTCATTGTGGTAAGATCGACGGTTTGCTAGACCACCTTCACCTACACCTCCTTGTAGGCTATCTTGAGATGCAGTACAAGCTTGAATAATGGGGCGTGACACCTCGCTGTGGGAGGCTTGTATGCGTCCAGGACTGACCCTTAGATCTGGATGGTTATGACCACATCTGAAATGCACTGCCTGAAGAAATCAAGCCACTCCTATGTGAACATTGCAACCATAGAGACAATGGATGATATTAGTACCATATGAAGTGGGTCAAAACTATTCCATTTCAATCCACTAACGCTCAAGCAATCTATAATTTTCTTCTAAAAAATATCATTACTCGCTTTGGATTGCCTTCTACCCTTATTTTTAACAATGGTACTTCATTTAAGAACAAAGAGGTGAATGAATTCTTATAAAAAAATCACATCCAACATCAATTTTCTACACCCTATTATTCTCAATCTAATGGCCAAGCAAAAGTGTAATAAAACCCTTGAGCTAATTCTTCAAAAAATGATAATTAAACACGATAAAGATTGGCATACTCAATTGACTTATGCCTTATAGGCCTATCACACGAGTGTTCATAAGACTATTGGTACAACCCTATACAACCTCATGTATGGAATTGAGGCTATCATGCCTTTAGAGTTGAAAATCTCGTCTTTGCGAGTTTCCCTTAAAGGGTTAATTGATGATGACACTTACCATCTTGAGAGTCTAAACTAGCTTGAGTTTCTTGATGAGCACTGATTGTAGGCCCTAAAACATCTCCAAGTTTATAAAAAATCTATTTCTAAGCATTATAATCAAGGTGTTCTTTCTCATACTTGTAAGGTAGGTGATCTCGTTCTCTATGAGAACCAAATAAATGTAAATGCACCACTTGATCAAAACGGGAAATTCAGCCCTAATTGGTTAGGTCTTTACATAATCACCTCAGTGTATGGTATTGGTGCATATGGATTTCATCTATGGATGGTACACCTCTAAAATAATTGGTCAACACAATGCATCTTCGTTGATACTATGCATAAGGTCTATGTGGCATGTGCATGATGCTCATCCCCTCTTCAGGGATCGTAGTCTGTTATGCTATGACTTTTCTTCAATAAACACATTATCTTCTTAAATTTGTGTTATGATGTAAACATGTGTATGCAATTAATTTCTTTAATTAGGAATTATATATACATGAGTTTCATCTTTATGCTATGTATTTGTGCATTATCACTTTACCATTAACCCTCTATAATTTGTTGATGAATCATTTTCACCCACATTATGAAAACCTTGGTCCTGTGAGAGAGATTTGGTTCTAAGAAGTGAAGCATCATTTTTGAGCCCCAACACCTCATAAACAAGACCTTTTGATGAATCTAGCAAGAAAAAACAAGCCTAACATTATTCTTATGTAAGAAACTAAGACTCTTTTAGATTGTGTGGTATAAGGAGAGTGGCTATGAAGGAATGAATCTCATTGAGGAACTAGGAGGGGATTGTGACACTATGAAACCCATTTGTCATGAATGACTCTCTTTTGAGTGTAGATTCTAGACATTTTCTTATTTCATCATAAGAAGGATAATATTCTTTAATTATTTCTAATATTTAAGGATATAAGATAGAGACTACTATAAGAAATATATGGTTACATCTTGTGGTCTTTTGAAATATCCATATAAATTTAAAATTGATGGTCCTTAGGGATTTTAATTCTCCTCTAATAATTGATGAAAAATAAAATTCATGAAGATTTATTGGCCCTAGATTTAAAAGGGGTAGATATTACTTGGTCAAATTGAATAGTTGGTGCTTCTTTAATTTACGTGAGACTTGACCAAGCCCTTATTTCCCATTATTGGTTAATATCTTATTTCTATTCTTGATCTAACTTAGCTATAACTGGAATAAACCATTCCCGATAACTATTTATATGGAGAAAATTGGAACAAGAAAAGGCTTCCCTTTTTAATTTGGAAAAATATGGACTCAATGCCCATGACTATCTAAAATTGTATCTAAATGGGGGGACATTAAGGTGGAGTGATCAATAATATTTCATATTTTAAGTAATTCAAAACACATAAAAATAAATGTTAGAAGATGGAATAAGGCCTCATTTGGAAACATCTTTGAGAATCAATTCAAAGTTGTGTCTCATTTGGACTCACTACAAAAGGAAATATACAATATCAATATGAACCAAGAGATTTATATGAAATAAAATACTTTTATGATGAGAGATTCATTCATTTATTTCTAAAGAGGAATATTTTAAAGATAGAGGTCTAGATCTATTTGGCTAAAGGTAGGAGATAAGGACAAAAAAGTTATTCAACCACTCTTAAACACTAATAATGTAATTGAATGAATGAAAAATAGGTGGATTGTAAATAAATTAATGATGATAGTTCTATAAGGGAAAATAGTAGATTTTTTACACAACCTCTTTATACAATGTAACACTTGAAGTCTTAATATTTAGAATGACATTTTGAATCTTATTTCCTCTTTGGTTAATGATTAGGATAACAAGGAGCTAATAACTCTCATACTAGAGGAAGATGTGAAGTTTGTAGTCTTCTCTTTTGAAAGAAGAAAGACCCCTAAGTGTAATGTCCCCTTTTTTATTATTATAAATTTTGGGTCTATTTTTATTGTAGGTTAGGGTATTAAGTTATATCAATAGAGAAATTTTGTCTATTGACAAATAAGTGTGTATATATGTACTAAAATGGCTATTATGATAGTAGCAATATTGTAATGTCTTGATGTGGATTATGTAGATGATTTCTGATATGAGGATTGATGCGAGGAATGTTATTCTAATGAAGAGGAATAATTGTTGCTCAACCGAATTCCTTAAAGTCAAACTATATTAATAGAATATAAATTATGGCATCCAATATAGTGGTTGTTCCCGATGTGATTTCTTTAGCTATATGCATTGAAAATGTGGAAAGTTGATGCAAGACTTTAGATCGTTGCTCCTTTTACAAATCACTGATGCTATTATAGATTATGGTGATTTAGGTATACTTTTGATTTAAAGGCTGACTGGTTCCCTTGGGCAACCACTCTGATTTCACATAGGTGTAATCACAACTCCTTCAATGAGCCTTTTCTCCTTACTCCTTATTGTCTTTTATACCTGCCTGAAAGGAGTGGATGTATCTCTTTGAAGAGAAATGTCCTGTAGTTAGCAATCTTTATTATTATTGTTGGCTTGAAATATTAATTGCTATTTCCTTAATATATTTGCCACCTTCAATCTCCTATATTCATTACCTCCAGAAGATGTCCAACTTCTCTCTTAATATTTTTGGTGGTTGGTAGTATAAGAGCAACAATATGCTTGTATTGATCCTATATGATATCTCTATAGAATGTGCTTGTATTGATCCTAAAAACTGAACTGCAGTTCAAAAAGTTTACAAAATAAAAGACATTTTAACATGCTGACAAAAATACCCTAAACATCTATGCTCCTACATCCATTTCAAGAAGATTTGGATTTGCCATCAAATCAATGACCTTGCCAAACAAACTACCACCTTTCTTCTACAGACTAAAAACATCATTCATCCCTACTACTTTCAAAAAGTCAACAACCCTTATTGTAAAAGCTTCTAATAAATTAAAATTAACAAAAACTTAGAGAATTCTTTTGGCTTAGCTTGAACTACTCGCTCCCTTCCTGTTTGTGTGCGCATCTTTCGCCTTCCTCTTCTATGCACGGCTTCCTACACTCTCCATCCTCTTTATTTCTACCTTTGCCTTCATAATTACTTCTTCAACTTCCATTAGCTCCATGAAAACTTTCAGAGCCTTCCAATCGAGTTGTGCTTCCTCCCTGCAGTGTGATTTAAAATATCCCTCTGGTTCTCACACAAAAGGTATGAGTCCTTGAAAACCTTCAAAATCAACATTCTCCATTCCTTCCCGGATGTCCATACCTTTTCCTGGCACTGCCCATTCAAGGATTGTCTCCATCCCGTCTAGGAAATCTTTGTGTACTATCTTCTCCATCACCTTTCTCACTGTGACTATCGTTTCCCCTAAGTCCAATCCGATCCCCATGCCATGATCATTGAATACATATCCATATTCGTCTTGTACCTATGCTTCAAATTTCCAAAGGATTTGCCTAGAATCATCTTCACACTTTGCACCAACCTTCTGTCTGTAAACAAGAACATACCCATAAGTCTTTTCTCCATCACATCCCCATAAAAAGGATTTAATTGTCTCTTGGAGAGGAGGGTAAAGTTTGCCTCCATTAGAATAGTTTTGTAATTTCTCTGCTACCATAATCCTTATTTATAGAGCCTTCTTCACCATGCCACTCATAAAGTTTGTCATCTAAATCGAGGGCTAAAGGACTGAAGTGAAATGAATGTTGCACACTTATTAATAAATGTCGCTCGTCTTTGGGGTGTTGCTGCCATCCTTCACCACACTTCTCCATGTAATTCAAATGCTTCAAGCTACCAACTTTCATTCTCATTTATTGCAGCGTCCTTTCCATCTTGAGCTTAATTAATCCATTAAAATCACATGTCTAAAGTCTTCAATTCTTAATTCACCAATCTTACTAAAAGTTAAAGCCCACTTTGAAAGAGTGTTGGCTTCAACATTACCTAACCTTCTTATATGGCTCACAAGAAAATCTTCACATGAAGTTAGCTCCTCTCTAATTTTTGCAATTAAAATTTGAAGGTGCCATGCCTCTATGCTTCCCTTCATTACTAGTTGGATGATGATGAGTGAATCTCCTTCAAGGTGGATTTTCAAAGCACCTAATGTTTTCCTAAGTTTAATGGCTACTAGAGCTACCGAAGCCTCCGCTACATTATTAGTTCCATCCTCCAACTTCTTCGCCCCCAAAGCTACTACATTCCCTATCCAATCTCGAACAATGAAACCTGCACCTGATGGTCCAAGATTCCCTTTGGATGCTTCATCAAAATTTACCTTCCACCATCCTTCCTTTGGATTTTCCCAATACACATTCATTGAATCCTTAGCAATTGGTTTAACCCAATCAGGCACCTTAACGGGCCGAAGGCGAATCCCCGGCCATTGGGTCTGAACCCATTTGTTCGCCAATGTGTATGGAATACCTGGTTTGAAGAATTGTGAGGCTGCCGCCCCAACCACTTCCTCTATAGCATGATTTATTATCCATTTCAATCTTTCTAACGACTCTACCTTGTCCATGAAAATTCTCCTATTTCTTTCTTTCTAGATTTCCCAAACAATTATGGAAGGATATACCGTCCAAATGTAGGAAAAAATTGAATTTATTTTTGCCAAAGGCCATCCCTCAAAAACCTTCCTTAGAGTGTCCGAGAAAGGGCCCTGCCATCCCAAAGCTCTTCTCAACATCTCCCAACACTCAGATGCCATCCTACAGTGTAACAACAAATGATCACTTGTCTCCTCGGCTTTTGCACACATCACACATTTTGTCAGTCCACAAAAACCTAGTCGTTTCCTTCTTTCTCCTATCAAAATATGACCCCTTATTGCTAACCATGCAAAGGTCCCTACTTTGGGTAGACATTCTTTTCCCCAACATAAACTAGCCATCCATTCCTCCCCCCTGCCTCTGCCTCTGAGTCCAAAAGTTGATATCCTAGTTTACTCGAATATTTCCCATCTACTGCACCACACCAAACCACCTTGTCTCTTTTATTAGACCTAAAAATAATTCAAGATTTGAAGATTTCCTGCATACGGGCCCATTGCTAATATGATAACTCAACATTCTGAAGAGATTTCTATCCCCAGTCACCTCCTAGAGCATCTCCCCTGAATTCTAGATAATCTCTTACCCTTTCTCCCTAGTGTTGTGTAAACCAGATTCTAAGGTCGTGCAAATCATCATTCTCCTTCAGAGCTGGAAAGCCTTCCCATGAATCCTGTTGGCCTCCTACAATGATTTTAATAAGTAAGCCTTTACAACTATGATTCAAAGATTGGACATCTAACCTAAATAGCTATCTCGATCATCATGAAGGTGCATTTAAATTGTCAACTTGAGGACGTAAACTTGGAATGGGTCAGCACTGCATGTGCACTAGGAATCCAAAGTAGCCATATTCATTCTATAGTTTAAGAAAGGTGCAATACTGAAAGTAAAATGCTTGGAAGGAAATAGCATAAATGTTGAACATTAACTAAATTGAAATGCATGAAAAAAATGAAAATACGAACGAACAAACATGAAACTACTTTGTTTTGTTTTGGTTGCAGGAACAGTCACATAATGGAATTCTAGTGGGTGTAGGAACAGTCAGTGCCAGATTCTTAACTAATTACTGAACAAAAAATAACAACTAAAATAAAATAAGGTACGGGATGGAATACTCACCAATGGATAACTATCCCCTAAAACTAAGATAGACTCAGATGCACAAACTTATAACTTCATTTTATTCAGTAGAAAAACATGAGTACAATCAACATAGCTACATTGCAGAAAACTAAGAATGCGAGTACATCAAATTAAACTATTTTTGAATCCAAAGAGTTCAAAAGGAATATCAAAGTCCTTATTTATCCAACCACCTAGCAAGGTGGTCAACTCCAACAAATGCGAAAGATGCCACATTAGGGAAAGCGCGAAAAAGAGCAGGGGCAACTACACATGCATGGAACCTGTCAGGCACGATTTCCTTAACTCGAATCTGGCACATCAGTAATGCCAACGCATGCTCAACAAAATTTAAGACCACTAAAAGGTGGTTACAATATGATGTATGAGGAATCTCCAACTACCGAGAGCCTTCTCTCCATAAATGACCACCTTGTTGACCGATATAACACATGACTAGCTGGCGGGATCGTCCTGAATTGCAGGTCTCAAATTATCTGCATGACATGTTAGCACACACAACAACTGCATATCCATAATCATCTTAAAGGGACATTCATTAATCACATGAAAAATTAACACAAATACTCTATATAGCATATCGATATCATTTGAAAGCTTATGAAAATAAAGTCATGTCCAAGGTCTATGGTTTAAGGAAATATTATGAAAGATCAACTCTCAAGCATCAAAGTCTTATGTTACTGCAGGAAATGGACAACAACCCTATCAACAATTAGACCATAAACTAGACTCATCATTTCCCCCCAACCTAATGTCTTGTTGGTCCTCCAACAGGGGAAGAATTGTGCTTTTGTTTGGTTAATGCCCTAAAGTTGGCAACTGCAAGTTGCCCCACATCATTTTCTGCCATGTCTGAGTTGGAATCCCAATAGAACCTTTGTTGCCTGTCCAACCTTATCCATCTCTGTCTTTCATCAACTATGTCATACCTGTAATATTTGAAGTTTGGCACCCGCCACAGTAAGATAGGTGGTTGGAAAATTAGTGGAAGCCAAAATTGTCCTTTTGTTCTTGCAATCTGCATATATCTTTCAACCCTCTTAAGTGTTGCAGCATAGTTGTGCATGGAATGGGGCTCAACTTGCTTCAAATCGTTAGTTAGGCTGTTCCATCTTTGTGATAGATATCCCATCACAGATTCTCCTGTGGTTCTTGCCATCTCCTCATATGCTTTATAAACTGCCTATCTTTTAGGTAGGATCCTGCAGCTATGGCTTGGTCGGTATAGAAGTTTGTGCCAATCATTAAAAATATCTCTTGGATGCCTAGATTCAGCTCTAATGGGCAAGGGGATGTTGATTCAACTTTCCTGTAAGTCTTGTACTGCTTTCCCCAACTTACTTCATTTTGTATCCTAGACATGAATGCCCTTAATTGGACATCCCCGACATATAACAGTGGATTCCAATCATTGTCTTTGGTCAAAACATAATAATGTAAATAAAATTCACAGAACAAATTTTTCATTTCAAGGGGAGCAATCTGAAAAGCATTGAAAAAATTTAGTGGGGGTTTCAATTGAGGGGTTCAAACCTGAAACAATCTTTGCAAACTTGAAAGAAAGATGCTTTGCTTTTAAATACATGGCATATACTCTCAAAGGAGCTCTGCATTCTAATATTTGTGGCACTAAATTTGTCATTTCATCCACATTCTTCTTCAAAACAATAATTTATGTATTCTTATCCTCAATTTCCTCATTTTTTTGTTCAATTTCCTTCTTTAGCCTACGCTTTTATGCTTTCCATTCTTTTTCTCTTCTTTGTATTTCCTTCCACAAGTTCAAGACTACTATACTCATTGAAAAATCAAAGGGCTTGTGTACTACTATTATTTTACTTGGCACTTGTGCTTGCTCTTGGTAGAGTACCATTTTCAGGGCTTCTTCTTGCTCAACCAATTCTGGCTTCAGGGGCTCCAAGACTTGTTCTCTCATTTGAATCTATAGGGCCTCTTGTTCCTATTCTTGCTCATGCTGTAGGAACTCTTGTGCAAGAGTTACTGATTTTCTTCACACACCTGGTTTTCAACTTGCTCTGCAATATCTACAAGATCAGCCAACTTTAAATTTGTTGCTTCTTCGAACACATTCTTTTCTTTATCATTTACCTGCTTCATTGGAGCTTCTATATCCTCTTGTGGCGACTTTACAGGTTTAGGGATTCCCTCGGGAGATAACCCCAATGGCTGGCCCAACTGACTTTGATTTTCTAGGAGGGTTTCTTCGTCTTTCCCTTGTTGCAGGAAGAACAGTGTCAACCTTCTGTTTCCTGGAGCTTGGCACTTCTTTTTCTATAATTTTCTTTTTAGCTTTTCCTTCCTTTAGTTCTACCTTCTTCTTCTGTGCCTTAGTTTTCACTAATGTGCCAAGAGGGACATCATCATCAGAATCAGGAGAGAAACTCTTTTTATAGGAATTCTCTACCTCAGAAGAACTAATTTCAATAGCTTGTGTGGCTCCAGGAGGGTTTCCACTAGGGCTTGTGTAAGAGGTTGAGGTACCAGAGGTGGCCCCAACATTGCTCCTTCTCCTCCCAACCCTACGTGGTTGAGGTAAATCCCTAGGTTGCAAATGCTTTGGTCTAATTTGATCAATTCTCAAAAATTCTTCCCAAGAAATATTTGACACATCATGCAGAGATTTTTCAACTAATAATCTAATCAGACAATGGTGGAAAACAAAATTGTCCCTACCTTTCTGAGTTTCTATTGCCATGATTGAAAGAAGGTGAACGAACACTTTGGGAGCATTCATTCTCCTTTCATGCCTCATGTGGTTCAGAAGCTTAAAATGCACGGAATGCAAATTCGATTGACGACCTTCGCAAGTGATATACTTAACAATATAGACTACAATCTACTTCCATAACTTGGGCAAAGAAGTCCTCTTCACTCCTTGTTTGTCTATGCTTAACAAAGGGTCATTAGGTTCTATAGATTCGGCCCTAGCTGACCTACTGTCCCTCATAGTAGGGTAATTTTCGCTGTCGACAGGTAACCCTGTAACTTTGTCCATTCTCTCCTCCGTAGCTGTGACTTCCAGCCCTTTTACTATGGCCCTTCCTTCAGACAATGTCTGGCTAATTCTAATGCAACACCTTCGTTGAAACCATCCAACTTTAATAAATAGTCTAGGCATCCACAGTTTCTAAACTCGGCTAGGCAAGGCGCATCCTGTAGTAAAACGTCAAGAATTGTGGGTTCATTTCGAATCAACCCACCTCCCATTATCTGCAATCAAATAGTTACTTTGCAAAGATTTTCTTCCTACAATTCTTGTTTGGAACTCAAACTTCTTCTTCCTGCAACTCTGCTAGATTCCAATATTGGTGTCGTTTGAATTTTACCTTTTGGCTTAGGATTATGACAGGAACAATTAAAGCAATAAAGGAGTAATAACTGCAAGCTATGATTAAGGAAAATGGTGGCGGAGGATTTTCATTTTGCACATACGAGTCATCATCTGAGAATTCAAATTGGCTCAATGACTTAAATATTGCTGACGTGAATCAATATAAACAGACATTCAGACATGGCATTGACACGTTCCCCCCCAACCTAAATTTGCACATGTGTCCTCACATGTGAGGTGAAAGGATGATTTGACAAGGGCAATAAATGATGACATGCTATGGTGAACGCCCATATTAATTTACAACAATTAAATAAATGTACTAGAAGATAATTAAGATATAACAATTAATGTGCACGTACCTGAATTTGTGGAAGATTTATTGCAAAGATCATGGAGAAAGTACTGGTCATTTCTAAGAATTCAATTGAGTAATTAATGAAAGTGGAGTGGAATGAGGTGTAGTGAAATGATGGTGGTGATGTCAAAGAGAGAGAAAGGTGGAATGAATGGGCGGATGGGTGAAGAAGTGGACCCCCACAAAGTGAGAATCTTTATTATGAGAAGTGACATACCTTAATTAGTTGGAAGAAGGGATACTAGGTCTACTTCCTTCAGCTGCAGGAAGTTCAAGTGTTGCATGCTGAGTGAATTGTTGCAAGAACTCTTTTTTAGAAGTTGGCTTGTGATACAATCTCAGGCGATGACCATTCACCAACAACTTAATCCTGATAGGGTCAATGGTAGTAAGCTGAACAACTCCATTGGAAAATACTTCAGCCACCTCATAAGGTCTGAATCACCTTGTCTATAATTTTCCTGCATTATCCTGATATCTTGAGTCATAGAGTAGTGCCCAATCTCCAGGCTGAAATTTCTTATCCTTGATGAATTTATCATGCCATCTTATTCGTTGATTCCGCACTACCTCTATGTGATGCAAGGTTGCCTTCCTCATCTCATCCAAAGTATTCAGCTGCATGATTCTATCTTTTTGTACTTCAAAAATATCCATGCCCAATTCTACTACAATTATAAGAGTCTTATGCTCAAATTCAATGGGAATCATGACTATCTTTCCATACAAAAACCCAAATGGATTGAATCTTGTAGTTGTTTTCCAGGTGGTTCTGTAAGCCCAAACAACTTCTGGTAGCTTGCTTGCCCAATCCTTTTTATGGATAGCCTTTGCTTTTGTCAGAATGGCTTCAATTTCTCTATTAGTCACCTCAACTTGGCCATTAGCATGGGGGTGATAAGGAGTAGACTTCCTGTGCCTAATGTTATACTCATTGACCAATGTTGTAACAAGGGATGAAGTGAATTGAGTCCCTTGATTAGTCACTATCTTTCTTGGAACCCCATACAAATTTTTTGCAACCTTATTATCTCTTGCATGCTTCATGGCCTTAACTTCTACCCATTTAGTTACATAATCAGTGCATACCAAAATATAGGATTTACCTTTTGATGGAGGATCAATGGGTCCTACAAAATCCAATCCCCACTTATCAAATGGGCTGATTACTACCTGGGGACAAAGTGGCATCTCATCAGATTTTGTTGGCTGACCCATTCTTTGGCATCTGTCATACTTCCTTGTATATCTCCCTACATCTTTGTGGGTGTTGGCCAGTAATATCCTGTGTTCAAAATCTTCAATGTTGTCCTCTTGGCTACAAAATGTCCTCCATAGGGTTCATTGTGACATGCATGCAAACTATCAAATGTCTCATCTTCCCTCACACATCTCCTCATGACCTGGTCAGATCCAATATAGAAAAAACATCCAACAATCCATGAGAAAGGAAAATATTTCTCAATGAGTACTCTGCTCTCTTTTCAAGAGAAGTGAGGAGGGACTCTTCCTGTGACCAGAAAATTAGCTATGTCAACATACCAGGGTGTCTGCACACTAATGAAAAATAAGTGCTCATCAGGGAGATAATCATCTATGACTTGATTATCTTCTGATGTGGTCAGCATTGAAAGAAAATCTGCAACAACATTGGCCTTCCTTGGTTTATCCATATGGTTATGTCAAACTCCTGCATCAGCAGTAACCATCTTGCTAGCCTTCCTAAAATCAGAGGTTTATTCATAAGGTATTTAATGGCTGCATGATCAGTGTGCAAAAAGATTTGGTAGCCTATTATGTAATGTCTGAATTTGTTTAAAGCATAGATGACTGCTAACATTTCTTTTTATGTCACTGTATAATTGAATTAAGCTCCTTACAAATTTTTGTTGACAAAGTAAATGGTGTTTTCAATAGCTTTATTTTTTTGTCCTAGGATTGCTCCTATACAATAGTCTGATGCATCTTATGGATGTGAAAATGAATCTCTCAATTAGTTCCTTTGAGTACAGGAGCATGAGTTAGAGTTGCTTTCAAGTCGAAGAATGCCCTTTCACAGTCTTTTGTCCATTGGAAATCAACATCTTTAGTTAGGAGATTATACATTGGTGCTGCCATTTTGCTGAAGTCCTTGATGAACCTCTTGTAATAGCCTGCATGTCCTAAGAAACTCCTAACATCTTTTTGTTTTGCAAGGATAGGGGGATTGGTAATTACCTCAATCTTTGAAGGATCTACTTGAATTCTTTTGTGAGAGATGTAGTGGCCAAGAACTACACCTTCCTATATCATCATGAAGAACTTCTCACTATTTAAAGATAGATTGTGGTCTTCAAATCTTTGTAGGACTCTCTTAATATTCTCCAATGCTTCATTAAAATCAGCACCATAAGTAGTGAAATCATCCATATATATTTCCATGCAATCATGAGAGATGTCTGAAAATATGTTGATGAGTGCCCTTTGAGAAGTTGCAGGTGCATTGCATAAGCCAAATGAAAGTACTGAGTAGGCATAGGTTCCCCATGGATAGGTAAAGGTGGTATTCTCCTAGTCCTTAGGTGCAATTTGGATATGGTTATAGCCACTGAATCTATCAAGAAAATAAAAGTACTGCTTTCCTGCAAGTGAGTCCATAAATTGATCTATGGATGGTAAGGGAAAATGGTCCTTTTTCGTGGCAAAGTTGAGTTCCCTGTAATCAATAAAAACTCACCACTTCCCTCCTTTTTTGGACATAATCACCAATGGGGACACCCACTGGCTATCTGAAATGGGGTAGATAAATCCCGCATCTAGCAATTTTTGCAGTTCCCCTTTTACTATTTCTCACAATGCAGGGTTAATTATTCTTTACGACAACCTTACTGGTGTACAATCATCTCTTATATATATCCTATGAGTGCAAAGTTTAGGATCCAATCCCTTCATATCATGATAGTCCCATTTGGTGGGCCCTAAGTAGGTTTGCCAATGACAACTGTTGTTCTTCACTCAATTTACTGTTGATATTCAGATATTTCCCTTCTGACACTTGCACTTGTGCAATTAACTCAACCATAAATGCTTCACTAATGCTTGGTACCTTGAGTTCATGTGGCAGTAATGCACGAAACATACCTGTTGCTGCAGGAAATTTGGCTATAGGAAAGGCGTCTGCAGGACAAGCGGTTGCAAGAAGAGTGGTTGTAGGAAGACCGACTACAGGAAGAGCAACTACATAAAAAGAAGACATGAGTGTTTTCACTTTAGTAGAAAAATCAAATACATGTGAGGACGATGCTTCTTCTACCTCATAATGGTTCTGAATGATGTGAGACAATACTTCATCTTCATCCTAAAGCTATAGGAAGGGACTTTTGTGTAACATCATAAGATGTGCCACAAAATTAACTTCATTAGCCTTTTCACCAACATGTGGCCATACTGGATTATCCTTATCATGGGATGGGTGAGCGGGAGGGTAGAGAACAAAATTTTTGGTGCTCTTTCCATCAGAAATGGTCATGTCTCCTATTCGACATCCAATATAAGCATTTGTTGTTGCTAACCATGGTCTTCCAAGAATAATGGGGTACCCGCCTAGTGTGGCTTTAGGAGAAAGAATCATAAAATCTGCTAGTTATTCTCAAGAGTCTAAAGTTACCACAAGATCTTCCACTATACCATCAGGCTTAACAGTAGAACTATTAGCAAGCTACAAGACAATAGGGGTAGGTATCATGCTTATAATATTTAGTTGCTACAAGATGTCCTTGGTGATAACATTTATTGTTGCTCCCAAATCAATCATAGCATTCTTTATTTGCATCCCATATATAACAACTCCTACCATAGGACTCCCTGGGTCATTGTACTTAGGGATAGTCACTTTCCCAAGCATGATGTCAATAAGCTGTCCCACCGAATGAACTATAGTGGGGTCTTTCTTCTTCCTACTTGGCTTCTTAAGGCATGCTTCCTTGATTGCTTTGTCATATATGGGAGCATCTTTTATGGCTTGAAATATAGGTATCTAGACACATATATGCTTCAACTGATCTAGAATGTCAAAAGTTGTGTCCTCATTTTCTTCCTTTTGTTTCACAATTTCCAACCTCTGCGAAAATGGTGGTTCAAGATCAGTCTGCTTGGTTTGGATTGGTTCAAGATTTTTAGGTGCACTTGGCTAAATAGGGACATTCAAAGGCTCCTCCTCTTCCACATCAAGCTCAGTGATAATAGGTGTGGAAGGAGTTGGCAAAGTGGTTCCTGAACGCAAATGAATATTACTTACACTCACAACATATGAAGGGAATTGATGTGGATCAAAAAAATATAATGGCTACTGTTGTGGTTTATTATTTGGGTTAGGTGTGGGATAGACTGGTAGCTGAGTAGGTTTAGGCACATTTGAACCTGGATTAGTAGGAGGAGGAATTATAGCAGGTTGTTGGGGCTAAGAAGGTGGTTACATGTAATTGGTTGCCTGGCTTGGACATTACTATCCTCCCCTCCAATGAGATGTTTGCTGCTAGTTTTCTGGAGGTGGTTGTCAATTTTCCTGAAATTGCTGCCAATTTCCCCGAGGTTGCTGCCACTGGGGTGGAGAGTTTTGGTGATTGAGCTAAGCATTTGGAGGGTTACTCCAAGGTTGTGGTGGATATCCTCCATAATTGAATGGATATGAGGGTTGCCATTGATTACTAGATGAATAAGAATTGAAATATGGCCCAACAAAAGATAGTGGATCTGGTGGCATACATGTATTGGAGCCCTGGCCACCTTTGTGCAACATAGTAGACTTGATCATCTTCACCCTGGATTGGATTGAACTCAGGTGCCATCTGCTTGCTGTCAATATTAGCTATCATTTTGCATATGCAGTCCTTCTTCTTTTGTTTGCAATGAGGGCAATATTCTTCCAACATTGCCTCTGCCTCCTCTTATTTCTTCTTGGCTTGAAGTGAATCCAACTAAGTAGCCAGATTGTTTATGATGTCTTGCTTGAAATCCACCAGTAAGTGAGTAATCTCCATCCTTGAAACTCCACTGGTGGATGACTTACCCATAGAGGATTGGTAAGCTCTCCCTTTCTTTGAGGCTGCCCTAGAATAATTATGACATATCTTATTGATATCTTCCCAAGGAACTTGGGTGATATCTCCTCCTCCCATCAGGTCCAAGGCATCAATGCAACTACCATTAATTCCTCTCAAGAAAAGTAGCTTTTTTTATTCTTCATTGAGTGTATGGTGTGGAGATTTCTACAGGCAGAATAAAAACCTTGAAATGTAATCCTCTAGGTTCTCATCTTCCTTTTGCTAGATCCTAAAAATTTCATCTCCCCTCATGTCACTGCCCCTGCAATACTCTTTGTATTTCTCAAAGAACTTTGTCTTCATGTCCTCCCAAGTCTCTACAGTATCTCTGCCTAGGCTCATGAACCATCTTAATGCAACTTCCTTCAAGGTGGTAGGGAATAGCTTAAGCCTATGGACATCGGTGGTATAGTCATAACTTCTGCAGAGTGTATCAAACTCAAACAAGAATGTATCAGGGTCTTTTGTGACAAGTCCATAGAACTTAGGAAGAATTGAAGCAGGGATATTTTTGAGGTTTTCTACTTCATTCTGATGATCAATGGAGAAAGGAAAAGCTGGTTGGTTAGCTTTGTTAGGTTTGTTTCCATTTGCATCACCCATGCATGCTTGATGACATTCCAAAGCAAGGGGGTTCTCAATCTGATTATGATCTTCAAAGGAAGCTTCAAAATTGGTCAGATCTAGAAATGTATTAGCAAAAATATGTGGCTCTTCTTCTTATTCACCTCTGGGCAGGTTCTGATACTCAACTATCTAGAATAGATCAGGATTGTTAGGAAGGAATCTCCCATGCACATCTCTCCTTCTTTCTCTATGCATATAGTATCAACTCACTATCAACTAGCTCACACAAAAAAATGGCAAAAGAATAGGAGGTCTTTACTCTTTTAACAAGGGGTATACTAAGAGCAACTTCTATAGATACTACAACAAGAAAAACTATCAATGACTCTAAAGAGCTTCCTAGTTTGACACCATCCCCGACAATGACGCCAAAAATGTTGGCCTCCTACAATGATTTTAACAACTAAGCCTTTACAGTTGTGATTTAGAGATTGGACATCTAACCTGAATAGCTATCTCGATCATCATGAAGGTGCATTTAAATTGTCAACCCAAGGACGTAAACTTGAAACGGGTCAGCATTGTATGTGCACTAGGAATCCAAAGTAGCCATATTCATTCTACAACTTAAGATAGGTGCAATACTAAAAATAAATTGCTTGGAAACAAATAACATAAATGTTGAACATTAACCAAATTGAAATGTGTGATAGAAATGAAAATTTGAGCGAAGAAATAGGAAACTACTCTGTTCTACTTTGGCTGTAGGAACGGTCACATAATGGAATTCTAGTGGTTGTAGGAATAGTCACTGCCAATTTCTTAACTAATTACTAAACAAAAAATAACAACTAAACTAAACTAAGGTATGAGATGGAATACTCCCCAAGTGGCCCCCCTTGGATAAGTATCCCCTAAAACTAAGATAGACTCAAATGCACAAACTTATAACTTCATTTTATTCAGTAGAAAAACATGAGTACAATCAACATAGTTGTATTGTAGAAAACTAAGAATGTGAGTACATCAAATTAAAATATTTTCTACTCTAGAGAGTTCAAAAGGAATATCAGAGTACTTATTTATCCAACCACCCAACAAGGCAGTCAATTCCAACAAATGCGAAGGATGCCATATTAGGGAAAGCGTGGAAAAGAGCAGGGGCAAATACACATGCATAAAATTTGTTAGACACGATTGCCTTAACTCAAATCTGGCACATCAGTAATTCCAACGCATGCTCAACAACATTTAAGACCACTACAAGGCAGTCACAATCTGATGCTTGAGGAATCTCTAGCTGCCAATAGCCTTCTCTCCATAAATGAACACCCTATTGACCGATATAGCATAGGACCAGCTGGCAGGATCTTCCTAAATTGTAGGCTTTAAATTATCTGCATGACATGTTAGTGCACACAACAACTGCATATCCATAATAATATTAAAGCGATATTCATTAATCACATGCAAAATTAACACAAACAATCCATATAGCATATCGATATCATTTGAAAGCTTATGAAAATAAATTCATGTCCAAGGTCTATGGTTTAAGGAAATATTATGAAAGATCAACTCTCAAGCATCAAAGTCTTATGTTACTACAAGAAATGGACAACAACCCTATCAATAATTAGACCATAAACTAGACTCATCAAATCCTCCCAAAACTTCGCCTTTGATCCATCCCCAATCTGCCACATGATATGATCTACTATGACCTTTCGATAGGAGATAATGAAATTCCATATTGCTGAACCAAAGGGGGGGTTACACATTGTGAGGATCCTGTTGTCTTCCATCGAGTCTAAATATTTGGCTTTTAGAATCCGAACCCATAACAAAGAGGTTGGGAATAAGTGTTCCACACCAACTTCGCTCCTAGTGCCTCATTCATTATGTTCCAATCTCTTAGACCCGCACCCCCTTTTCCTTTTGCCATACATATCTTCTCCCATGCGAGGAGAAGTATTTTATCCTGCTCATTAACCCCATTCCAAAACAATTCCCTCATTTTGTGACCAACCACCCTTATGATTTTTTTTGGAATTCTAAGACACATCATTGAGAATATAGGAATGGTAGAAATAATATATTTTAACATTAAAATCCTTCCAGTAGAAGTCAACCACTAACTTTTCCATCCATCCATACGCTTTAAACAACAATCTACTAGCTCCTTTCAAACTGCTGACTTACTTGCTCCCCCAAACAAAGGAATTCCTAGATATTTTCCTGGGAGAGAACCCTACTTCATGCCCAATATAGAGAAAAAATCCCTTTTTTTCTGGTAGTTGGTGTTGAAAAAGAAAATCTCACATTTCCTCCAATTAATGCATTTCCCTTAAGCTTTACTATATTCATCAAGAACACCTTTCATTATCCTTGCTTCCCTAAAGGTGGCCTCACCCGTCAAAAAGGTATCATCTGCAAACTGTAAATGGGATAAGGGATCCACAACTTCCGTCACAAGAACCCCTTTCCACAATCCATCTTCCCTTTTTTTGGAAATTAATCTTCCCAATGCTTCTGCCATTATTATAAATAAGAATGGTGAGATTGGATCTCCTTACCTTATTCCCTTCTCTGAGACAAAAATGCCTTGTGGACTACCATTCAACACAATTGAGAATTGAGGGGTGTTTATATAGCTTTCAACCCATTTCACCCATTCCTCACAAAAACCAAAACTTCTGAGCACTTTTAAAAGGAAACTTCTATTCACTTCATCATACGCCTTCCTAATATCTAGCTTTACTAGCATTCTATCCGTGCGAGCTGTGCGTATGGAATATATTACTTCATGTGCAATTGTAATTCCTTCATAAATGGAACAGTTTGGAGAAAAGCCACTTTCTTCAGGAGATATTATTGTGTCAAGGATATCCTTCAGTCTATTTGCCATAACCTTTGAGATGACCTTGTATACCATATTACACAAGGCAATGGGTCTAAAATCATTAAAGGACAAGGCTTCCTGCTTCTTAGGAACTAAAGAAATGAATGTGTTATTGAAATATTTCAGAACAAAACCACCAAATCTTGATTCCTCCACTACCTCCCACATATCCTTGGCCACAACATCCCACATTCTCTGAAAAAAGATCGTCGAGAAACCATCCAGTCCAGGCACTTTATCTCCTCCAAGGCTAAAGAGTGCATTTTTAACTTCATCCATAGTGATTTCCTTTGTGAGCCCTGCATTCTGAGCTTCTGAAATACATGACATAATAACTTCCAACACTTCATTGACCTGGGAGACTTCAGTATGGTTACTTCTGAAAGCTTATGAAAAAATCCTTACCACTTTTACCACATTGTGAAAGAACTTCGTGTTACGATCACCCTCCTTAAGCCATGCTTCCCTTGATTTCTATCTCCAAAAAAATTCCTCTCTTGCCAAAATCTTTGTGTATTGCTTATTAAGTTCCTTTCTTTTTGGAAATCAGCCTCACTCATACCATTTTCAATGACTTGTGAGTGTAGCACCCCTAGATCTTGCTCAAGTCTGAAGTTCTCTATAAAAATGTTTATAAAAACTTCTCTATTCCATTTCTTTAATTGCTCTTTGACATATTACAACTTTTTGAAAAATACAAAGGCTTTATTTCCATGCCTTGGTGGCGCATTGTTCCACCACTCAGCCACTAACTTTGTAAAGCCTTCCTCTCTTAACCACATTTTTTCAAATTTAAATGGGCACTGATCAGGTACATCATCTTCTTATATTCTCACACTTATCGGATAATGATCCAAACCTATAATAGGTAGTATGTCTACTTGGAAAGTCTATTGGAAATTTGCCCAATTTCTAGCAATGAAAAATCTGTCTAATTTTTCTGCAATGTTTAGAAATCCACTTCTCCTATTTGTCCAGGTAAATTCACCACTTTTGAACTGTATTTCAAACAAACCATTGCTAGTCACAAAGTCACTAAAATCTCTCTATTTTTGATTTAGCCATCCAAGGCCACCACGTTTATCAGACGGCCTTAGGATTGCATTAAAGTCACCTCCTAGAAGAAACAAACTGTCTCCATTGTTGACTAGTACCTCCATGATGGCACCCCACACTCCTTTCATTTCAACAATATTATTCGGTCCATATACATTGAGTATAAATTTTTTGAAAGTAGTTGCTTTGAAAAATCATTTGCCCACTTCCAAGATTTTTTTGATCTAACTACCCAAACCTCTATGACCGCATCTTTGTATAAGATACCTAAACCCCCCAGAGGCTCCTGCTGCTTCCACAATAGAACATTTCCACATTCCAAAATGTTTTTTGAATAAACCTACATCCACCCCATTTAACTTCAAATCTTGCAGCAAAACAATGTCTGACCTTGTTTGATCAAGACATCTTTTGATCAAACAAATCTTGTCAGGGGAATTGTAGCCCCTAACATTCAATGAAAGGACCTTCATTGCTCCCATGAAAAGGCATAGCCTTTTCCCAATCTCAATTATTTTTGACTTGCTACACTTCCTGCAATTTCCAACTTCACCCTTAATGGATTTGGTCCCCGTTTCTTCTTTTCACCTATCTTCACCTTCATTTGTTTGGTCGAATTCTGCTCTATAGTTCTTTTCTCCATAATACCTGCTTCCGAGCTTAAGCCCAAGTCATCCCCACCTACTAATTCGTCCTCCGTTGGGGGATCCGAATCTAGATCTTCAAAAAAATTGCCTTCCTCTCTGGCCTCCTCAAAAGAACTCTCCAGGTTTCTAATTGGAGAGATTTGAATATCCTTATAAATGGGCTCCTCACCTTTTGTGCTTTCATCTACATTCAAACTTCTGATTAGAGGTAATTTTTCGTACGATTTCAAACCTTCCTCCACCTCTTCACCTAGTTTTTCCCCCCTTGAGGTGATTAGGATCCCATTGGTTGCCCGTCTAGGGTTTAAGGGATGCGTTATGGAATTGCATCCAATTTCAACATTTTGGGCTATAGATTTTTCACCTATGAGAGTTTCCCTGGAACAAAATCTATATTCCTTGATAGGGAAGCCCTTTCTAAGTTCTTCAATTCCTTGAGACCTTCCTTCCTTAAGTCGACATCCTGTTCTGCCACTTTATCTGGACTTTGTGGATTAGTTCGCTCCATCCAACAATCATCTCTCCCTTTTAGTGTTTCATTACATGCCCAACCAGGTGTTAAACTAGACTCGTTAACTTCAAAACACCTTTTACCATCATCACCATTTCTCTTAGCATCTCTAAGTGCTTCCTTTTGTTGAGAATTTGTCCACAGACCAAGGGCTATTTTTGAATTTCTCAAACCCCAGTATTCCTCGTCAGATTGATTCCTCCTTTTAACCATAACATCTAAGAAACCGCTTTCCTCTGCTTGAAAAGTAATTTCTTTTATCAGCAACAAGTCTGTCAAAGCATTGTGCTCTAACCCTTTGCCTTTCTGTAGCTACCTGCATTCACCTGTAGGATGTCCTACCCCTTTGCACACAAAACAAATTTCTATCATTTCCTCTACTTCAATCATTTGCTTCCAGATGCCCTCCCCTATTTTTAGTTCCACCATTGTCGGGAGGGGATGGATAACCTGCCAGAGGATGCAGATTTGAGCATATATGCTATAGTCTTTGTTTGCAATATCTTCATCAACCTTTACAAATATACCTAATTTATTTCCAATCTGTTTTAGGGTTTCTATGTCCTAGTATTCATGGGGAAGATTATACAAACGTATCCAAATCGACACTTCCATTATGGTTTCATTCCTAGGGTTGAAGTTTGGAATCTAGTCTTTTAGAAAGAAACCCTTACCCCCATCAAATAAGGACCACCATTAAAGATCCACTCCTTATCTTTTTCATTTGGACAAATAACAAGATAGAAACCATTAGGTAACATTTTCAGAATGGTTGTTTCATCCCAATGTTCATTACACCAGTTTCTAACCCTTTTAAAAGACGACCATGGTCCACTCCATTTCATAAAAAAATATTTTTCTTTAAATTGGCTCACAAAATCATTCCATGCCTGACCATCAATTGTTAATGAAACAACTGTGGTATGTTCAAGATTAGGGCTTACCTTGTCAATTGGCTGAGAGTTTCCTTGCATCTTCAGCCTCTAGAATTTCCTTTCAATTTTTCGAAAGTTGACTGGCTCAGTCAATCTCATGCTAGCATATTCCCATATGTTCCTTGCAACATAACCTTGATGTTCAAATTTGTCATTTGTCGAAATAGTGGAAATCTTCCCTCGTTTGTCAGAGCCTTTCATGCTTGTTGCGATGCTCGCCATGGTGGGTTCTACGAATGCCCACCATTCCTATGATTGTAAGGCCTTGCACCCTGAGAACCTCCATGCCTTTGAAAACCCTCCGACTTGCTAAACCTTCGATCCTTCCTTCGCTCCACCATTTTGACTCTATCTTTTATAGTCCTATGCATTTTCACTATTTTTAAGATTACCAAATTTCGATAATTATAATATTATTATATATTATATGCTTCTTATTCTAGTATTATATCTATGAATTGATTTTATTGTTTTATCTTAATTTTATATATTTTAGTATTTATTATATCATAGTGATTATAATATTTAAATTTAGTATCTATATTTTAATATTTATAATATAATATTTATAATTATAATTATAATGATATCAAATGGTTGATATTTTTAAATATGTATTTTGTTATCTTAGTGTTACGATTTTAGGGAGTGTAAGCCTAAATGGTTTTTGTCATTTCTTTTTTCAAATTTAATAGCATATTATTATTGATGATATGGTAGTTGGAGCAAGGAATTTATTTAAAAATGGGAAAATATTGAAGGAGATGAATAGTATGTTCTTGGTCCTCATCCTAAAAATCCCAGGTCTACCACTTTCACTGAGTTTAAAATGACCAACTTCTATAATTTGGTGTATAAGATCTTTGCAAAAAAACATCTCTTTAAGATTGCAATGAGTTCTCCCTAAGCCCATCTCTTTGCAATACAAAGGTTTTGTCTAGGGTGGGAAAATCCTTGACTCTAGTATTACTATGCATGAAGTTATCCACTCCATGGAAAATAATATGAAAGTAATATTTATTTTGAAACTATATATAATAAAGGAATGTAATAGAGTGTCATTTGAATCCTCATCATCATATTAGAAATATTTGGTTTTGGAAGAAGATTCTTAAGCATTATAGTTGAATATGTGTGAGTTCCCTTAAATTTGAATTATTATTAATGGTACCCCATTGAGTTTATTTAAGGAATCTAAGGTATTTTTCAAGGGGACCTTGCACCCCCTTTCTTATTTATCATTGTTGTAGAAGCTTTGTGAATAAGCCTTCAAAAAGAAATTTTAGAGGGAAAACTTGGAGGAATCAAACCTTCTTCAACTAGTGTACCTATAACCCATTGGAAAATTTTGATAATACCTTTGTGGAAGGAAAAGTATTAACACTAGAAGATAAGGAAATGAAATGAATCTTATGCCTCTATGAAAAATTCCTTGAGTTAGAAGATCAATCTTTTGAGAGGTAACAATTTATTTCTTAACACACCTCTTGCTTGATAATTAAAAATTGACAACATTCTTGGTTTTCAAGTGGGATCTCTCCCCTTATCATATTTGGGGATTCTTATTCTAATGGTCATGTTTTGGATTATTTTTGGAATAGGTTGTTGGGAAAATTTTAGTGTTAACTCATAGGGTGGGAAAGCTATCTTTTAAGCCAAGCTAGTAAAATTTATCTTATAAAGGCTAACCTCCAAAATATGATTTTCTATAAAATGATTCTACTTTGTAAGCTAATAAAAAATGTTGATAAGGTGGAGAAAATTTTAAAATATTTCTTTGGTTTGGTATAAAAGAAACAAATAAATTCCCTTGATGGCTTGGGAGCATGTTTGTAAATCAAAGAGGAACAAGGGACTAGGGTTAAGGTTGATCAAATATTTTAATTTTAGCTCTAAATGTAAAAATATCTTAGATATTTGTTAATGAAAAAAGGGATGGATAGATATTTCTTCTAAGACATACTTGGGAGGATGGAATGAGCACTTTTTATCTAGCAACACTCATTGTAAAAATTTGGAAAGGAAACCTACAAAGTGATTGTCTTCAATCATGGATAAAAATTAAATGGTATGGTGTCTCTAATTCTATACTTCTCTCAAATGGATTTTTCTTGACTATGTTTACAAACAATAAATCTAGAGAAAAATACTTTAGGAAGGATCATGGTTTATAAATAGAGTTGACCTTTTACTGCAACCATGTTGCCCAAAATTCGACCCTTCCTCTTTTAAACTATCATTTACTCGTTTTTGGGTAAGACTCCCAAACCTTCCTTTTGAATATTGAGATCCTATTAACCTCAATAAAATGTGTTACTTTCTAGGCTCCTTCCAAAATTTGGATGACAAAATGTGGATAGAAGGCAAAGGTCTCTTTGTTAGAATGCACATGACTTTAACATGATCAAAAAGCTTCTTTGAGTCTTTAAATATTATCTTAGAATATGATGTATGGAATCAACAACTCAATAGAAAATTTAGTGGAAATTGCTAAACATGGTATTTCAAATGTCTTAGCTCCCTTGGATGTTAATTTGGAGCCAAGGGTAGATCTAATGCTACCTCTACTAAAAGAAATAAGATCTCTATTAATCATGATCTCAACAAAGAAATTTCCAATTAGATAACTCTCTCGAGCTTTCTATTCTACACCGAGATGAAGATAATAGTGGTTTAATAGGTTAAAAAAAGAGATTGTAGTACCAAGTATGGAGAAAAAATCCTTTCAAAACTCCCATTTAGTCCAAATTAGAACTAAAAAAATATAGAATTAAAATTTTGGCTATAAATATTGTATACTATTACATTTCTTAATAAAGATATCACGATGTTAAATATATTTTTGTACACCAATGATATTAAGTTCCTTGGGATATTATATTTTTCCATAAGAAATAAAAATTATATGCATATCAAGTTCCTTGGGATAGTATACATTGCCTACAAAAAGTGGAAACCATATGAATCATGTTTACTAAAACAAAGTCCACTTTTCTATGATCATGAATTAGTACATACATTTTAGTCTTGTGGTCAAACAATGTTGCCACTACAAACTTTTGTTATATTAATACTCTAATATATGTATGTATGTATATACATATACATAAATACATACATTTGTATGTGTATATATGTATATACATATATATCTATATATAGATATTTATATATAGATATATACCTATATATTTATATATGTATGTATGTATACATGTACACACATACATATATATGCATATATACATATAAAGTACATGAAATATACAAATTAGACAACCATAAAATGATAATTCTTTCATTATGTTGAGTTTGCAGGTCATGTTCTAAATAGACTCCATTTGATTATAAATATTATGTATTATAATATTTAGTAATAAAAATATCTTCTTGTTAAATTTATTTTTATACACCTAATGGTATCAAGTCCTTCAAGATAGTTCGTATCACTCATACAAGATGAAAATTATATGCATTATGTTTATCCAAACAAAGTATACTTTTTTGTGATCACAAATTAATACAGGTATTCTAATTCTTTGATCCAACAATCTTGCCACTATAAGTCTAGTTATGGAGATGTTCTATTGTATGACCCAACCTTTAGTGTTAGGATGAGATATGTTGTATAGTAACTATAAACTCAAATACAATTTAATGTATTCTTCAAAACTTAAAATCTTATGGTTTATGAGAAATAAATATCCATATAAGAATATGCATATCACAAATCCACTATACATTTGTGCTATTGTTAGCTTGTGCTCTTTTCATCCATTTAGACTAATCTAAATACTTATATCAAGTTTATCTTTGCCATGCCTTAACTATTGCTCAATATTTATTACTAGCACGAGTAAGTTTAAATATATTTTTAGATCCTATATTATTTAGTCAAATAATTTTTTTTGGAACATCCTCTTTTCTCCCAAACACTTATTTTTCTAAGAAAACATACTTAAAATATTTATTGAACTGAGATATTCCCCACATGAACATAATTTTCACTACTACTCTTTTATTTTTATGTCATTTAAAGAATAGATTTATCCAAAGAACTCAATTGAATAATACATTGAGTCTACCTAAATTAATCTAGTAAAAAACAAAAACAATTAAAAATGTTATCTACTAATAAATAGACACAAAAATAGATAATCATATCCACCAGCAATAAAATTATTTATATACCTATTAACAATTTAATAAAACCTTTATACCGCGCACAAAAACGCAGGGAAAATTTCTTCAAAATCAAAGCACCCTTTGAGAAGATGTTAGAGATGAGGATTAAGATGTTCAATGACAGTTGCGAGCATTTGGACGAGTTTTTGTATAACATCTTCTTTAAAGGTTTATATAATATTAACTCTCATCTGATGCCTCATTTTTATTAGGTTATGAATTGGTCCTTTATGATTGACTTTTACGGTTGAGTGCGTGTATATACACCCTTTTCAACGTTTTAGATTGATGGAGGATTATTTTTTTATTTTAAAAATTATATGTTAAGAGCATGTGCAAAAGGTTTCATTGGCAATGTACTATGTAGATTAATGGAGGGCTTCTTTTTCAATGTATATGTTGAGAACATGTGGAGAAGGGTTCATTGGCTAGTGACTGCATTTTTTGGATTGATGGAGGGTTTGTTTTCAATTTAGATGTACAGGGATCTCGCTTCTGTAGAGGATTTATCTTTTTTTAGGGTTCATGAATATACTTTAGAGGTTTTATCTATGGTATTACCCGGCCTTGTGAGTTGGGCATGCCATACCTAGATTTGGATGTGGTTGTACATTTAATATTGCTTGTAGGATTTTGAACTTTGGTTTCCACTAGTAAAGGTCCCATGATTGACCACTTAAGCTCATTCCATTTGACAATAGTTATTGTTTATTATTTTTCTTCTTTTAATGCTATTGCAAATGTTTTGATGTAGACAGAGAGCATCTCTAGATCATTAAGCATCATTAGAGAGATATATTTAAAATTGCCTTTATTTATTAGTTTAATTGTTCCTCGCTTTTTGCAATCGAGTCTGTATGTTCTTCCTTCTGGAGAGAATTTGATGGATAAATCTGAAGGGTGGATGCACTTCTGTTACTTCTGACCATCTTTACAAAACATAAGTAGATAATGTTTTGGACATTTTCAATTTATTGCTTGTCTTCTCAGTATCTTCTCGTTGTTGTCATTAAGAAATTTGTTTTTGTTATTAAATGTGCACTGGTTACTATGCACTATGCTTCTGTCATCATTAGTGTAGCAGGGTTTCGATCCTAATTGTTAAGATGATGTATTGCTTTACTCGTAATGAAATTAGAAGCCCAAAAGATGGTGTCCATGTCTAAAAGGGGAATTGTTGGATCTGGTCCAACTCCAAAAGTAGGAAAATGGTTAGGTTATTTAATCATTAGGGAATTTCAACCCATTTATATTTAAGCAATGCTCCCCCAAGTTTTCAGGACAGGGATGACAAGGGGCAGGGGCATGTGTTTCTAGGATGGGTTTGTTGGGACAGCATTTTATAGGGTACATTTTTAAAAAAATAGGGAAAATTTTAAAATATAAGGAAGTTTCAAATATTTGTATGATAACGTTGATAAGACATTCATCATAGACATTATAGAAACTTAATTCATAACATTAGAATTGAGTTTAGATTTCACATGAGAGTCAACAAACAAATTAATAAAATTTAATTGTTTTTATTGTCAATGTGCATATTGATGGTAAAAAAATTACAACAAAATGCCCAAAGGTTGCAAGTTTCAACCACAAAATGACAAAAACATATAAAATATGCAATTGTCCCTAATCAACATCTAGTAACATTGCATCAAAATTGGAGTTTGAGTTTGAGACACTGCCACTATGAGGAGCTACCTTATCCAATAGAACCCCAATCAATTTCTTCTACACCTCCTCATCAATTTGTATGGCATCTTAAAGATCAACATTCTAATGTACGACTAGAGTTTGATGATACTCAATAGCCTACCAATTTTGTAGCCACAAGCTATGTCATAGTATTCAACAAATCTCATTTTAACCAAAAAAAATTCGTTTGAGTTAGCGAATTAGATGATGAAGTAAGCCAAGTTGACAGCTTTGATGGCGGACCAAAGCCAGTAAAAATAATTAAGGAAACCAAGGTTGAGATTATCATCCAGCCAATCCGGTTTCCCATTGCGGCCTGTTTTGTTATGAACGACATTGACAAGGATTGTGCTCAAGTAATGCCCCATCGTAGATGTGTAGGAAGAGAGCGCAACGGCCATGCTGTGCATGGTGGGCAAAAACTGGTTATAGAAAAATTCCAGATGACCCACCATGTGAAAGGCCTCTCCTAGACCCATAATCTAGAATTGTGGAACGAGCCAAGAGGCATAAATGGGAGCCATGATTGAAGGATCATCCGCCAGGCCTTTTTAGGGTAGAATATTGATGCTTTGTCCACCAATTAGTTAGGGTAACAGGTTTCTTTCTCTGGGACTTGATCTATCGAATCTCATGAGTCCCAATATAGAGGTAGGCCTTTTAATTTTTAAGTTTTGTTTTTATTTAATCTTTTGCTTTTTCAAATAAAACTTAATTTTTTTATATTTTATGTTTTGAGTCATGTCCATTTGTTATTTATTTTTGTTTTTTATTCATAATGTTAAAATTTCATATTTTAAAATAAATAGATTATTAAACTTTTATTTTAATATATTTATTATTTAATATATAATTTAATTTATTTATTATTATTATTTTTTTTGATACGTAAGAGTATTTTATTAATTTTGAAGAGGAAAGCATACAACCGTCTACTAAGCAGGAGATAACAAGTGCTCCAACACCACCCCAAGGGTACCATACTACAATCAACCTGCATTGTTGATTCCATCATGGCGATATAGTTTCCAAAATTGACAGTACCACTATCGAAACCCAAAAAGCCCCCAACTCAAACTAGCCACATCCAAATCTTAGCAACTACTGGAAAATTCTAAAAACCAAACGATTTATAGATACCCATTAAGCTTCACAAAGGACTCGAAGTCCCTAATTCATTCGAAGTCTCTGACTGCCATTAACCCAAGCATTTTCTTTAGGTACTCCATTGCAACAACGACTACCATACGATGGCGCATGAGAGCCGTCCTGCTTAGGTCCAAGAGGAAGGGATAAAACTTAGTAGCCTCGTCGGTCTTTCACAAGAGTTCCAAATCATCTGGACGCGGGATCCCTATGCCTAAAATTGCCGCCTTCAGAACCTCCTCCACACCACCTACCAAATCCTTCCTGAACAGCCTCACCAACAACTCCTTTGCATTTGTCTTAGGAACACGGTTGTCAAGTAGAGATGCCAAAAATTGTGAGGATACATGCGCATTGTCTCTCCCATACTCCTTATGCTCGAGGTGACGAGTTCTCAGAATCATTTTGACCGTTGCAACTGTGAGGGTCGATGTTGAGTAAAATTCATTTCAACCTTTGAATCGTTACCTCTCGAAACATTGCTTGCCTCGATGTCGCATTCAGAGAAATTGGGGTGTCTGCTCCAAACCACGTCAAACCCTCCATTGAGACTTTTATGATAAACTTCGAGCGCCCGACCATTGGCACCCACATACAATTCTAGAAGCCGAGCAATGTCTTCCAACCGACTCACCACCACTAACAAAGCTTCAACACCAAGAATGCGTTACTACTCTGTCGATATCATCACCTCCACTCATTAATAAAGCCTGCACTCACCAAGAATTGCTATCATCACACGAATGAGAAATCATTACCAAGTAAGGAAAGCTGTCCTTGCAACAAAGATTCCGTTTGACAATCCCTCCTTCGTATGCGAGACCTTCATTAAAAAGTGTGCTTAATCTGTCAGCCTTCAATGCTTGTACTCGCCTTTAATGACATCTTCTACCTTGCACTCTACGAAGCCTTTAGCTTCCACCTCAACACTATTCTCCCCAACATGGATGCCACTCACCTTGGTCTGTCAAGAGCCCTCCGCCAGCTTGGAGGGCCGCCCCCCCAACTGCCCACATTTATTATTTATATATTAATAATATTTAAATTTAAATTATATTTTTAAACATATTTATTATTTATTTTGCTTTATGTTTAGCTTTATTAATATATTTAAACATATTTGTATATTAATATTATTTTTTACTTATTTTAAGTTTATTACTTATATTTTTAAAAAATCAAAATTATATAGGACGAATTTAATCCGAATTTTTTACTTTTCAATTTTTTTCCTTGCTAAGCTTCATTTGAATTTCAATGTTGCCAAACTCGAATTCAAATTCGAACCTTGTAACTTAGGCCACAAGACACTATGCATGGCCAACAACTTCTCTAATTGTCTAGAGGTAAGGTGGTGCCTCTTGACTAACTAAATGAAGTTGTATATGAACCAATTCTTCTATGGAATATAGGAATTGACAACTTGTGAAAGAAGATGAGTGAAAAGTAACCTCAACTTTGGTGTATCTTTACTATGCTACATCCACCATCCAATAGGGCCGATTTGAGCTAATGTATCTCTATTTGTCCTCACCTTTGGTTTGTTTGTCAAAAGTTAGTCATTGTAAGTGAAGAATAGTAGATTCCTCATTAATATGTATTTTTCAAAGGGCCTTCATGAGCCTTTATTTCACTTCTTCATCATGAGATGGAGGCAATCTCTTAGGCCTAGCTACATACCATTTAGTAGCATAGGTTGCCATATGAAGCAAGGTGTTCATAGTGTTTCACTACCATGTCACAATGGGCCTAATATGCTCCTCATAATATCTCAAGTAGAATCTCTACTATGAATAACTTGCTTCATTTATCTATGCATGCTGTCAAAGTCTCATAAGTCTCTCCAAGGCTAGAAGAGTTTGTATCAACATATCTTATGACTTGCACAATAGGTGAGATGAAAGAGCAAACATATCTACAAGTGCAAACAAATTATAAAATTAAGATTTTAAAAAATATTAAGACTTAAATGACAGTGTGAATTCTGTTATAAATAGTGAAAATAATTTACGAGTTAAAAATATTAATAAATTCTTTTTAATAATTTAATAATAAAATCTAAAATTTCTTACCTTATTTCAGACCACCAATCATCATTAAAGATCTTTTGTTTCACACTTTTTCTTTCAATTATGTTTGCCTTTGGCCATCTACCTCACTCTAAATTAATCACCATTAATTGTAGAGGCTCTTGAACTTCAAGCATTCTCTCTAACTAAATGAAATAGTTGACGTATGTAGTATCTATGGGCTTGAAGAATTATTTTATTAGAAAAGACCTGAATAATGCAAGTGATGTGTGATGGTTGCAAATGAACATTTTTATGTCTCTAGCTTTTACCACCATTGCCTTTACCCGATCTATTTTCCCTTTGTCTTTTAATGTGTTGTTCAATGCTTGAACACAACATGGTATTCATAAAATGTGCTTGAGAGCAACCTCCACCATCAAGTTAGCTAATTCACATATATGGGCTGAATTAGTAGATGCCCCAACCTCTTCTATGACATTTTGCAAAATTTGAAATCGAAAGTTTGCATCCTTGTTGTTCCTTGAACAATCAAAAGATCTAAGAAAATAAAAGCCATTTGAACATGTAACAATTATATTGGTGAGTGGCAAATATTTAATATTGGTCCACCCATCCATGATGATAGAGCAACCATCTCTTATCCAAGTTTGTCTCATTTCCTCTATCAACATATTCATGTTAAAATATTGTCTATTAAGAAAGGTAGTGCCTAGCTTGTCTCCATGGGGGAAAATGAGGGACCAACAACAATTACATCTTAGAACATTTGTTTGAAATAGGGAGAATGTGCCACATATAATGGTATAGCATGAGAATAAAAAAATTGCAATGTAAAAATTCAGCCATCTTTTGTGATTGTGCATTAAACAACCCTGCAATAATAGTAGCTCTTTTATTTCCCACAGTAAACGTAGAATCCTTCCCCCTTTGACTCTAAGCATCTATGGTTTGGGTAGGAAATGCCACACTAGGTTGCATAGTCTCTATTGGAGTTTTGTTATTTCTTGCCTCCCCCTTCATGTGCAACTTGGTCACCACACCCTTCTTAGCGAGGGTAAGTTTCTCACAACAATTTACCCTTAGTCCATTTATGCACAAAAGATGAAAATAAACTCTTGTGTAGCTGTTCCTATGGCTTTTGTTGCACAAATGACATAGCCATACTCTATTATCACCTGTATTTTCTATTTTGTCTTTATATATGCATGTTGTAAATTGTAAAAGAGATATTTTTGGATTAAATGGGCCTTTTGCATGTAGTCGGCCATGAGTTGAGGTAGTCGGCTGAGAGTGTCCTTGGTCGGCTGTGAGCCATAAGTAAATAAGATATTAGTTAATAATAATAATCCATTTACTTATGTATGTCTCATGTTGGTTAGTTGTCTTAGGAATTAAGTTTCAGACGAAGCAATTAGTTATAATGAAGGGACGCGTCGGTTGGTGCCTCAACCACCGCCAGTGTACTATATGTACTTGAGTCATGTAGTTGAGAAACATGATGGTTCTACTATGCTATTATATGTTCTGTTTGGAGACATTATGATGTAATTGTTGAATATTGAATAAAGAAGTATATCTATGTTCTGTGTGATTGCCATGTGATTATCATATGCTGTCAATGTTATTTTCTATCTCTGTTTACTCCATACATCATTATACCCATAGCGAGTAAACATTTGGCGCGATTGCCTAAGCGAATCCGGTAAACACCCAGATAGGAGAATGGCGTTGTGATGGGGCAGCTGACCGAAGGGACGGTACAAGCAAACGAGGAAGAGGAGGAACGAGACAGTAGTCAGAGACGTACCTTGGCAACCAACAATGATCGCATGAAAGACTTGTAATGCCTGTACATCCTAACAAGGACAAGAAAAGAATACCATTCGAGCATGAAGCGGAGGAGGAAAGAATTTGGCGATCATTGAGAGTACAAGAGCAAGAAAACAGGTGGCAAAGATTAAGTAGAGCACATCAGAGTTTTGTTGAAGGGAGGGACGAGGAACCCTTCATCACCCCATACATAGAAAAATATAAAAACTTAGAAAATGAAGATGAATTGAATGGAGAACTTGAGAATAGCATCCAAAGCATTCAGGAGTTGTCCATAACGGACGACGACGAAGGGTTGAGGATAGGGAGATCTGAGCCCAAGACCCCTTGGCAGAGGGAGCACTGGAGTGGGACCCAGGAAACTCAAGGTGTAGAGGACGCTGACGAAGGATGGGAAAGTGACTCGTACGTGGCTGAGAGTGCAAGTGATGCACCGAAACGTAACGGGGAAACCGGTCCAGTCGGGTCCAATATACAAAGAGGACAACGGGGAAGGATGGTGACTCCAAAATGACAAAAGCTGCCGAAGTTTACGGGGAATGGGTTAGAGGATCCAGTTCGACATTGCAAAACATGTGAGACAATCTAGATAGGAAGTAGAGAAGATGACCCAGATCATTGGTTGAAAGCCTTTCTGACGACACTCAGAGATAGTGCCATTGACTGGTACTACTCAAAGTTGGACCAAGCACAAAAAGCTACATGGAGATTATTCAAGAAGGCCTTTCAGGATGAATTCAAACTCCTGAGGGATGACAGTGAGATTGTAGCAAAAATCTAAGTACGAAGCAGGGAAAACATCAGAATGTGTGCACATACAATCGAAGACTGAAAGACTTGTTGGGAAAATTGGAGGTTCAACCGACCGATGGGCTAAAGAAGCGATGGTTCATTGAAGGCTTGCTTCTATCATTGAGGAAGAAGATGAAAGTTGTGCCTCCGCCATCGTACGCTGAAGCATACAATCGGGCGATGGATATAGAAAGTGAAAACAAAACATCCTCCCAAGGGAAAAAGAAGACGGACGACGAGGAAAGTGCGGACGACAGCGACAGTGAATCCAAGACCGTACAAGCACTCACGAAAGATATGATGTGAATGATGAAAGAATTTAAGGCCGACAAAGAGAGTACGAGGGAGGCACAAGAACTATGGTGTACAGACTGCAATGGGGAAGGTCACATGAAGACAAACTATCCGAAGAAGTTATTCTGTGATATTTGCCAAGTGATGGGACATTCCGTCAAGGAATGCCCATACAATTTAAAAGCCAAAAGTGCACTAGTACTCTTTGCTCAAGGAGAACCTTCGACACCCCCGAACACACCATCGAAGCCCCAGTACAATAGCAATGCATCCCCTAGAGGTTACCAGAGCAACAGGAGTCCGAGGAACATAATACAGTACGACAGTAAAGGACGACCCATGATCCAATGCCGAAAGTGCAACAAATGGGGCCACTTCACCAAGGATTGCTAGAATGGCCAAGGTTCGAGAGGAAGATTGTGTAAGTGGTGTGGACCAGGCAACCATGAAGATAGTGAATGCCCCAAGCAAAAGGGTATCCATATGATGGAAGTAGAAGAACAAGAGGTATTGGCGATCACCAGAGCCTAAGAAAAGAAGGCAACGTACCCAGATCCATGTACAGAAAAACAAAGGATGAAGGAAGCAAAAGCTGAAGTGGAACTGGCAATGGCGAAGGAGAAAAAAATATCTCTGGAGAAGCCAAAGACCTCTTAGTGATCGGAGGCGGAAACCAACATCGTACAACAAGTACTGCAGACCACCATACTGATCAAAGTAATTGACCTTCTCCAGACGTTGCCACAGTTGGGACTGGCAATGACAAATGTCCTCTGGGATGTCAAGCAATCGCAAGCGGAGGACCCAAGGCAAGAATTGGTACCAGATTCACCACTGTATGGTGAACAGACCATTGATCCCATACTACTCATGGGGAATGTCGGGAAGATGCCAATGGTTGTGCAGAAGGAGATCAGAGGGAATATCTTGACAAATACTATCATCGACAGAGGATCAGGAGTCAATGTACTACCCAAAGACACATGGAAGAGCCTGGGGAAGCCTACACTTTGGCCACCGACATTCCAACTCGTCAGTGCCGATCAACATGGTATCAAGCTGTTGGGGACGCTGATGGCGCAAAACGTGATGATCGGGACACAACAGTTTTTGCTAAATTTTGTCATCATCCCATTACAGAGGAAAGCGTATGATGCACTACTTGGGAGAGGATGGTTGATAGCTTCCAAGACAAATCATAATTGGAAGAGAAACGCACTCTCGATTGAGAACAACGGGCAGAAGTACGTCATTGACTTGAAGAACCAGGCCGTGAGCGAAGAATTGGCTTCCGTCGGATCAGAATCGGACGAAGGGGAATCAGATGTGGATGAAGGAAGGAAGATGATGGAACCGAACGCCAAGGGCATACTAGAACTTGAGAGTTGTTCAGAGGACGAGACAAGCTCACTGAATGGCTTATTTCATTGGCAGATGGAAGACTATGAAGTGTTCCACTGAGAGTGTAACATGCTACAGATTGAGGAAATCAAGGAAGAAGAGAAAGACACGTTTAGCTAGACACTTTTGGTCGAGTACAGAGAGTAAAAAGGAAGAATATTAGAACCAGACGATACGCCAACCCACAAATCCGAATAGGTACAAGATAGAAAAATTGTGTTGGAGCCAAAAAATGGAAAAAATAAAGTAGAGGAATTAAAAAATGTAAAAAATGTAAATAATGAAGAGAGAAAAAAGAGACGGAGGAGAGAGAAAAAAAGAGATGGAGAAGAAGAAGAAAATAAGAGAAAAAGATGGAAAAGATGAACAAAATGAAAAGCAAAAAATGAAGAGAGAGGAGAGAGAAAATAAAAATAAGGCGAAAGGGAAATTAAAAGAATTCAAAATAAAAGGCTGGGCCACAAGGACCGTACGACATAAAAAGCAGGAGAGATTGGCGAAAAGAGAGAAACCCTGGCAGACTAGGTTGAAGCGTGATCCGTACATAGTACGACATGAGGAAGGGAGAGTCAAAGTTAGTCCGTACGCCGTACGATTGGGAGGAGAAACCAAGAAGGCACAACAAACGTACGATTTGGCAAGAAATCAGAAGATCAAATACGCCCTGGTGAAGAGTTAAGGAAGCACATACAAGATGGCAGAAGCACAGGAGGCCACATCGTGCGGCCTGGCAGCAAGTCAAGAGGATACAACATATAGCCTGAGGAGGAGGAAATCAAAGAAGAGAGAAAACGTACGACTTGGAAAGATGACAAGAAAGCAAAGTGTACGACCTGAGAAAGGCATAGGAGAGCACGTACGACCTCACAAAGAAAAGGATCATGTCATATGGATTGGAAAGGGAGATCACGCTGTACGACCTGGCAGAAGGGAGAAATCCGTACGACCTGGCAGAAGGGAGAAATACATACAACCTGGCAGAAGAGAGAAATCCGTACAACCTAGCAGAAGGGAGAAATTTGTACGACATGGCAAGAGGCATTCCGTATGACTTGGCAGGAGACAGTCTGTACGACCTAGCAGGAGGTAGTCTGTATGACCTGGTAGGAGGTAGTTCGTATGACCTGGTAGGAGATAGTCTGTACGACCTAGCAAGAGGCAGTCCGTACGACCCGACAGGAGGCAGTCCATATGACCTAGCATGAGGCAGTCCGTATGACCTGGTAGGAGGTAGTTCATATGACCTGGCAAGAGGCAGTCTATACGACCTAGCAAGAGGCAGTCCATATGACCCGGCAAGAGGCACTCCGTACGACCTAACAAGAGACAATCCATACGACTTGGTAGGAGGCAGTTCGTATGACCTAGTAGAAGAGAGGAGTTTGTACGACCTGACAAGAGAAAGCACTCTGTACGACGAGGCAAGGAGGAAGTCGTACGCTTTGAGGAGGCCATACGCCCAAGCAAAGAGGAAGCTATACACTTGTGTCAAAGGAAGGCCATACAGGTGGATCATAAGAAGGTCGTACGGTTGAAACAGAAGGTCCTACGCTTTAAACAAGATGTTGTACGCATAAGGAAGTCTAAGAAAAACAATGCAAAATATGTATTTTCCAGATTCATCAGCACTATTCGGAACTTGTGAAAGAGTCGTGAAAATGAGGTGTGCGATGCAGTTTCAAGTGGTTTCAAAAGTGTTAAATTGGCCCTGGCAGCGGGGGCGTTGCCCCTTGACCCCAACACGCTAGGGGCGCTACCCCCAGACCTTGCGAGGGGCATTGCCCCTCGACCCCCGCAAGGGGCATTGCCCCTTGATCCCGTCAGATCCCTACGAGGGGCATTGCCCCCAAACCCCCGCAAGGGGTGGTACCCCTTGACCCCGTTGGGGGCATTGCCCCCAAACCCCCATCATATTTATTGGAATCACCAAATTGAAGTGCCACCAACCATCATAGTACAAGAGCAATTGGCTACCGAGTAGATGAGAGTTGTAGCTCTCAAGGAGAAATTGGCGGAGAGAGATGGAGTATTGGGTGAGAGTGACAATCAGTTGGCAAAGAAGGATCAGTTGGCATTCTTGGTTTTCAGTTGTTTGGAAGATGACTACTTTGTGGGGGGGATGATGTAGTTGGCCATGAGTCAAGGTAGTTTTTCGAGAGTGTACTTGGTCGGCTATGAGCCATAAGTAAATAAGATATTAGTTAATATTAATAATCCATGTATTTATGTACGTGTCATGTTGGTTAGTTGTCTCGGGAATTAAGTTTCGGATGAAGCAATTAGTTATAATGAAGGGATGCGATGGTTGGTGCCTCAACCACCACCAACGTACTATATGTACTTGAGTCATGTAGTCGGGAAACATGATGGTTCTACTATGCTATGCTATGTTCTGTCTGGAGACATTATGATGTAATTGTTGAATACTGAATAAAGAAGTATATCTATGTTCTGTGCGATTGCCATGTCATTATCATATGCTATTAATGTTATTTTATATCTTCGTTTACTTTGTATGTCATTGTACCCGTAGCGAGTAAACATTGCATAGGGTTTGAGTAGTTCAGAAGGGCATTCAAATGAGTTACTTGAATTCATTGTCCCTACAACATTCCCACTCCTAGAAGAATCCATAGTAGTACTTTTTCAACTTCTTTATTGAACCTCTTTACCCTCACTACCCTCATTGTTGCTCTTTTTTTTTGGGTTAAATTCATAACATAGCTATAAGCACAAACGTAGACACAAAACAAACAAAAAACCCTCCCCAAGTGTTTGGAACTTTAAAAAAAAATGAAAATGAATTTGAGCAAAAATAATTGATTGTAAACTCACCTCAAATGATGTAGATTTAATGCTCTCTTGCCTCCTTCTCATTGTTGTTCTCTTCTCTTCTCTTCTCTCTGCCACTTTATCTGTTTGTCTTCTTCACAAATCGGAAAATGACAAAATGAGTTTATTTTTTGTTTTTAATTGTTAGTGGGACTGGTTTAAGATTAGGGTTGATTTAAGTCATAGTCATTACTTCAACGAATTTTCCTTCATGTATTTTGAAAACAACTGCAAGGAAAGAGAACCAAAAAGCATACATGCACCAATAAGCATTTATTAGTATAGGGACTAAAAGATGATTATTAGAAAATCAATTGCTTTGGGTCTATGATGCAGGGTTCGTACCCACAGGCCTCGAATCCGGTTCGGGTATGCACTTGGTTCGGGTTCGTCTGCAGGTACATGTGGGTACTTGATATGGCTTATTTGAATATTTCTTAACTATCAATTGGCATTAATTATTTATCTTTGTCATTTGGCATTGATCAATGATCAAGTATCATACTATGAAATGATTTAGTTTTACAATTCTGTATATTTCTCTTATTTTTTTTATATATAATACATATACATATATATATACACACACACACACACACGTACCCAAACCCCTAAATTTTTTTTTCACGTACCCATGTACCGGGTTCTCGTACCCGCACCTGTCCCTGAACCCTAACCAGTAACTTGGCTTTGGGTTTTTCACCATTTACCCTCTTTCCGAGTTGACAAACCTTTTGGTCCATGTAATGCATCATAATAAGCTACTCTTGTCTTACAATTATTATCATTTCTGATTGGGAAAGCTTTTGGTGAATGTAAATTGTCAACTATTATCAATGTGGAACCAACTAAATCAATTTGTAGAACCAACTAAATTAATTTGGTAAGTAATAGGGACTTCCATAGTCATTTTTAATTCCATTTTTAATCTTTGTGGGATTTAGCCCCGTGCATGTTCAAGACATCTCTAGAATGACCCGTCTTTCTCTAATTCAATGGCTTTCCCTGTATCTATGAACATGATGCTTTCCTGCATGGTGTGAACTTGTTGATGGAACTATTTAATCCCCTAACACCAAGACATTTCAATTTGTACAAGACCTCCTACTTATTCTTTTGCATCAATGCCATCATGTCCAAAATCATAATCCCAAGCATTAGGGTTGATTAAAGATCTCACAGGCACCTAGCTTGTGATATCAAGAGAGGAATACCAATACACAGGATAGGATAAAAGGCAGATGCACGGGATAGAACAAAATGGATAGCATGCCTTGACCTGGCATCTGTCGACTGCGTCTAATATTGTACCTCACTTCCTCTATTTCATCTTGTTTATCTTTGTTGTATATAATTTATCAAATAATTTTCATAATCTTCTACCCTCTTTATCTCTTGTCTTAGCTTTTCTGAAATAATGTAGTTAATATTTTCAAGCCTGTAGTTTCTGTTTTGCTTAGTTGACAGATTGTTGGGATAATTTTTTCAAAAGCCTTGAAACAAGAAGTTTATGCCATTCATCCCTTAACTTTTAAATCTGTTAAATCTTCAGTCCTACCATGTCGCTCATATTGCATCTGAGCCTTGATTTTTTTTGCAGAAGAGCTTCAGCTAAGAGCAGATTGCCAAATGAAGAAACTCTTGGGTACTCAAACTGAACAGGCCTTCCTATTATGTTGTCTTGGAACTTCAGACACAAATGATTTCCATGAGGGCTTGGGTGCAAAACAACCAAGCATTAATGATGTTTCTATATTTTCATATTGGTAAAGTACTCTTGTATGAGTTGTCCATCTCACAGGGTAGAACTATGACCCTTGTCATGTTTTGCTCTCCATCTTGAGTGTTCTAAATGTTAGTGTTTCTTAGATCAGATTATATAACTGAAAGAATTTAAGTATTGCAACACATAAGACAATAAACACAACAAGATACCTTGGGAAAACCCTCCTCCTGAGGGAGAAAAACCCAACAAATAATCCTCTTATATAATATAGGAACAAGAGCAGAAATCTGCTTACAACTCAGGCCCAACAATGGCCAAAAATAGATACAATGAATAGTCGCACCTCTCCTAGATGCAAAAGATACAAATGAATATGTTCTTCCTTGAAATCGAACTGCTGCTACACAAGTGCGGACTTCTTCTAGGCTGCGAATTATGTTTGAATGAACTTGAATGTATAATGTACAAATGAGACCTTGTATATATACAATTGAAGCACCTCTTCAATTAGGTCGGCTCTGTTAGAGAGAATAAATAAACATAATAAGTGCCAAGGGGGTCGGCCCAATACAAAGCAAAATATGCGAACCTATAGAGGGTTGGCCCTTATGTTTAATTAAATCTTTCACAACATAAATTAAATAGCCGAAAGGCTATCATTTAATTTATGCTTTCTTCTTGAAGTGTGTGCATTGAAAGAACAACCCTAAGCTGATTATAACATCAGCACACCCTCTCAGCTAGGGATGATACTTTCAACTGCACATAAGATATCACCTCAACGTGAAAAGAGAATAAGATATCACCTCATCGTGACATCGGATATCACCTCATCGTGATATCAACCATCATGGCTACCTCCATAGATGGTATGTACAAGTGCTCATCACTCAATGTGATGTTGTCAACTCAACATGACTTTCACCATGGCTCTCCCAGAGGGTGAAAACACAAGTACGAAATGTTGTCATGGAGTCACACACATGACATCCACCATGGCTCTCCCAGAGGGTAGAAACAAGGGCTTTCACCTCAAATCCCAAAGGGAAATGCATTATCAAGGGCTTGCACCTCAAATCTCTCTCAATAGAGAAATGCATTATCAAGGGCTTGCACCTCAAATCTCTCAATAGAGAAATGCATTTAAACAGAAGATCACTGATACTGAGACTCCTTCTCAGTCAAGATTACATTCTCCACCATACCAAGCTTCTCTCGAAAGTATACAAACTTGATCCTGGAGAGAGGCTTGGTGAGAATGTCTGCTGTCTGCTCATCAGTGCTGATATACCTCAATTGTATAGCTTTACTCAATATCATATCTCTGATATAATGGTACTTGATCTCAACATGTTTTGTTCTATCATGAAACACGGGATTGACAAAAAGCTTTACATAGCTCTGGTTATCACAATGTATAATGGTAGGCTCCATTGATTGTTCAAACAATCCCGCAAGGAGCTTGTGAAGCCACACTGCCTCACGAGCTGCCACACAAGCTGCAATGTACTCTACCTCGGTTGTACTTAAAGCCACTGAAGACTGTTTCCTACTACACCAAGATATCATAGCAAAACCCAAACTGAAGCAACAACCCGAGGTACTTTTTTGATCTGAGACACACCTTGCCCAATCAAAATCAGTAAAGCCATGTAACTCCAAGTCCTAACCTGAAGAATATCTCAACCCATATCCAATTGTGCCACACAAGTATCTCAGGATATGTTTAGCTACAACAAGATGTATTTGCCTTGGTTCACACATAAACTAGCTAAGTGCACTCACTGCATAGAAGATGTCAGGTCTAGTGTTAACTAGATACATCAATGAACCAATCAACTATCTATACGTCGTAGAATCCACTGGTTTTGAACTAGATGCAGCCTCCTTCAACTTATCTAGATTAGTCTCCATGGGTGTAGACATAGGTTTGTAGTCAATCATACCAAACCTTTTTAGAATGTCAATAGTATACTTGCCTTGACTTAGAATCATCTCATCTAGCTTTTGCCAAATTTCTAAGCCAAGAAAGTAATGCATGAGACCTAGATTCTTCATCTCAAACTCAGAAGCTAACTCCTTCTTACATTTTAGAATTAGGTGTTCTTCTCTAGTGATAATCAAATCATCAACATACAAAACTAGAATCAAAGCTTCACCATTTATTACCTTGAAGTAGAGGTTAGAATCTGCATCATTCTTTAAGAAACTCAGACTCAATAGGTAGTGATCAATCCTTTCGTACCAAGCACGAGGAGCCTATTTAAGACCATACAAGGCCTTCTTCAGCTTGCAAACATGAGACTCCTTCCCATGTACCTCAAATCCTTCAGGTTGCTCAATGTAAACCTCTTCTTCTATTACACCATTCAAAAAGGCTGTCTTTACATCCATTTGGTGAATCTTCCATCCTCTAGATGCAACAATGGCAATGATGGTTCTGATAGACCTATAACGAGCTAGAGGAGCAAAAGTTTCTTCATAGTCAACTCCCTCTTTTTGTGAGAACCCTCTAGCCATGAATCTTTCCTTGTGCTTCTCAATGCTCCCATCAGTTGCATGCTTGATTTTGAAGAGCCATTTAGAAGACACCATAGATTTGTCTTTGGGTCTAGGAACTATATCCCAAACATCATTTTTAAGTATGGATTGATACTCCTCAGTCATGGCATCTTTCCATACTTGTTGACTAGAAGCTTCTTCGACACTTGAAGGCTTTGACTCAATGATCTGAATCATCAGGGCAACATAACTAGAGAACTTATGAGGTCTTTTGCTTTCTCTAAAGGCTCCTCTTGGGTCTACAAAACTTTCTACCTTCTGCATTGTCCTTCGAGCCCAAAGAGGTCTTTTCTTTCCAATCACAATATCTAAAGGCCCATCAGTAGGATCCAAGAGTTCAACTGGATCATTATCTTCTTTAGGTTCTGGAACCTCCTTCTGATTCTCTGGAATATGGTCAACTTCCATATCTTGAGGTGGTTCTTCTTCATCCATCTCCATAGGAGTTCCCTTGGATCTTCTGAAAGCAACATCTTCCTCAAATGTGACATCTCTACTAATCTCAATAGATTTCTGACCTAGAATGTAGATTCTGTAGGCTTTTGATGTCTCATTGTAGCCTACCAAAATTCCTTTCTTTCCAGAAGGTTTTAACTTAGTTCTCTTTTCCTTTGGAATATGAACATATACTCGACAACCAAAGATCCTCAAATGACTGACTTCTGGTTTCACCGCTGAGAATGCTTCTTCAGAAGTTTTGTTCTCCAAGATCCTATGGGGACTCCTGTTCTGAACATAGATGGTTGTCCTAGATGCCTCAGCCCAGAGAGAGATTTGTAGATCTTGATCATGGATCATAGCTTTGATTGCTTCCACAATAGACCTATTCTTCCTTTCAGCAATACCATTTTGTTGTGGATTATAGGGAACACTGAACCCCCTCTTAATCCCTGCTTCAATACATAAGTCACGAAAGGTACCAGAGGTTTACTCTCCACCATTATCAGATTTCAAAACCTTGATCCTTTTTCCAGACAGGCTTTGAATTCGTTGAATCTTTCTAATACCTCTTCAGATTCTTTAGATCTCAAGAAATAAATCCAAGTATTTCTAGAGTAATCATCAATAAAAATAATGTAATACAAGAAACCACTAGAAGATGCAATAGACATTGGACCACATAAATCAGAATGAATGAGATCAAGAATACACTTAGATCTACTTTCACTAGAATGAAACGTACCTTTTGTGGGCCAATATTTGATGCCAATGATCACATATGTTGGAAGAGTTATGCACAAGAGATTGAAGGGGACGAGTGCATAGCCTGTAAAGACATTCATGTCTAACTCCAATTACCCGAGCAGATTTGAAGTTGGAGTTCTTTTCCCATATAAGAACTTTGCCTTTAGAAAATGCAACTTGATAACCCTTGTCTTCTAATGCTGAAATGGAGACAAGATCCCTCTTTATGCATGGAACAAATAGTACATCATTCAACTCCAATGAAATGCCAAAGTCCAAGTGAAGAGAGGAGTTCCCAACTCCTTTCATAGAATACCTAGCATCATCTGCAATAACAACTTGTTCACTAGAGTCACTCTCCACTAAATTTGAAAGATGCCCCCTGAACCCGGTGATGTGCCGAGAGGCACCACTAACAATCATCCAAGTGTTGGCATCGGTGAATACATTGCTTGACAAGGCTGAATAGAACAGATAATCACTTGAGTCCTTCTGTGAAGCAACTTCTTCAACATTTACAGTGGCAACCTGTTGCTTAGGTCTAAGAGGACATTCTTTCACAAAGTGGCCATACTTGTCACAACGAAAGCATTGAACCTTGGATAAGTCTCGTTTCCTTTTGAAGGCAGGAGCACCATCATTTCCATTCTCTCGATTCCTCTTTAGGAACCCTTTCTTCAAACCTTTTCCTGTCTTCGACGAATGAGAGGCGAGAACATGTATCTCTTCATTCTTTGAACTTTGACCAATGCCTCTAGCTGCTTGTCTCGACTCCTCTTGAATGTAGCCGATCCTCAACCGATGAAACTTGGGAAGTTTAGATCTTGCACTGATTCCTTGAATAAATGACTCCCATGATAGCAGAAGACCATTGAGAGTGAGTATAGTCAAGTCTTTGTCATCAATCATGTGACCAATTGTAGAGAGTTGATCTCTTATCTCTGAAATCCTCATGAAATAAGTAATTACAGATTCTCCTTTCGCCATTTTCACATGATGAAGTTATTGCTTCAGTGCAAGTGCTCGACTCGTGTTGTTGATTTCATACATCTCTTTCAAAGTTTTAAAAATCTCCCTTGCTGTATCCAACTTGAAGACAATCGGTACATTGACATAATCAACCAACACTTTCTTTGCCCTAGTATCTTTCTTCCTCCACTGTAACTTCTCTTCTTCCTCCTCAGGTTTGGGAACTTTTGTTTTCACAAACTTAGCCAAATCATTCTCTTCCAATGTGAGCATGATCCTGAACCTCCATGATATGTAGTTAGAAATTCCTTCGAGTCTATCCTCGATTTTAAGACCATTCACCATCTTGAAATTTGAGATAGGAGATAGACTGAAAAAGATTAAAGTGAGTGCTGCAAAATAAATCTGATCATGATCTTTTTCAAACCCGCTCTGATACCATGTTAGAGTTTCTTAGATCAGATTATATAATTGAAAGAATTTAAGTATTACAACACGTAAGACAATAAACACATCAAGATACCCTGGGAAAACCCTCCTCCTGAGGGAGAAAAACCCAACAAATAATCCTCTTATATAATATAGGAACAAGAGCAAAAATCTGCTTACAACTTAGGCCCAACAATGGCCAAAAATAGATACAATGAATAGTCGCACCTCTCCTAGATGCAAAAGATACAAATGAATATGTTCTTCCTTGAAATTGGACCGCTGCTACACAAGTGTGAACTTCTTCTAGGCTGTGAATTATGTTTGAATGAACTTGAATGAATAATGTACAAATGAGACCTTGTATATATACAATTGAAGCACCTCTTCAATTAGGTTGGCTCTGTTAGAGAGAATAAATAAACATAATAAGTGCCAAGGGGGTCAGCCCAATACAAAGCAAAATATGCGAACCTAAAGAGGGTCAACCCTTATGTTTAATTGAATCTTTCACAACATAAATTAAATAGCGGAAAGGCTATCATTTAATTTATGCCTTCTTCTTGTAGTGTGTGTGCTGGAAGAATAGCCCTAAGCTGCTTATAACATCAACACTAAAGAATGAGAATCCCGAGCCACTAAAAGTTGAAACTAGGAGGGGCCTTATGTATCCCATCTAGCAGAGCTGGAGAAGCAACATGGGAAATAAAATTGCATTAAACCAAATGGTAGCCCCATAAGTCTTGTTGATTAGTTTCAACATTTGCTGGGAAATGATTCCAATTCCTTATATTTGCATGATTAGGCAGGCCACATAAAGTACATTATTCACATGATGCGTACAAATAAACTTAATATCTGATGACATATTTGTAGACAAACAGAAAGGAGTCCACAATTTAATGATAAAGGATGAACTTTATTAATCTAAAATTTAAATATATTTGCAATAGAAATTGAATGTGAACAAAGAAAGAAAAGACGGTCATTTGCACTCATGGAGAACAATTAGTTGTAGCTAGGTTAAATATAAAAAGATTAAATATCACTAGGTACAGTGCAATGGGGTTTTATGGCTACATGTCCGAGAGCAGTAAGGGAATTTTTTGCAAGAGGAATAAATTATCAGAGAAACAATTACTGGTCAAAAGAGTATCAAGTGCGTCTGTAGCTTGAAATCCTTATGAAGAAAAAACTTCTTGAGGTTCGTTCAGGGAGTTTCTAAATAGACTTGGAAAAATCATAAGAGACAAGGAACTATAAATAACAATTCACTCTCAGTTTTAGGGCATCAATCAGTTCCTTGTTTCCAATTTCCATATCAAAGGAGGTTTTCTTCCATAGTGGTCAAAGTGCTGCAATCAAAGGCTAGAAATTCATTGTCTTGATTCAGGTATGGTTGCTCATGAAGTCAGTCAAGGTCCATATGTGTTTTGTAGCTAAGAGAAGGGATGGATGAGCTCAATAGTTTGTAAACTTGGCAAGTCACCAAGTACTCATAAGCTTTTCCAAACAATGAGTATTCGTAGGGTTTACTCATGGGGTTTTCAATGCTGAGTTTTTTTGAGTTCTATGAAAAACTCACCAAGCACACAGCGAGTTTGTCAACTTGATTTGCTGTGTGTTGTACCCAAACCAATTTTTTGGCTTCATTAAGGCATTTTGCTTAAAATGGTCTAAACCTTGTAAAAATGGGGTGAAAACTCACTTTTTGGGAAAATCAATTATGGACTTTTGGTCAGTGTGATGTTAGGAAAGATACTGGCAAAATTTTTAAAATTTTGAAAATTAGGGTTTCTGGACCCTATTTTTAGGTAAAAAAACCCTAAAAATAGAAACTTGTTAGAATTGGCTGAAATTAATCTGGATTACCTTATTTTGCATCACGATCATAATGGTGAATTTGGTTTCAGTCAAAAGTCAATATAAGCCTGGTGGGTAGTTTTCACTTTTTCAGCAGAAAAGTTACAATCTTCGAGGTCGTCAATGGCAGTTGGCCAATACCAGGTGTCAAATTCTAAGCTTGAAACTCAAAGCATAACATTCTATGATGAAAGATGCTGAAAAAAAAGGTTCTCAACGAAGGGGATTTTCAAATGGCGAAAAGTGCAAACAAATATCCTGTCTGGGAACACTTTCACTATGTAGCGTGGGAGACGCTTGCACAATCAACATACAAATCAAATTTACAGTGTTCGTACATGTGAAAATGGTGAAATACAGTCACACACACACGTCAACAACAATAATGCTCTTACGTGGACAACTTAGCAGCCGATATGGTGACCGCAAAGCGTGAAATGGAGGAAAATACCAAGACCAAAGTAGTATCTACGCCCCTATAGCCCAGGGGGTGCCCTTCATTTTGGAGGTCAATATTTTGTTGTTTCTGGTTGCAAATACTTTCAATCTCTTCGGTTTTCTATCAGCTTTCCGACAAGCTATGGAGTGAGTTTGTTCAAGTTGAAAAACTCTGACAAATGGAAGCAGAAGCAGAAAGTATGAGGAGAGTACACATCACAGAGGCAGTCGAAATTTCCAAATCTGTGCCCTTGAATTAGAACCCTCAGATGTTTGAATTTGTAGTTTCCGTCTCTGGGAAATCTCTTGTGATTCAGCCCAACTTCACGTTGCACCCATTCGCAAGATCGTCAGACAAGCTGAGTGACCGTGGCAGTGGTTCTAGTGGGCACGTAAAATGAAGGGTAGATAAAAGTGAAATATCAAATTGCTCCTCTGTTGGCTAGGGGCGCCTTGCCTTTAGGCCAGTTAGATGAGGTTTCTTGCAACTATCATCTTCATGAGACCTATGTGGAATCCTCCTAGCTATTCAGTGAATCTATTTTTCAGCCGTTAGGATCTGTTAATCACGCGTAATCAATGAATTTGTGCAAAATGAGGACAAGTGGAAAAATGGCTATGGGTTTTACACATTACCTTGAAAAAGGCACCCTTCTTGTAGAGGCATTAAATGCAGTTTGTTTGCTTTGTCTCTCCCAAGAAAATCTCTTCCAAGTTGTTCCAGCTACGTAGCAAGCCCGTCAGCACGCAGATCGGAGCAATCCAGCTCCTGGTAGTGAGGGTCAAAGTAGGGCACTTAGTTGAAATTGACAAAATGCAAAGTTGTGCTGATTTTTTTTTTCTCCTCTGCAAGCCAGGGGTGCCCTTGCATTTGGGGGTCTTAATCCAGCATTCAGGTCTTACAGGTGCAGTCATCAGGTGTGTAATTCTTCTAGCTATGCGATGGATCCAGTGTCTAGTCGACGGGAGTCATCATTCATCGGCAACGACAGTTTGAAGCGTCAAATGGCAAATAAAAAAAATGGCTGTGTGGAGTTTCTTACGAAATTACACATCTCCTTGAAAAAGGCACCCTTCATTTTGAGGCACCAGATTCAGTTTTCTGAGGTCACAACATCCAGTAGGCATTTCATCAGTTTTGATCTAACTATGTGATGAATCCTTCAGCTTAGTTTCAGCATCACCCAAGCATCCATAAATCAGAGTTCAATAGAGGTTGTTGTGACATTTTCAATAAGCTACAAAGTAGGAAGTTAGCAAAAAATCTCAACTTTTGCAAATGGACACCTAGAAAGTCAAATTTTGACTTTTCGGAATCAGAGAAATATTCTAAGGTGACCCAAAATGAGAGACTTCAGTTAACTCATTAAAATAATATTAAAATTCAGTTTTCACATGTCAGTATGCAAAGGGCGAATTTCTTCAATATTTTAATATTGGCACCTATTTTAAGACTCACTGCAATTCGCATGTTGAGTTTAAACTGAATATTTTAATATTTTTTATCTTTGAAACTTCAACTTAGTATCTGTTGCACGAGGTGGGGTCCAATCAGATTACTTCTTTCCAAATCAAGGTTTCTTCTTGCAGTTGGTGCCATAAACCTAAGATTTTCTCTATTTATTTCAAGATGGCATCCATTTCTCTCATAATAGGTTTCATGTGCAAGCGAGTTTTCTCTTATGCAAGCATTTGAAGGCATCAGTTTTCAGATTTCCTTGCAGATACAAGTCCAGATTCATTAGCAAATTTCATACAGACATAGGCGAATTTCTACAGAAGTAGAGAAAACAAACAAATAAAAAATTCTATCTTCTGTCTAAATTTCTTCTATTTCTTGTCTTAGGTATTCTTCGCATGTCAAAGAAAACGACCAAATTTTCAGAAACGAAGCATCTGGGTTCGTGTATTTGAGCATCAACAAGAATACCCATGTCTTAGATAATTTCGTGAAAATTGCCCCATTGCCTCTATTCTAGAGCTCTGTGCTTTTTTCCAAAATTTTCTTTTGCATGTTAGCCTTAAATGTATTTTTTCCAAAATCTATAGATCTGGGTTGTGTTAAAATTCAATTCTGCACAAAACCCATGTTCCAGATTCTTTTCGGAAAATTGCCCCAGTGCCCCTAATTGTCAGTTTAGATCTCGACTGAAAACCTTTTGCATGCAAGCCTAAATCACAATTTTTTGAATTTCTGAAGTTGTGGGTCATCTTAGAATTTGATTTTGCACAAAACCCACTTTTCAAAAAATTTCGTGAAAATTGCCCTCCGACAAAGTATTTTTAGCCTCATCTGGAGTGATTTTTGGCTTTCGAGAGAAGTTGTCAGAACATAGCCATGTTCACAATCAACAAGCAAATTTTTCAGAATGTAATACACACAGAACGAATTCAGGACCAAGTCGGTCCTAATTCATGATTTCATTGGAACAGTTGATACGAATTTGCATAAGGTGCTTCCACAGGCTATTTTGGATCCGAAAAAGATAAATTCAACAATACTTCAAAACAACGAAAGGTCAGGGTTGCTAGAGGCCGCTTCTATCCCCATTTTAGTTCAAAGCTTTGAATTCGTATTGTCTTGTATCAAGCATTACAATTCTACAGCTCGCGAAATTCAGTCAGCGGATGGACGAGTGATTTGCAATTTCAAAACTCATGAAATTGAGAAGTGTTTTGGTATTCCTTCACATCCAAACAATCGTGTCATTACCATAGAATTGTGTGAAAAAGCCTTCAATGCTGATAAGGATGTATCTCAAAACAAAATTGTTGAAAGATGGTTGAAAGAAAAGAAAATCAAATTGCCACATAATGTCGGTCGTGGAGAGTTCAGGGATGAGTATGCAATTTTGAGCACTCTTCTTAATCGTATCTCTGGTCATTTAGATGCAGATAAATTCCAGCCTTGGATGTATTATGTCATTGCTTAAACTGTTTCCAGGCGAGAATATTATGACTGGGCTTCTTTGATCAGCGACGTCATTCACAAACAAATTACTGGATTCCTTGTTGCCCATGAGTTTCACATGTGTTCTTATCTCATATACTTGATTGCACATCAGAATCAATTTAGAGGTTTGAACACCACTAGTGTTCTTAGTGTGTAGAAAGTTTATCAGTACTATGATCAGCTTGAGTTCACGAAGTTTGAACGACATTTCAAGCATGTGCAGGAAGCATTTTTGATGTACACAGTGAGAGATCTAGATCGGGAGTTACATGTGCGAATTTTAGCGGTTGCTCGTGAGGCAATGGCAGAATGGGCTGACTGGTTCATTTTGTTCCCTATATATACTTACATCCGGGTCTATGGTTATACAAGAAATCTAGCCATGCTACCACGCTATCCTTCGGAAAAGATGGTGTTCATGGAGTTTCTAAGGCAATTGTCTGAAGTCCATTCATGGTTGCATCACAAGCACAAGCCAGTAGCCAGTTTTCCTTTGTAGATGGGAATCTACCGATGTAAAACAATAGTTGATGCTAAGACTGCAGGTCAAGAGTTAGAGAACCTCAAGCTCAAGTACCTTATCGATGCACATGCATATGACCCTTGGAATTATTATTCAATGCATCTTGGGGGTCGTCCACATCATAAGCCTACTATGGAGGACTACTGGGTAAGTTGCGAGGATGATTTCGAGGTGTGCCGATGCAGTTACAGCAGGTTCACTCTCTCACAGATTTCCCTTTACATGTCAGAGGATATTGAAGGGTTGTCAAATGATGATGGGGATATAATTCCTCAATTCTTCAGAGAGTAGGTTGATACATAGCCACTCCCAGCTATTGATTGGTACACCCAGGAGTATTCATCTGTAGAAGAGAGAAAATGTAGATCTATTCAAAATTGCATACTCTACCTAGAAAGCAAGAAAATAAGGAGGGCAGTCATGCCAAGCACAAAGCTGCCATTGGTGGGATCTACACTGCCATCCTCATCAAAACCTAAACAAAAGAAAAGGAGTAAACCTCTTCAGAGAAACAAAGTGTCTGATAAATCAAAAGGGAAGGCACTTGTTGCTGAAACACAAGTGGAGCTAGCCACAGATACAGTACAGAGCATGCTAGAGCTGGAGGTACAACCTCCTTTGCCATCACCGACACCACAATAGCTCTCGGTTCTAATTCACATTGATTTGGACTTGGATTCGCCACTGCATAGCCATACTTCTACACTTTCTACCTCATCAGGACCTCTTGTGACTAGCACCGATCCATCTAGTGAGATTAGTCGAGACTCGTCTTGGCTTGAGAGTCAGCTGGGTAGGAAGAGGAGGCAGTCGTTATACATACTTGACCACTCAGACTTTGATCACATCTACTAGGATCCATTAGATAAGAGGATTAAGAAACAAGTTCATGTGGAGAGGAATGCTAAGGAAATAAGTGTTGAGACTGTAGTACCTCCATCAGACAAGAATTTGGATGAGTTAGAAGTTGAGGACTTTGAAGTTATCAAGGTTAACCTTGGCAGGAGTATACGCCAAACAGAGGTTGATTTTCTTTGAGTTGCATCTGACGACATAATGGACAAAGTGACAAAAGACGTTGAAGACAAGGTAGTCCTCAAGGCTGAAAATCAACAGCTTCGTCAATACATCTCTAATCTCATCCATAGGCCTGAGAACGTCACCATTTCACTCCCATAGATGGTAGAGCCACCAACAGAACAGGGTCAGCTCAATCAGATGGTTGTGTACGGAAAGTGCATGATGGATTGGAAAGAGGAGTTTATCACTAAGGGTCGCTTTGTACTTGCAAAACTATTTCAGTTGAGATACAACACCTGCGAACTCCATTTGCAAATTCATTATCTAGAGTGCAGCTTGGCGGTTGACAAACCTCGAGATGATATCTTGATCACTCACCTGGGGACGACATACGACTCGATTGCTGATGAGGAAGATAGAGAGGCTATTTTTGATTGGAGAACACAACTAATCTTCAAGGCAAAAATATAGGAAAAGATAACTTCAGAGTTGGCCGAGAGTAGAGAACATGTGACTGCTGCACTTCATTACGTGAGAGCTTTTGTGTCAAAAGTTCCTTGCCGATATCAACATGAGGGTGGTGAATATGTTGAGCTTGCAGACATTCAGTTAGAATTGTGAACTCTCATCCATGGTATTTTCAGTGGAGACTCTATTGGCTATAAGTTAGATCAACTGACAATCATGTCAGCATTGTTCGATGAGGCAGTCCGAAGAAGAGGTGAACTTTAGAGCCAGATCACAAGTGGTGAGGATATGTTGTGCAGACATCGTGTACTACAAAAGAGTATCAGTGCCCCAGATGGTGATGTAGTCAACGACCTCATGGAGGGGTTAGTTGCACGAGATCAAGGCTAGTGAACTTCAGTTCAGGGTGTCCCATCTTTTTCAAGATAGACATTAGACATAGGAGTTAGACTCGATGCTTCTTTTCAAGTTAACTCATTGTTCCTTTTTTGAACACCACGTCTTTCTTGGAATCATCTATGTATAGTTGGAGTTATTAGTTAGTTTTCATTTCAATAAGGATGTGCAAGTTGCACATGTCCATTTTGTTGAGTCTTGTTTCAGTTAACTGATGGTATCTTTCTAGTTAACGGTGTAGTTTCATTCAATTAGGTTTAGAGAATAAAGATCTTGCATGCTGCGAGACTCTAAGTTGACTCAAGGTGATTTTAGGGTTGCCTACACCTTTGATGTCTATAAATAAGAGCTTTTAGCTCATTTGTAAATAAATTTTGCATATGATAGCAATATATGTTGAGCCTACCTTGCCTGTAATATTGTTATTTTGTATTTTTTCATGAGTGATTATTGTTATTGTTACCAATTTTTAGTACCTTGCTTAAAATTGGTAATCATAGGAGCAATTACTTGTTGGGGTACAAATTTTTTTATTACAAGTCATCCAACAAAATTTTTGTTCTTAGAGTGAAACTATGTTTAGGAATGATTTAAAAAATCATTCAACAATTCAAACTAAACTAGTTGAATAGTTCAACAAAGTAGAAAATAAACAAATTTCATTGAAGAAAACAATGTTCAAGCTGAACCTCATTTGCAGCAATTTGTTTTTGTATAAAGTATTGCTGACATAAGAACAAGAATGCAAGGAATCAATCATTTGATTACAGAATATGTTTTAGAGCAATTGCAATTGCATTGTTTCATTGTGCAAATGGAATTAATTCATCAGATAATGGAAGCCATTGCATTTCATGAGCAATTCATTTATTGATAAAATGTTTTGTAACCCCACACAAGTCATGGGAGTAGCCTGATTTGTTTATTTTCAAATGCTGGAAGAAAGAAAAAATGCATTACACAACTGGAAATAACATAAGAGTAAGGAGAAAAGGTGATTCGTCATTGCCTGGAATGACGAATCATAGTCGTAGTCGTGTTGACTTCATGTCTATCTCCAATATTGGTGTCGACTCCAACTTCGAGGTTTACTTGCAAAATTGTGAGGAGTGGTGTTAGAGCAATGAGAAATTGCATTCTGCCTTATCCCTACATTACCAATAGAAATGGAATGTACATCCTATCAATCATTCGCCAATTAAAGAGAAAAGCAGAGCATCAAAAAGAACCATTGAATCTACTGTTTTTATTAAATTATTTGTGTTATGTGTAGATACATGAAACAAATCAAAAAGGAAATCGTTGATTCATTTTTTACTAACTGGTTTTCGTCATGTGTAGAAACAGGAAATGTAATATTGTTGTTTATTCATTAGTATCAATATGAGTGGGGTAAAATGCGACTCCCACAATGGTGGAGCCCAACTCATTGAATGTTTTATGCAAAGTGAATATCATAAAATCAAAGTTGTGTCTTAGAACAACTTCATATAAAGAAATCATTACATCATCATAATCTATGCATAACTTTTATGTATGTTTAAGTGCATATTATATTTCCTGACAAATTTCTTGATAATAAAGAAGGAAGGCAAATAAAAAAGCATTGTGATACAATCCAATAATCTTTGTGCAAGGAGAATATTCCGTCTTGAATATTGAATATAGAGAGCAGCCATGAAAGAGAGATATTACTCCACAGTAATAAAAAAAAGGGGGTTTCTTTTTTTTGTAATTTGAATTTGAGCAAGGTTTCTTTTATTTCATAAGAAATTAAAGCCACATGATGCAGTAAAATACAAAATTCAAAATGATCAAACCAACATAAGGAAGCATGAGCTCAAGCTACAGGAATGTGATTTTACAGAAATGGAGAAAATTAGACGTTTTCTTTGTATATAGGTAAGATTTCATGATCTTACTACAGTGAAAACTTAATGCCCATTTTCAAAACACAAATGTAGAGGCCACATTTTAATCTTTATGCAGTAATACACAGAGAAAGGAGAAAACGTAGAGGCCAATTTTAGAGTTCATTAATGGCAGCCTCTCTCTTGGAGGGTTTTGAAGGAAGCAAAAATATAGAAAGACCAGCTAGAGGCCATGGGTTTCCTCATTGAAAATCTCCACATAAGCTCTCAAAACTACAAAGAATGCTTTGAAAGTTTCCAAAGATAAAGAAAGGATCAAAGAGTCTTCTCATGGTGATCATCAAACTTTCAATAGAGTAATCATTTTTATTTCAACAAAGATAGGAATATTTTTGCAGCTTTCAAAGTTTACAGAGGTCGACTTCTATCATGGCGGCCAAAGGGAGAAACCCAGAAGAAGAATACAGGAGGGTTCGCCATAGAGGGAGAGTTTTCTTCCATTTATACTAAGAAAATACACTCCAAAGAAGAGAACAACATGTATTCATGGTGCCAAAGTTAGGAAACCAACACAAAAAGAGAATGAAATATACCAAAATAATAATGATGCCACGACCTGTAAAGGCCTCAAAAACTTCCAGATTCAACAAAGGTCAGACTTGCCTCTTTCAAATCTCTAGAAATTCTTCAAAAAGTGGCATAAGTTGGTGAGGTTCCCAGTAAATCTCAGCCAAGGGTTTCATGGCGGATCAATGCCTTCTTGCATCTAAACTTGAGATGAGCCTTCAAGAATGGCATATGGAAACAAAGATTCAGTTCATCCCAATTATGAGTGGAAGATGGTTGCAATCCCCTATACTACTGCAATTATTTTTCCTTCATAAGTGGTTAAGATCCTAACAACTACATTGTTCTCAGTAATATTATGTAAAAAACTTATATTGGCCACATCTTGAATGTGTTCTATTGGGGTATTAGTTGTTTGACTAGTGAAATAGGGAATTCTTTTCAAGACATTCACTAGTATGTCATCCCTTTGGGCTAACATAAGAGGACTACCACCATTAAAAGTGATAAAAACTTAGGTTCTTGGGATAGCCATGTGAAACATAGTTTTATTTATTTAGATAGTAGGTGTTCTTGTATATGTTTATATACCGAAAAGAGGTGTAGACTAATTTCTACAAGATGGTGTTATAGGAGTTTTGGTTCTTCTTATTGGGTATAAATAATAATTTTCTTCTTCTAAAAGTATAAATGGTAATTTAGAGTATAGCAAATTACCTCTAGAAGATGCGCTTGTCTAAATTTTGGGTATGAAACTTGGTAGGTTGGTCTAGAACCAAGATGTCGAGTTTCTTATAGAGTTACTAGGTACCTTTTGAATTTCCTCCTTAAGGATGAATATGCTAAGAGAAACACCACTTTCTTGGCAAGATGAAATAGAGCTCATCACACTAGTCCCACCAAGCATTCCACAAACTATTGTCACGTGCAATTCCACCTTGTTGAACTAGTTCCAACATTCCAATGACACAATGGGCTTGATCTCAAGTGTGGGACCCTTGTTGAGATCAGATGTCTAGAGAAAGTAAAATTCCTTTAGAATATGAATGCACCAATGTTGATCCAACCCATCATTGAATAACTCTAAATTAATCCTATAACTAATATCAAAGAATAAGGAGAAAAATAAATGTAGAAAGAAAAGGTACCTGAATTGAAGTAATTCTTCTTACTTACTACAACACACAAATGCAATTCCAAAAGTATTTACATAGACTTATGTTCAACTAGCTCTTAGAGGTTTGTGTGAAGGTTAAATTTTTACAAATATTAGAAGGGAGAAAAATAATCCACAACTAATCTAGTAAAAATAGTTTTTAACACAATATACAAGAATACAAAAAATAGTGAAGGATATTCAAATGTGAAGGTAAAGATGTTTTACACTACATATTAGAGGGGAAGAAAGATAAAAAGGACAATTTACACTAATTAAAGGATTTTAATTCAATTTACAGTTATAGAGATGCAAAAATTGTATGAGTTTGCTAGAGAAATGGAAGAGAAAACCATTATAAATGAGCCTCAATTAGGATTTATTCTAAGACAAAGACCACTGAAACCCTAAAAACCCTAGTTTCCTATAGGACCAATGGAGAGAAAAAACTTGTTGAACTCAATTGATGCAGAGTATGCAGGGAAGGTAAGAACTTTGATGGAAAGCTTCTCTCAAATACTCTATGTGGACACATCGAACCCACTATTCCTTCACCAAACAATACAATCACCTAATTTGGGCTCTCACATCGAGAAGTGACCAATGGGATTGGGGAAGGTTTAGACACACTAAACATGAAAAATTATAGTTATTCCACCTTACTTTGTGCTTAGAAACTCTCATCTACCAATTGCTCCCATATAAGCCTATGCATCCTTGTAGCCCTGTCTAACCAAGACAGTCAAAATAAAAGTTTGTTATGGAATCAAACCAGGGAAATACAACTAGATTTAGACATCCCTTAAGAACCCCAACAAGTCCCCAAACTCACAAGACAAGACACCAAAAGGAAATATTCCAATTGACTAGATTTTAATGCCACAAGGGGGCCTAATTAGGTTGCACAATGAAGGAATCAGTATACCTAGGAACTCCCCAACACCCTTAATAACAAAAAAAGGTTCCTTTGGACTGCCCAAGACCCCTTTCACACATTTCAAACATTATCCTTGCATGCACACTCAACAATTTGCAAGATACACACTTCAAAGATCAATTCCAAGCCTGTCACATAGAGATGCCAGGCCTAGGACATCAAGGATCTCATGCCAAAATCCATGTCTCTTCCAAAAACCACTTGAAAAATAAAGAGTACTCATAACCCTACCATTCCACCAAGAATTATATTTTTCCCACGGTGGAATGGGAAGATACAAGCATTTTTGTGTTCAAACTCTAGTTTGGTAGGTTTCAAACTCACTTCCAAAAATATAAGTGTATCTTCCTTATCACTTGATGAAATATCCTCAAACCACCACCAAAAGAAAGGTAAATCTCTCCTTTATTTTTCCATGGGTGTTTTGTATCTGTACAGAGAAGTCACAGTCCGTACCAAGCAGACAAACAGAGAAAAACGTTGGAAAATATAGAAAAAAGAGTTTTTTTGCATTCAATCCTTCAAAAATACAACAACCAACCTTGCCTTGACCACAATGGAAGATTTTTAAACATATCTCCTCATTTCCCAAGGGTCCCCAACTGATTTTCAAATAGGTGACCGTTTGCTACATCATTTTACAACTTTTTGAAAAGTTGTCTAAGTTGCTAAGCAACTTTTGACAACTTTTAGAAACTATGAATGCTTACAAAAGTTTCAAGTATTTGCATGACTCAAATGACCACCAACTGACCCTAGACACACCTGATTTAGACATAAACCCATAAAACTGCAAATTGCATCGATTTCACCACTTGGTTACACCATGGCAACTTTTTCCTTTTTTAGGACCTCAGTGCACCAAGTTTACAATGTAACTTTGGAACTTATTACAACCTATTAAAAATGGTCCATTGGACCTTATTACATCATGAGCATGTTGAAAAACAAAAACTAACAAGACAAAGGCCTCATGGAGGCATGAGAACCCCTAGGTGCCCCTGCACCATACACCCGGGGTTGGAAAGATTTCAAGTTCCACCTGAGATCAGTTGCTGCAGAGAAGAACCATGGTCTTTGATGTCTCCACTCATCCAAGTTGCAACCTCTGGTGGTAGACCATTCCATTTAACCAGGTATTCATTATACACCCTGTTTCTCATCCTTTTTACCTCGTTGGTGTCTAGGATTGCTTCACACTTCAAGGGTTTTGAAGGTGACAAGTCTTGCACCCAATCTTCATCAATTTATATACCTTCACCTACATCCAAAGATCCCTTAAAGGGGTACAATTCAGTAACATTAAATATAGGAGAGATAGCCACTCCAGGGGGGAGTGTTATCCCATAGGCATTCTAACCAAATTTGTGGATTATTTTGTGAGGGCCTATCTTCTACATTTGGAGCTTGATGTATCTAGACTTGGGTAACCTCTCCTTCTTCAAATGTGAAAGAACCAGGTCTCCCACCTTGTATTGGAAATTTCTCCTCTTCAAATCTGCTTTCTCCTTGTATTTCTCCACACTTTTCTTGAGATTTTCCTTCACTTGTTCATGTATGTCTCTCATTGCTATTGAAAACTCCTCTCCTTCCGCACTCTTCATCTTATTTCCTTTCAAGTCTCTCAATTCAAATATATCCCTTGGGCTAATTCCATACACCACCTCAAAGGGACATTTGCCTATGCTTCTGTTTATGGAGTCATTGTATGCATATTTGGCTTGGGGCAACACTAGATTCCATTGTAGGCCATGTTCTTTTGTCAAACACCTAAGAAAATTACCAAGTGACCTATTTACCACCTCTATTTTCCCATCCGTTTGAGGATGGTAGGCATAACTATATGCCAAATATTTGCCTAGCTTCTTCCACAAGGTCCTCCAAAAGTGACCTATGAATTTGGCATCCTCGTCTGATACAATGTTCAATGGAAGACTATGGATTCTCACAAATTCTTTGAAAAATAGTCTGGCAATGTTAGAGGTATCACTAGAGCATTTAGAAGGGATAAAGTGTGCCATTTTTCTGAATCTATCTACCACTACAAAAACACTATCAACACCTCTTTGTGTCTTAGGCAGTCCTAGGAAAAAGTCCATATTTATGCTTTCCCAAGGTCTATTGGGAATGGGTAGAGGTTGGTAGAGGCTTGCATTTGAAGTGGTTCCCTTTGCTCTTTGACATATGGTGCAATTATCCACCAAATTCCTCACATCCACCTGCATTCTAGGCCAAATGTAGAACCTTCTAACTCGAGCCAAGGTTTTATCAAGTCCAAAGTACCCTCCAAGATTCCCACTATGCTTCTCCTATACAAAGTTCCCCCTCATAGAAAATTTGGGTATGCACAATTGAGCCCCTTTGAACAATAGACCATCTTGCAAAACATAATCAAAATATTCATTGTGAAAAGCATCTAAAAATTGAAAGCAAGTATCAAAAACATCCTTGAAGTCCTCATCTTCCTTGTACATACCTTTAAGGTCTTCTATACCCACACTTTGAAATTGTACTTCTTGGACCATCATGACCCTTCTACTAAGGGCATCAACAACTTTGTTTGCTTGTCCTTTCTTGTGTTTGATGGAGAAAGTGTATGCTTGTAGGTATTCAACCCACTTCATGTGCCTTTGGTTGAACTTGTCCTGTCCATTCAAGAAGCTAAGTGCATGGTTATTAGTAAACACAATAAACTCCTTTGGTAATAAGTAATGTCTCCATTTCTTTAGGGCTTGAACCATAACATAAAGTTATAGGTCATAGGAGGAGTATTTTCTCTTTGCCTCATTTAGTTTTTCACTAAATAATGCAACCAACCTCCCTTCTTGGCTTAGGACAACACCTATAGCTTGACCACTTGCATCACATTCAATGGTAAATACCTTATTAAAATCAAGTAAAGTAAGGATAGGTTGCTGAGATACCTTTGTTTTCAAGCATTCAAACCCTTCATTTGCTTCTTTGATCCATAGTAACTTACTCTTCTTGTCTCCCTTGATTGTGTCTATGATGGGTGCACCTGTGTGGCTAAAGTTCCTTATGAATTTTCTATAGAAGCTTACAAGACCATGAAAGCTTCTCACATCACCCACTGAATTAGGTGGTGGAAAATTGAGAATGGCCTCAAACTTTGATGGATCCATCTTCAAATTTCCCTTTTATATGACAGACCAAAGATACAATAACTCCTCCTTCATGAACTCACACTTTAGCAAGCTAATCAACAACTTCTCTTCAAGAAAACTTCTTAATACCTTGTCAAGATGCTCCAAATGGTCCTCTTGGGACCTGCTAAACACAATAATGTCATCCAAATAAACCACAACAAATTTTACAATAAAGGGTTTCAATACCTCATTCATTAATCTCATGAAGGTACTGGGTGCATTGGATAGACCAAAAGGTATCACCATCCACTCATAAAGACCTTCATTAGTCTTAAATGTTGTCTTCCACTCATCCCCTTCTCTGATTCTGATTTGATGGTACCCACTCTTCAAGTCAATATTTGAAAAATAGCAAGCCCCTCCTAGGGTAGTCCATGAGATCCTCCATTCTTGGCATAGGAAACCTACACCTTATGGTTATCCTATTGATGTCTCTTGAATAAGTACACAACCTCCATTTTCCATCCTTCTTTGGAGCCAACACAATAGGGACTGCACAAGTTCTTAGACTCTCCCTAATTAGGCCTTTATCCAATAGTTCTTGAACTTTTTTTGTTATTTCTTCATTTTGAGTAGGGGTCATCTTGTAGGCAGCCTTATTAGGAAATTTGGCACCTGGAATCAGGTCTATATAGTGACTGATATCTCTGATTGGTGGCAGGGAACTAGGTAAGTCATCTACCACAATGTCATTGGACTTCTTCAATAGGTCTTGGACTTCACTATGAATGGTTTCTCCTTTCTTTATGGAAAAAACTGACCTACATTTTGGCTTGACAATCAAGGAAAACCCTTAACCTCCCCCTTTCTTTAAGGTCTTCAAAAACTCTTTCTCTCCCATCAGCATGACACTAGATCCAAGTTGTTTGTCTATGCCCTCATCCAACAAAGGGTTCAAGGTGAATGATTGTCCATCTTTGTTTATCTTATAAGTGTTTTTCTGACCATCCTGATGTGCTTTCCTTTCATATTTCCAAGGGCGAACTAGAAGTATGTGGCAAGCATCCATGGGAATAATATCACAAAGGATTTTGTCCTTATAGTCTCCAATATGGAATTCTACTGAAGATTGCTAATTGAAAAGAACTTGTTGACATTTGTTCAACCGAGACACCCTATATGGTGTGGGATGAGGAGTTCTTTTTAGATTTAGTTTCTAAACCATTTCTAGGGACACTAAGTTATCTGTGGAGCCTAAATCTACAATCACCTTGCATACCTTTCCATGGGATTTGCATGAGGTCCTGATCAAAGACTTCCTTTGGGGTGGTTCCTTAGTGTTTGGAACCTTAAGAAGTGTCCTCATCATCAAAATTTCTCTAAAATCAAGGTCAGGAGGTCTGGAAGGTGAGTTCACACTTTGAGCATCTTCTTCTTGCACCAATTGGTTCCTCCTATCCCCGCCTTGGAAGTTTGAAGCTTGTTTCTCTGGACATTTGAAGGCTGGGTGTCCAAACTGATTGTAATTAAATCACCTACCAGAGAAGGTATTGGAATCCCTTCCCGATCCATTGGATCTTCCTCTTCCATTAGGCCTCCTACCCCTAAATCCACCTCTTGATTCATGACTTGGTTCTTGGCTTCCACTTGATTCCCCTTGTGATATTTTTGATTGATTTCTTCCACCAAAGCTTCCTCTTCCTCTAAAATTTCTGCCTCTACCCCTTCCTTTCTACTCTTGCTTCCTCCTCAACTTCTCTTCAACCCTACATGCCACTTGGAAACACTCTTCCACTGTCTTGGGGGTCACTAGGTTGATCTCATCTTTAATTGCAAACCTTAGGCCATTTATGTACTTGGCTACTTTCTCCTTTTCCTTCTCCACATGGCCACACCTCATACTAAGTTTGTGAAATTCCTCAGTATAGACAACCACATCCATGTGTTTTTGTTTTAGGTTATGCAGTTTCCTGAACACTTCCACTTCATAGTCTAAAGGAAGGAATTGTGCCTTCAATTTTCTCACCATCCTATCCCATGAGTTAATCATGGGCTTGACCAATTTCACCCTTTCTCCTTGGATGTAGTTCCACCACGTTAGTGCAGACCCTTTCAACTTGGTCTTTGCAAACTTGACCTTCTTGTTTTCTACCACTTTCGTATACTCAAAGTAGTTATTCAAAGCATCCACCCATTCTATCACTTCTTCAACATTCATCTTTCCCCCATATGTTGGTAGATCCATCTTCGCTTCAGGGGTCTCTCCTCTTATGGATTGCAAAACACCAAGGAGTCTCCTTTCCACAAGAGCCATCTCCTCTTCTTGTGGAGGATCTCCATCCTCACCCTCTACATCTTCCTCTAACATACTCTCTTCATTAGTAGCCACTCTTCTTGTTTCTCTGGCTTCTAATGCTTCTACCTTCTCTCTTAAGGCTTTCAACTCCTTTGCAACCACAAACCCACCTTTTGGAGGTATTGTTCCTTCACACCTCAATGACTCACAATATTTTCTCAACCTTCACAATCAAAACATGGCTCTGATACCACTCTAATGCAGAGTATGCAGGGAAGGTAAGAACTTTGATGGAATGCTTCTCTCAAATAATCTATGTGGACACACCAAACCCAATATTCCTTCACCAAAATATACAATCACCTAATTTGGGCTCTCACATCCATAAATGACCAATAGGCTTGGGGAAGGTTTAGACACACTCAACATGACAAGTTATAGTCATTCCACCTTACTTTGTGCTTAGAAACTCCCATCTACCAATTGCTCCCATATAAGCCTATGCATCCTTGTAGCCCTATCCAACCGAGACAATCAAAATAAAAGATTGTTATGGACTCAAACCAGGGAAAGAAAACTATATTTACACATCCCTTAAGGACTCCATAAGTCCCAAAACTCACAAGACAAGACGCCAAAAGGAAATATTCTAATTGATTGGATTTCAATGCCACAAGGATGCCTAATTAGGTTGCACAATGAAGGAACCAGTATACCTAAGAACTCCCCAAAACCCCTACTACCACAAAAAGGTTCCTTTGGACTCCCCAAGACCCGTTTCACACATTTCAAAAATTATCCTTGCATGCACACTCAACAATTTGCAAGATACACACTTCAAAGATTAATTCTAGGCCTGTCACATAGAGATGCAAGGCCTAGGGCATCAAGGATCTCATGAAAAACTCCATGTATCTTCCTGAAACTATTTGCAACATAAAGAGTACTCCTAACCCTACCATTCCACCAAGAATTAGATTTTTCCAACAGTGGAATGGGAAGATACAAGCATTTTTGTGTTCAAACCCTAGTTTGGTAGGTTTCAGACCCACTTCCAAAAAAAAAGTGTATCTTCCTTATCCCTTGATGAAATTTCCTCAAACCACCACCAAAAGAAAGGTAACTATCTCCTTTATCTTTCTATGGGTGTTTTGTATCCGTATAGGGAAGTCACAGTCCGTACCAAGTATAAGAAGAAAGAAAAAATGCTAGAAAAAATAGAAAAATGAGTTGTTTGCATTCAATCCTTCAAAAATGCAACAACCGACCTTGCCTCAAAAACAACAAAGGATTTTTAAACATATCTCCTCATTTCCCAACGGTCCCCAACTGATTTTCAAATGGGTGACCATTGGTTACATCATTTTGCAACTTTTTAAAAGGTTGTCTAAGTTGCTAAGCAACTTTTGACAACTTTTAGCAACTATGAATGCTTATAAAAGTTTCAAGTATTTGCATGAATCAAATAACCACCAACTAACCCTAGACACACCTAATTTAGACATAAACCCATAAAACTCCAAATTGCATCGATTTCACCACTTGGTTACACCATGGCAACTTTTGCCTTTTTTAGGACCTAGGTGGACCAAGTTTACAATGTAACTTTGGAACCTATTAAAAATGGTCCATTGGACCTTATTACACCATGAACATGTTGAAAAACAAAAACCAACAAGACAAAGGCCTCATGGAGGCATGAGAACCCTTGGGTACCCCTGCACCATACACCTGGGGTTTGAAAGATCTCAAGTTCCACCTGAGATCAGTTGCTACAGAGAAGAACCATGGTCTTTGATGTCTCCTTCACTCATCCAAGTTGCATCCTTTGGTGGTAGACCATTCCATTTAACCAGGTATTCATTATACACCCTGTTTCTCATCCTTTTTACCTCTTTGGTGTCTAGGATTTCTTCAAGCTTCAAGGGTTTTGAAGGTGGAAAGTCTTGCACCCAATATTCATCAGCTTCTATACCTATACCTACATCCAAAGATCCCTTAAAGGAGTACAAGTCAATAAAATTAAATATAGGGGAGATAGCCACTCCAGGAGGGAGTGTTATCCCATATGCATTCTACCCAAATTTGTGGATTATCTTGCGAGGGCCTATCTTCTTCATTTGGAACTTGGTGTATCTGCCATTGGGTAACCTCTCCTTCTTCAAATGTGAAAGAACCAAGTCTCCCACCTTGTATTGGACATTTCTCCTCTTCAAATATGCTTTCGCCTTGTATTTCTCCAGACTTTTCTTGAGATTTTCCTTCACTTGTTCATGGATGTCCCTCATTGTTATTGAAAACTCCTCTCCTTCCGCTATCTTCCTCTCCATTCCTTTCAATTTTCTCAATTCAAATATACCCCTTGGGCTCATTCCATACACCACCTCAAAGGGAAATTTTCCTATGCTTTTGTTTATGGAGTCATTGTATGCATATTCGATTTGGGGCAACATTAGATCCCATTGTAGGCCATGTTGTTTTATCAAAAACCTCAGCAAATTACAAAGTGACTTTTTTACCACCTTTGTTTTCCCATTCGTTTGAGGATGGTAGGTAGAACTATATGCCAAATTTGTGCCTAACTTCTTCCATAAGGTCCTCCAAAATTGACCTATGATTTTGACATCCCCATCTGATACAATGTTCAATGGAAGACCATGGATTCTCACAAGTTCTTTGAAAAAAATTCCTACAATGTTAGAGGCATCACTAGTTTGTTTACAAGGGATAAAGTGTGCCATTTTGCTGAATCTATCTACCACTACAAAAACACTATGAACCCCTCTTTGTGTCTTAGGTAGTCCTAGGACAAAGTCTATACTCATTCTTTCCCAAGGTCTATTGGGTATGGGTAGAGGTTGGTAGAGGCCTACATTTGAAGTGGTTCCCTTTTCTCTTTGACATATGGTACAATTATCCACCAAATTCCTCACATCGACTTGCATTCTAGGCCAAAAGTAGAACCTTCTAATCTGCTCCAAGGTTTTATCAAGTCCAAAGTGCCCTCCAAGACTCCCACTATGCTTCTCCTTTACCAAGTTTCCCCTCATAGAACATTTGGGTATGCACAATTGAGCCCCTTTGAACAATTGACCATCTTGCAAAACATAATCAACATATTCATTGTGAAAAGCATCTAAAAATTGAGAGAAAATATCAAAAGCATCCTTGAATTTCTCATCTTCCTTTTACATATCTTTGAGGGCTTCTATACCCACACTTTTCAATTGTACTTCTTGGGCCGTCATGACCGTTCTACTAAGGGCATCAACAACTTTGTTTGCTTGTCCTTTCTTTTGTTTGATGGAGAAAGTGTATGCTTGTAGGTATTCAACCCACTTCATGTTCCTTTGGTTCAACTTGTGTTGTCCATTCAAGAAGCTAAGTGCATGGTTATCAGTAAACAAACTAAACTCCTCTGGTAATAAGTAATGTCTCCATTTCTTTAGGGCTTGAACCATTGCATAAAGTTCTAGGTCATAGGAGGAGTATTTTCTCTTTGCCTCATTTATTTTTTCACTAAAGAATGCAACCGGCCTCCCTTCTTGGGTTAGGACAACACCTATAGCTTGACCACTTGCATCACATTGAATGGTAAATACTTTATTAAAATTAGGTAAAGTAAGGGTAGGTTGCTAAGATACCTTTGTTTTCAAGCATTCGGGCCCTTCATTTGCTTCTTTGGTCCATAGGAACTTACTCTTCTTGTCTCCCTTGATTGTGTCTATGATGGGTGCACATATGTGGCTAAATTTCCTTATGAATTTTTTGTAGAAGCTTGCAAGACCATAAAATATTCTGACATCACCCACTAACTTACATGGTGGCCAATTGAGAATGGCCTCAACCTTTGATGGATCCATCTTGAAATTTCCCTTTGATATGACAAACCAAAGGTACACTAACTCCTCTTTCATGAACTCACACTTTTGCAAGTTGATCAACAACTTCTCTTTATGCAACCTTCTTAAGACCTTGTCAAGATGCTCCAAATGGTCCTCTTTGGACCTGCTAAACACAAAAATGTCATCCAAATAAACCACATCAAATTTTACAATAAAGGGTTTCAATACCTCATTAATTAATCTCATGAAGGTACTGGGTGCATTGGATAAACCAAAAGGCATCACCATCCACTCATAAATACCTTTGTTAGTCTTAAATGTTGTCTTCCACTCATCCCCTTCTCTGATTTTGATTTGATGGTACCCACTCTTCAAGTCAATCTTTGAAAAATAGCAAACCACTCCTAGTTAGTCCATGAGATCCTCCATTCTTGGCATAGGAAACCTATATATGATGGTTATCCTATTGATGGATCTTGAATTAGTAAACAACCTCCATTTTCCATCCTTCTTGGGAGCCAACATAGTAGGGACTGCACAAGGGCTTAGACTCTATCTAATTAGGCCTTTGTCCAATAGTTCTTGAACTTGGTTTGCTATTTCTTTATTTTGAGTAGGGGTTATCTTGTAGGCAACCCTATTAGGCAATGTGGCACCTGGAATCAGGTCTATATGGTGATTGATATGCCTGATTGGAGGTAGGGAACAAGGCAAGTCATCTACATGTCATTGTACTTCTTGAATAGGTCTTGGACTTCACTATGAATAGTTTCTCCTTTATTTGTGGACAAAACTGACCTACATTTTGGCTTGACAATCAAGGCAAACCCTTGACCTCCCCCTTCCTTTAAGGTCTTCAAAAAATATTTCTCCCACCACCATGACACTAGATCCAAGGTGTTTGTCTATGCCCTCATTCAGCAAAGGGTTCAAGGTGAATGATTCTCCATCTTTGTTTATCTTGTAAGTGCTTTTCTGACCATCATGATGTGCTTTCCTATCATACTGCGAAGGGAAACCTTGAAGTATGTGGCAAGCATCCATGGGAATAACATTACAAAGGATTTTGTCCTTATAGTTTCCAATATGGAATTCTACCCAAGATTGCTAATTAACAAGCACTTGTTGACCTTTGTTCAACCAAGACACCCTATATGGTGTGGGATGAGGAGTTCATTTTAGATTTAGTTTCTAAACCATTTCTAGGGACACTAAGTTATCTATGGAGCCTGAATCTACAATCACCTTGCATACATTTCCATGGGATTTGCATGAGGTCCTGAACAATGGCTTCCTTTAGGGTGGTTCCTTAGTGCTTGGAACCTTAAGAAGTGTCCTCATCATCAAAATTTCTCTAAACTCAGGGTTAGCAGGTCTGGAAGGTGAGTTCACACTTTGAGCATCTTCTTCTTGCACCAATTTGTTCCTCCTATCCTCGCCTTGGAAGTTTGAAGCTTGTTTCTTTGTACATTTGAAGGTCGAGTGTCCAAACTGTTTGCAGTCAAAGCACCTACTAGAGAAGGCATTGGAACCCCTTTCCGATCCATTGGATCTTCCTCTTCCATTTGGCCTCCTACCGCTAAATCCACCTCTTGATTCATGACTTGGTTCTTGGCTTCCACTTGATTCCCCTTGTGATCTTTGTGACTGATTTCTTCCACCAAAACTGCCTCTTCCTCTAAATTTTTTTCCTCTGCCCCTTCCTTGCTGCTCTTGCTTCCTCCTCAACTTCTCTTCAACCCTACATGCCACTTGGAAAGACTCTTCCACTATCTTGGGGGTCACTAGGCTGATCTCATCTTTAATTTCAAACCTTAGGCCATTTATGTATCTTGCCACTTTCTCCTTTTCATTCTCCACATGGCCACACCTTATACTAAGTTTGTGAAATTCCTTAGTATAGGCAGCCACATCCATGTCTTTTTGTTTTAGGTTCTGCAATTTCCTAAATACTTGCACTTCATAGTTTGAAGGAAGGAATTGTGCCTTCAATTTTTTCACCATCGTATCCCATGAGTTAATCACGGGCTTGCCCATTTTAACCCTTTCTCCTTGGATGTAGTTCCACCATGTTAGTGCAAACCCTTTCAACTTTGTCTTTGCAAACTCAACCTTCTTGTTTTCTACCACTTTCTTATACTCAAAGTAGTTATTCAAAGCATCCACCCATTCTATCACTTCTTCAACATTCATCTTTCCCCCATATGTTGGTAGATCCATCTTCGCTTCAGGGGTCTCTCCTCTTATGGATTGCAAAGTATGTAGGGAAGGTAACAACTTTGATGGAAAGCTTCTCTCAAATACTCTATGTGGACACACCAAACCCACTATTCCTTCGCCAAACAATACAATCACCTAATTTGGGCTCACATCCAAAAGTGACCAATGGGCTTCAGAAAGGTTTAGACACACTCAACATGACAAGTTATAGTCATTCCACCTTACTTTGTGCTTAGAAACTCTCATATAATCCTAAGCATCCTTGTAGCCCTGTCCAACTGAAACAATCAAAATAAAAGTTTGTTATGGACTCAAACTAGGGAAAGAAAACTATATTTAGACATCCCTTAAGGACCCCAACAAGTCCCCAAACTCACAAGACGAGACACCGAAAGCAAATATTCCAATTGACTAGATTTCAATGCCACAATGAGGCCTAATTAGGCCGCACAATGAAGGAACCAATATACCTAGGAACTCCCCAAAAACCCTAATACCAAAAAAAGGTTCCTTTTGACTCCCCAAGACCCCTTTCACACATTTCAAACATTATCCTTGCATGCACACTCAACAATTTGCAAGATACACACTTCAAAGATCAATTCCAGGCCTGTCACATAGAGATGCTAGGCCTAGGGCATGAAGGATCTCACGAAAAACTCCATGTCTCTTTCTGAAACCACTTGAAACATTAAGGTTACTCCTAAACCTACTATTCCACAAAGAATTAGATTTTTCCCACAGTGGAATGGGAAGATACAAGCATTTTTGTGTTGAAACCCTGGTTTGGTAGGTTTTAGACCCACTTCCAAAAAAAAAAGTGTATCTTCCTTATCCCTTGATGAAACTGCCTAAAACTAGCACCAAAATAAAGGTAACTCTCTCCTCTATCTTTCCATGGATGTTTTGTATCCATACAGTGAAGTCATAGTCCATACCAAGCAGAAGAACAAAGAAAAACATTGGAAAAATAGAAAAAAGAGTTTTTTTGCATTCAATCCTTCAAAAATCCAACAACCAACCTTTCCTCGATGAAAAAGAAGTCTTTTTAAACATATATCCTCATTTCCCAATGGTCTCCAACTGATTTTCAAATGGGTGATCGTTGGTTACATCATTTTGCAACTTTTTGAAAAGTTGTCTAAGTTGCTAAGCAACTTTTGACAAATTTTAGCAACTATGAATGCTTACAAAAGTTTCAAGTATTTGCATGACTCAAATGACCACAAAATGACCCTAGACACACCTGATTTAGACATAAACCCATAAAACTCCAAATTGCATCAATTTCACCACTTGGTTACACCATGGCAACTTTTTCCTTTTTCAGGACCTAGGTGCACCAAGTTTATAATGTAACTTTGGAATCTATTACAACCTATTACAAATGGTCCAATAGACCTTATTACATCATGGGAATGTTGAAAAAAAAAAACCAACAAGACAAAGGCCTCATGGAGGCATGAGAACCCCTGGGTGCCCCTGCACCATCAATCCAATATGAAGATGTGGGAAAAATATTTTTGACATACGAGACTATCTTAGCATTGATGAATTTGAGGAGAAGTGCAAGAAAATTATCGTAGAATCTGCTATAGAATGTGACGAAGGACTAGGTATACAGATCAATGAATGCAATATGGTGTTGTGTGTTGCCTTGGAATTCATGGATAAAGCATTTAAGATCACTCTAAAACTATTGTAGGTCAAAAGAATAATTCAAGGGTTGTTGAGAATTCAATTTATTTTTTTGTAAAATCAAACACATTCACACAAAGGTTTGAATCCTTTGCTAGCTATTTTTGAAAATTGAATTCCAGGTGTTGATTTTATTTTCGAAAGATATTGATATGACAACTCGCATTTGAACATAATAGTCCCTTAAGAGGCTTGGTGAATTTGTGCTATGAATACATATCATGCTCCAATAGAAGGTGGACACATAGGATAAGTGGATCTAAGTTGGAAGTGGTCCCCATAGAAGCGGTATTCTTTAGAATGGATAACTCTATGATATTTTTCCTTTACACCATGGATAATAAGTCTTATAAGAGCATACAAATGCGATTTTAAATGACTGTTTCTTTTAGTACGTGCACTACGAAGAAATCTTGTGTTGCAATGAGTAAACATGTGTCACTTATTCATCATTATTTATATTCGACAATACTTAAAAAAATTCTCGAACCCTTACTGAGTAGATACCACATATTTTTGTAGAACATGAGCTCATATTTAATCTCTGCTTCCTTTGATAATTTTCTCCAAATTGAGATGTTGCACAACAAATCAAAGGTTTCCACTTGCGAATGATTTTACCTTTATTCATGAGGAAATCATAAGTTATCAAGAGTGACACATGGTAGAAGAGTGCATTAGTGCAAGTTGAATGGACTTTACCATTTAGAACTTGTGTTGTGAAGAGTATTTTTTCTCTAAAAAGATATCGACACCTCAACAAGGTAACAATTCCACAAGTTGTTGAGATTAGGTTAAAGGGTGATAGTGGAATCCATGTGTTGTCAAAGAATAAGAGTGGAAATTTGATGCTAGTGTGATCCAAGGACCTACACTATGAAGGGTGGATTCACTTGAATATGATATTTCCACATGTAATGAGTATGGTACCTTGCATGGAAGCACTTATGAAAAATGAATTAGGCATAATGACTTGATCAATAACTAAGAAGAGGGGCCGATGGAAAGAATGTAGCTTGAGACATAAGGTCGTAACTTAAGTGATCTACAATAGGATAAACCTATCAATAGAAAATAGAAGCTAGGGTATATAAAAGAGTCGAAGGGTTTAGGATGTAAGGAATTTAGAGAAACCCTAATTAAAAATATGAAAATATCGATATATTTCACATTGAATTTATCTGATTGGTTATTAGTTATGAAAAGTATAAAGGGGACGCACATAGTGACTACACTATCTTTTGATCACACTCTACTTGAGCCTCACCGCTCTCTTTTTGGTAGCTATCCAAAACTAACATCATGATACCCAATTATACATATACACCACCCTCATCCTCATCCTTCTCTCCCTCTCCCTGACAATCATCAATGTCCATATCATATTCCTCCTCTCTCCTCACTCCAAATATCCTTAATATCCTATCTCCTACTATTCTTGATGGACCTAGTTTTGTAGTCCCAAATGTACCTACCCTACATACCCTTCAATATCACTCTCTCCTCCTTCCTCATCCATCCCCTCCATCTACTCCTGCTACTACCCGTCATCTAGAATGGTCAATCTCGTTTACTTGTGCTCCACCCACCATGCGGTGTATTCTTCTATAACCCTTGCATCTTCCACATCTAGCTCATGAATACAAGGAATTACAAATAAATTTTATTAACTTGGTTTGGACCAAAACCCATCTATAGACATCCCTCATAAACCAATCTCTTAGTTGACCCATGTAAAATCCACCTCTCTCCTCGGCCTCACCTATGGTAATACAAACTCATGCATCACCTTGTGTGGAACATACTACTAAATCGCGTGCATCATCCTATCTAAAACATGTTTGAATCCAATGGGGAGTCCATGTGATCTCTTATTTGGTATCAATAACTCACTAATCAATGTGGCCAGATACATGGAAAATTTTATTAGAGTCCCCATCCATTCCACTAAATCTATCTCTACCAATCCCCTCTATCTACTCTTGCTACTAAATCCATATTCCCAATCCCCTCTATCTACTCCTGCTACTACCTACCATCTAGAATGGTCAATCTCATTGACTTGTGATCCACCCACCATGCAGTGTATTCTTCTATAACCCTTACATCTTCCACATCTAGCTCATGAATACAAGGAATTACAACTACATTTTATTAGCTTGGTTTGGACAAAAACCCATCTATAGACATCCCTCATAAACCAATCTCTTAGTTGACCCATTTAAAAGCCACCTCTCTCCTCGACCTCACCTATGGTAATCCAAACTCATGGATCACCTTCTGTGGAACATACTACTAAATCACATGCATCATCCTATATAAAACATGTTTGAATCCAATGGGGATTCCATGTGATATCTTATCTAGTATCAATAGATCACTAATCAATGTGGCCACATACATGGAATATTTTAGTAGAGTCCCCATCCATTCCACTAAATCAATCTCTATCCCCCTCATAGGTAACTCATCCATTAAGAATACCCACTCCAAATATAGATCCCCACAAATTGGAATATGAAAAATCCTTCACATATCTTCTAGGGTGATGGGCATCTCCCTAATCGAAAACATAAAGGATATTGTGTCAATTTTCCATGTATTTACTAATGTAGTCATCATGGACCAATGAGATTGAATCATTGTCATATATGAAATGTTGTAGAAATTGATTGCCTCTAGGAAATCCTAATCCATTTCATTCAATAATGTTTGAAACCTCATCATCAATGGCTACCTCTCCCATGATTATAGTGGTGCTAATTGCTCTTACATCCACCCAAACTAAGTCATTAAGCCTTTCCAAAACCAAGTCTTAAGTTAGTGCATCCCAAACTAGTCTAGGTGCTAAACTTGACAAGTTATAATCCACACAAGCACCACTTATTAGACACACAAGACAATTGAGGGCAAGGGGTGAATCATTTGTACATTAAAAAATTCAAACCCTCATTAATCTTCAAGCCCTTATTATGCATCGACATGAATGTAAACAAAATAAAACATCAAAACATAAACAACCATTTACAATAAAATACTAGATTTACATGTAAAACCCAAATTAGGGAAAAACCACGATGAGGATTAACTCACATGTGTGAATAGCAATACCAAATATAATAGGCTCACTGTCGGATGGGCTCATTTCTCAAAAGAAAAGAATGGATCACTTCCCAAAGGACTCACTATCTGAAATAGAAGAGAATAGAAGAAGACTATTACAAGGAGGTTCACTACCTTAGAAACAGAAAGATCCACCACAACAACTCTACACCATCTATAGCCTTTGAATCACTGTCTCCAACAACTTCTGGTACACTAAAAATGTAGAAACCTGCTACTCACTACATTTGGTAGCCTTAAATGTTTAAGCTCACACTTAGATCACAAAACTTGATTACATTAGTATCTCTCTCCACACCACACTTATCTCCAACAATTGAAATTTTTATATATCCTTTGCGACATTAAACAACCTTGTTTAGGTTAACCTCAATGAAACATATGCACCTCAAATGTGTAAACAACAAATATGTTGGCACCAAACACTTCCATGATGGAAAGAAGCAAAGAAAGACCACAAAAAGGGTTAAATAGGATCCAAATATATATTGACATGCTTCACCACGCTTCCACAAACCACAAAGAACATCCACAAGTAACACTACTAGGTCATCCAAACCTATATTAATTCTACCAAACAATAAATTCACTCTTCACCAAGTCCAAAAACATCATGCAGACCATAAAGAAACATCACACAACTTCCCTGAATATTCAAAAAAGTTGTCACAACCACTTGAAATTGAGAATCCAATCATATTGTATAACCAACCAAACTACCACAAATATATAACTCACTAAATAACCTTGCAAAATAGTTGAACACATAAATTAAAGGGAAGGTAAGTACATATAATATTAGCATGTTCCCAAATCTGAAAGAAAAGAAACCTCAACACGAAGAAATGCAGAGCAATTCCATTTCTCCTAGACCACCTTCTTCACAGGTAACACATTATCAAACACATCTTCCACTGTCGCACTATCCAGAACTTGACACTATGGATATAATACCTTTGAACACCTTTGATCATCTCATCCAAACTACATAAGCACATCTTCAACCATGAATAAATGCATAGCACAACATAGAACACAACTTTGCCACATTGTACACTCTTTTTATTCATTTTTTCTCAAAAGCACTTGGAAACCAAGTGAACTAACTGTACATCAACAACATCAAAAACCCCTTCTCATGACAACCACACTTAGAGAAATTGCAACAATATCCCCATATGCAACACCAACAATCTCTCCATCTATAACACCTACTCAACACCACACTAGATATTGACATAGGTTGACATAAATGACAACATAGTGCAACAATCTCCCTATTGACATTAATGACAACACTGCAACAATATCCAAAATTATTGCCCTTTTCATTGATGGAGATACCAGTTCTGAAAAACCATCAATAACCAAAGCAACCCTACAACAAAAACCCCAGCTCACAACAATAAATTTACACCAAGCAACACTCCCCCTTACTAGGAAATTTCTTACATTTCAAACTTCTTTATTTTCTCAACCTCCTCTCCCCCTTTGAAATCAATTCTTTCCTTGTGTTTTTCACTCTTTCTCCCTATTTTTTAGAATTCTCTTCCCCTTTGACATCAATGGAAAATGGAAACATCTACATACTTCACTTTAGGCAACACTTGCAAGCAACTCTCTCCCATTTACTTTCTCTCCACACTGCTCTCTCTTCACTGTTCTCTCCCCCTTAGGGACACAAGATATGCTCCCCCTGACTGCACCAACCAAAGGCACCGATACCTACTCCCCCTAAGAGGTTAACTTAATCAATCCTTGACCAAGAATGTATCTTGAATAGCTCACCTAGAGAGATGCACCAATTCATGCATCTAGTTGAAAGGACTAGCAATAACCCCTAACTTGTTCCAAAGATACTCAAATGTATCTTTTGGAAGAGCATTTATGAGAATGTCTGCTATTTGATCCTTTATAGGTACATACTCTAACTTCACTTCATTCCCAACAAATTTCTCTATTAGAAAGTGATAGTAGATAGAGATATGTTTTTCCCTCGAATACATTACCAGATTTTTTTAAATATTGATAGCACTTGTATTATCACACAATATAGAAATAGGTTCATCATATGAAACTCCGATATCCTTCAATATCTGCTTCATCCACAACACCTGTGTGCAACAAGATGCTTCTACAATATATTCCACCTCTGCACTAGATAGTGACACTCAATCTTACTTCTTACTCAACCAAGAAACCAATCTTCTTCCAAGAAAGAAAATACCTCCACTTGTACTTCTTCTTTCATCTATACAACTTGTCCAATATGCACTATATAAGCACTAAAAGATAAATCAATATCCCTAGGATACCATAGACCAAAGTCCAGAAGTTCCTTTCAAATATCTAAATATCCTTTTTACTGCTGCCATATGTGATTCTCTAGGATTTTCTTAAAATATTTCCACATGACACACTGCGTGCATGATATCCGGTCTAGTAGAAGTTAGATATAACAATCCACAAATCATAGATATGTACTTGCTCTGATATGTCTTAGGAGATTCAACATGTTTTCTCAACTTACAACTAGTAACCATGGGAGTACATATTGGTTTAGAGTCCTCCATTCCAAAAAATTTTAACATTTCCTTGACATGCTTTGATTGCAAGATGAATATACTTTTATTAGATTCACTAATTTGTAGCCCAAGGAATAAATTCACCTCCCCAAACATTGTTTAAAATTCATTTTACATCTCCTCTACAAAATTTTTACACATTTCCTCATTTCCTCTAAAGATTATGTCATCAACATACACAACCACAATCAAAATTTGATCTCTCTCAACTTTGAAGTAAATATTGTTGTTTGCAGTACCCTTTTTGAATCCATCCTACAATAAGTACTTATCCAATCTTGCATACCAAGATCTAGGAGCCTATTTGATTCCATATAAAGCTTTCTTCAACTTGCAAACCATATCAGAATATTATGATAATTATAAACTTTCTAGTTGTTCAATATATAAATACCTCTTCTTCTAACTCACCATTCAATAATGAAGACTTGACATCCATTTGATACACCTTGAAGTCTTTATATTTTGCAAAATCCAAAAATATCCTAATAGCTTCCATTATTTCTACTAGAGAAAAAGTCTCTTGAAAATCTATTCCTTCCACTTGTGAGTAGCCTTTACACACAAGCCTAGCCTTGTTCATGATAAATTCTCCATTCTCATTCAATTTGTTCTTGAAAACCCATTTAGTTCCTATCACATTCTTGTTTTCTGGTCTTGGGACCAATTCACATGTCTAGTTCTTCTCAATCTACCTCAACTCTTCTTCCATAGATTTGATCCAACTCTCATCCTTGCATGCTTCAATTAATGTTTTAGGTTCTACCTTAGAGAGTAAACAAAACTTTACTGATTCCCTTGTCATAGCAGCTCTTCTTCTTGTCAACACACCTTTACACTTATCTCCAATGCTTTGATCTTTAGAATGATTCTTTTTCACATACTTAGGAGTCTTAGGATTTCTTTTTGAAGCTTCTTCCTCTTCCAATGATGTCTCTTTCTCTTTCTCTTTCTCTTCTTCCTCTTCTTCTTTGCAAAGGGGTTCATCAAATTCATATCCTTCTATCAACACTAAACCCTAATGTGATTCTTCATCCACTTTAACAATTGCACTTTAAACTATCTTCTTTAACCTTTTTTCATAGCATCTATAAGACTTGCTCTTTATAGAGTATCCAGGGAAGATACCTTCATATGATCTTGCATCAAACTTTCCTAAGTCCTCTTCATCTCTCTTGTTATAACATTTTCTTCCAAACACTTTGAAATATTTCACAGTAGGAGGTTTTCCATACCATAGTTCATAGGGGGTCTTTGAAATATTCACTCTTGCTTGTACTTTGTTAAGAATGCATACAACAATATGAATTGCTTCTTTCCAATAGTCTTCTAGTAGGTTTGCTTCCTTCATCATAGTTCTTGTTGCTTCTTGAATTGTTATGTTCTTCCTCTCCAAAACTCCATTTTGTTGAGGAGTCCTATGAGCTAATAAATTTCTCTTTATCCCATTATCCTCACAAAATATATTAAACTCATTGGAGGTGAACTCACCACCTTTTTCATACCTCAAACATTTGATTTTTAGATCCATTTCATTCACAAACATAGACTTAAATGCTTTAAACTCATCTAGAGATTATGGTTTTTATTTAAGAAATGTCACCCAAGTCATTCTAGAGTAATCATCTATACTAACATAAAATACCTATCACCTTGAGAGCTTCTTATTTTGGTAGGTCCACATAGATTTTTATGTACTAACTCCAAAGGTCTCGCGGTAGAATATCCTCAGTTCTAAACCTCTTCTTTGTTTTCTTCCTAAACTAACACTACTTGCAAATTGCATTGATAAGCTTTATAATTTTTGGTAGATCTCTCACAACTTGAGTAGAGATGATATTCACTAGGCTATCAAAATTGATATGATCCATTATTCTATACCATAGCCAACCTCCATTGATTTGATACATAAAGCACTTAACACCACCACCTTTGAGTTGATAAACATTTCCTTATGTGCTTGTTCTAGCTGCAACCAATATTCTAAAGCTTCCTTTTTTGATTTCAAAATCATCATGTTGAAACACAAAATTGTATCCTCTGCTGCACATTTATCCTACATGATGAAGATTATGCCAAAGACCCTTGACATAGACAACATCATTTGTCTTATGCTCACCATAAAAATAGTGAAACCTTTTCCAGAAATCTTAGTAGATGTATCATCACCAAACTTAACAAGACCACCATCATACTTTTAAAGATTACCAAACTTACTCTTATCACCTATCATATGATTTTAGCATCTGATATCAATTATCCAATAGTTTCTCTCCTCTCTTGCATGAAAAATAGTTAACATAGTTCCTTCAATACTATGACTTGTTTCTAGAGAAATTTCCTTCACACATCTTTCAAGATTAGTAGAATTAGTTCCAATATTTAGAGCCATGAACAAGAATTCATCACTTCCATCATCCAAATAGTTCAATTCCTCATCATTAGATACATCACTATCTTCTTTAACATAATAAGTCTTCTTGATAGATTTACCTTTATGATAATTATGTTCGTCATTTGTAATTTTTATTGGACATTTAGAAGCATAATGACCTATCTTTCCACAATTGAAAAATTTGAAGGGTAATTTATCTCTCTATTTTTTCAATGCCCTTTTTAGTCTCACAAAATTTTCTTCCACCTCATCAAGATCATCTGGATCATACTCATCATTCCCTTTCCTACTAAATTCAAAAGCAGTTTCTTTTCTTGGAGCATATTGGTCAAACTCTTTTGATTCAAAATTAGTTAAAATACTAAATACTTGATCTTTATAATACTAATCCAAATTTTGAGCTACCTCAATAGCAAAAAATTTAGCACTATAAACTTTATGAAGAGTTCTCATTACCTTTTTCACAACTTTTCTTTCCTCAAATTTTCCACCAAGGCCATTGATGACATTGGTAATTTCATCCACTTTGAGCATGTAGCCAACAATATCTTCATCTTCTGAAATCCTTAGTGTTTCAAATTTGGTTTTGAAATTTTGAATCTTTTCTTTCTTGACCTTATCATCTCCTTCATAAATACTCACCAACTTTTTCCAAATCTCTTTAGTAGCTTTGCAGCTTATCATCTTCACAAGTTTTAAATCAAAAATCCCACTTAATATAGCATTCATTACTTTTCCATTATTCTCATAATCCTTGATCTCATCATCACTTGCTAGAGGAGGAGTAGGCATAGTGTATCTAGTTTCAGCTGACTTCCAAAACCAAACCCTAATGAGATAAGAAAAGCTTCTAACCTAGCTTTCTAGAAAGCATAATTTGATCCATAAAACATAGGGAACTTGACACCATTCATGTGTCCCATCTAGATCTACCTCAAGTGGATAAGATTATTCCAAGGAACCATGACTCTAATACCAATTGTTAGACACATAAGACAAATGAGAGGGTGAATTAGTTGTACATTAAACATTCAAAACCTCATTAATATTCAAGCCCTTATTATGCATCAACATGAATGTAAACAAATTGAAACATCAACACATCAACAAACATACACAATAGAACACCAGATTTGCATGTAAAACCCTAATAAAGGAAAAGACATGGTGAGGATTAACTCACATATATATGAATAGAAACATCAAATACAATAGGCTCACTTCCCAAAAGAAAAGAATTGATCACTTCCAAGGGCTCACTATTCAAAATAGAAGAGAATAGAAGCAAACTGTTACAAGGAGGTTCACTACCTTAGAGCAATAGGAAGATCCACCACAACAACTCTACACCACCCACAACCTTTGGATCACTACCTCCAACAAATTCAATTACATTGAAAATGTAGACACCTTCTACTCACTATATTTTGTAGCCTTAGGAATTTAAGATCACACTTAGATCACAACACTTGATCACATTCACATCTCTCTCCACACCCCACTTATCTCTAACAATTGAACTCTCTTATATATCCTCTGCGACCTCAAGCAACCTTGTTTAGGTTGGCCTCAATGAAATGTATGTACCTCATATGTGTAACCAAAAAATAGGTTGGCACCAAACACTTTCGTAAAGGAAAAGAGTGAAGGAAAACCACACCAAGGGTTGACCAAAACCTAAATCTACACCGACACATTTCACCATGCTTCTACAAACCACGAAGCACATCCACAACTAACACTAACATGCCAAGTCAGCCAAACTTGTATTAATGCTACCAAACAATAAATTCAAACTTCACCAGATCTGGAAACATCCTGTGGAGCATGAAGCAACATCACACAACATCCACAAAACATCCCAAAATATTCCATCATCAAAATATTCAACAAAACTATTGCAACCACTTGAAACTAAGAATCCAATCATCCTATGCAACCAACCATACTACCACAGACATATAACCCACTAACCAACCTTGTAGAACACATGAGCACAACAAAATATAAGAGAAGGTAGGTAAAAACAATATTAGCATGTTCCCAAATCCACAAGACAAGAAACCTCAATGAGGAGAAATGCGGAGCAATTCCATTTCTCCTAGACCACCTTCTTCACATAAACACATCTTCCACTGTCACACAATCCAAAACTTGACACTCTGGATATAACACCTCTGAAAACCTCTGATCATCTCATCTAAACCACACAAGAACATCTTTAACCATGAAGAAATGCAGAGCACACCACAAAACACAACTTTGCCACCTTGTAGACTCTTTTATTCAAATTTTCTCAAAACACTTGGAAATCAAGTGAACTAGTTGCTTTAGCAACATCACAAACACCTTATCATCACAACCACATAGATATATGATCTCCTCATATATAACAACAACAATATTCCATCTATAACACCTGATCCACACCACACTAGAGGTTGAAATAGGTCAATATCAATGCCAAAATTAAAGACAACACAATGCAACAATCTCCCTATTGGCATCAATGACAACACTACAATAATCTCCAACACCACTTTTCTTGCACAAGTACTACACAATGAAAGTGCTACCCCTTGAATAAATGTGATAATCCACAAAAGTGATATCTTAGTCCTTGTAGATCTACAAGTTCAAGCAATATTTTCCCATTGCAAGCAAGATTTTCCCATTGCAAGCAATATTTTACCCATGCAAGCGCTACTACGAGTGCAAGAACTAACCCACTCGCATAGGCACCAATCTCATGATGTAAGTTCCAATCCTATGCCATGGGAATTGGTCCATAAGTAAATTCCTACACTTTTCCCAAATTTTTCCCATATTATTACACCCTAGACTATCCCGAGAACCCAAATTTCTATACGTACCAATGCTCTCAATCCCTTCAATCATTGCTATTGTCTCACTTGCTCCACACAGTAGGTATGACATGTAATATTCACCTTCTTCTCCTAGCTCTTATGTATAAATTGTACTCTAATATTCTAGAATCTCATAATGAAAATTAACCTATTTGGCTCTCCCTAAGCCTATTCATAGGTCCCTCAAGCCATAATTTAGAGACCCAGGTCTCAAATTTTCTACCATTTTCACTTTTTCTTCCACCATTTCTTTGTTTTTTGTCCCTTTTCCTCTATTTTTCTTCTATTCATCCTTATTTTCCATCCTTTATCCATTTTTAACCTCCTTTTATTCATTTTGAGAGATCAATTAGACACATTTTTCAAGCAACCTCTCAAGGGGGCATCATTCCTCCACCTATATTCCATTATTTATTCCAACTAATCATTTTATGTTTTAAATTTTATTTGACATAACACCACTTTTGTTAGTTATGACATCGTATCAAAAAAGGGCAAAATGTAGACACCCCAAAATCAATCATTCACTATATAATTTTAGAATAAATATTTAATAAACCGTTTTCCTAAATTCATCATCTTTTCATAAAGTGGTAATTAATTAAATAATTTATTATTTAATTAATTATTAGTCATCCCTATAATTAATTAAATTTTATTTAATTAACTATGTTTCCTCTTTCTTCTAAAGCTAATTAATTTAATTATAGCCCCCACTCAATAATTATTCTAATCCCAATTAATTAATTAATTAATCTTGATCAATCCCCTCTAATACTTTCTTCAATTTTATATTCTTCCAAATCTTCAAACTTGTAACAACTCTAACCATACTCTTTTAGTTTTCACCTAGGTTATAATACAGGAAGTAAATAATTCAATGCCTTCAAGAGGAAGGTGGAAATTTTCTTTTCTAATATCATAGTTTGCATTCTGCATAAAGGAAATCATATCACATTCCATAATTGAAATACTTTAAGTAAACATCATGTAAATGAAACACTTCTTTTCTAATACAAATTGAAAATAAGATTTATGATGAAGTAAATAGTTTCATAATTTTCAATTGAAAACATGGTTAGGATATCCTTAGCTAGATTACTCTTCTATTTCACAAGTCTCAACATACCATTTGCAAGAGGGAGAGCATCACCCAAGTGCTTTACCTCCAACCATAGACCAACGTTCCCCCACACACCTTCCAATTGGAAGTGGGCCTACCCTTTGATGAAGAACATAGTATAAGAACCTCTATTATTATCATCTAAGTATCTAGTGTTTTGTCCAACATAACAAGTGCGGTCATACAACTATAGACATTCTCTAGCTAAGTATGACACTACTGACAAGTTATGTAACCTTGGAGAATAAAGAACCAACAAGTGCAAGCAGAGACTTTTGCACTTACTTTGGCCAAATTTTTGAAATATATATTCATCCACTTTCTTAGGAAGGAGTGTCATAAGTTCACCCACCTCTAACTTGACTTGGAAATCTTATTGACCTATGGTTAACTCAACCATTGGTTTGATCCAAAGGTTAACTTACTCAAATACATTCTCTTCCAAATAGTGATGACTTCACTAAAGTTGATTATTTGACTAAGTAGGTTTAATACTTCTAACTTAAACACCCTTGTTATGTTCTCACAACATTTTGGGTCTAGGCAACTGCCTCTTATTCGAGTCCTTTAAATAGCCAAAAAGGAGTAGTCTACTCTCCTAGTTTTATGGTCTTTGGTTTGTGATGAGAGTATAATTTCCTTTACTCAAGATACTTGATTTCAAATCAATAGATAATAATAATGACTATAGGTCAAACATAAAATACTCATAAAGTTCAAATAAAAATAGACTTTATCTTCTCTATTATATTTCAGACCTTTCTTTGAATTTATTAACGATCCTTTGCATTAAAAATAAAATATAAGTGGTGATTATAATATATTAAAATGTTGTCTTTATTGGATGGAAGAAATACCATTTCCATGTATTTTACAAGTCTTTGCTAATTTGATTTTTGAAGCTAGTTTTCTTGGTAAAACTAAAATTAGAGAGTTTTAAGTTTTTCCCTTAAGATCTCTCTTATAATTTAACTCAAAATCTCATATAACTAGTTTGATTTAACCATACGTTTACTAGTGTGAGGACTTAGCTTAACCAACTGGTTATTTATAATTATTATCTTTTATATTCTCTTAAGAATATGCATAAATAATCTAGAATATACGTGTATATTTATACTCTTATGTGATTTCAAAACAATCACAAACTTGTATATTACTTTGGCATAATTAAATTCAAAAATATAAATGAGCTTTTATAACTAGAAAACTCGATATACTATCAACCATGACTTTTGCACTAGAGGACATAAAGACATAAAACTTCAGATTTAAGGTCCTCAAACACGTACTGGATTTTCCTTAGAACCACAGATAAAAATATCTCAAGATGAACTAATGTAGACCAAAAAAATGATGCTCTATACACTGAAAATTGTTTTCTAACACTTAAGCAAATAATCAATCCATCTAATTTGCACCAGAGTGAAAATTCTACATCTCCATACTGGATTACCATCACCTCAACAACTTAAACTTCACCAGCCAACTATACATCAATATTCACATCAAACCACAATATTGACATCAACGATGACACTATAATAAGCTCATGCTCATGTTTCCAATAGCTATACTAATGATGAAAGACTCAACAAGGGAAGAAGAAGAGTTTTAGCCATGCTTGAAAAAGATTATCTTGGCTTTGATACTGTTATGTCTTGATTTTAACTCAACAACTTAGACTCAAATTTTCTTCTCTTTACAAACTTTACACACAGTCTCTAGCCTTTACAAATACAACTCTAGCCTTAAACGAATCATGTATGATGAGAAACCAATCTAGTATGGAAGTCAAGCTAAAGAAGACCTACTATTCACCAAATATGGTACTCTGTGTTTGTGAACATGAAAAGTTCTAAAAAGAAATTCTAACTTTTTTCAAACTCATGCACAAAACTACCTTTTTTTCTACGCCTAGCTCTTCCCAATACTATTCCCACGATCTTCGACAAAATGAACAGAAATAATTACTTATTCTTTCTTTTGAATAGGTTTCATCTACTCATTAAAAGAACTTGCCAAAAATAGAAATTAGTTGCCTATATTGGAGGCTTGATCCAACCTCCATTTTCCATGAATTACATAGAATTTAATTTAAGAATGAAGAAAATAGTTTAAACTGAACACATGAGAAGCTCTTAAGACTCCTACGACTTTGCATTGACTAAGTCTATACAAATCCAAACCCCATGACTTCCATAAGTTGTTCATTGCAATTCAAATTTAGTTTGAAATTCTATTGGATACTGTAGAGGAGGGAGATTGGTTGCTCTAGGACTCCAGGTCATGAGAGAGTCCTAATAAATAGGCTGCCTTGGTCTACCTCAAGTTTTCTAAGTGAATTGAAAAGGTTGAGATGTTAAGGTTGAAAAGGAAGAGCAATCTAATTGTTGTTGTCCTTCCACTGACCTGAGTGTTTCAGAGGATCAAATGAGCTGATTTCCCAAGTCCAATCTACTGCTCAGATAGCTCTTTGCCCGAGGAGGGAAGCACAAGATATAGACTCCAACGTGATGTGCTGGTTTCTCAGTGGTGTGTTAGCATCTATATGTACATAAGGTCTCATAGACATATTAAAACATAGGAATCTAACTAACAATCTGATTGGTGAAGTTTTATGCTACGAAAAAATAACAGACGACTACAAAAATGAAATACAAAAAGAAGAATACTTTAACTAAACTATGCTTGAATCGACAAAGAGGAGGTCAGAAAATAAGACCTTTCTATCTGAGAGTTGAATCTTTAATAAGATTCACATGAGAATACCTACACATATAAGACCAAGAAAAATGTTGGGGTTGTTTTAGAGGACTGCCTCAATCAGTCCCCCACTTTGGTGTTTCCACCTCCATGGACATCCAGATAGCAATGAGTGTAGAGAATGATAAATAAATGTATGGAAGTATAATTGCCAAGAAATAACACAAACAAAAATATGCTATTATGTGAATACAATGATGAAAAGCAATAGACAATGGAATATATCACCTTCACAACTACGTGCTCTCAAGGCAAGTAGAGGAGGAGCCAACAATGTTGTTGCAACAAATGGAGTGGAGGAGCCAAGAAAACAATAGATTGCAGCTACAATGGAGTGGTGATGAAGCTTGAAAGTCTAAGAGTTGATCAAGAGAGCATGAAGAATTCAGTCAAGAGTTCCAAAATGGTGCAAAATTTCCAAGAAGATCGATAAAATGAAGAGTTAGGAAATTCAAATGGAAATAAGGAGGCTGAAGGTGATGTAGAAAAGGTGGAGATGACTCACAACAACATAATATGATTAGACACAAGCAAGGTATCTACTATTTCAATTGTTTTCATTTCTATTAGACATCAACTCACCCTCAAAGGCTTCTAGCCTTTCAATCTTGAAAATTGAACAAAAAACCCTTACAAGACATCAAAAATCCAAACCCTCTAAACTTGAGACACCCTTTATCATTCCCTACAACATATCAAAAGGTTTCATATGGTTCCTTTGCAAATTTTGTGAGAACCAGTACGCTGTCCATGGTTTCAAGCATCAAATTAGCTCATTTTTACAAAGGAGGTCCCTCATAAATGTTTGATCTCTATAAAAACACCTCAAAAAATCATGAGTCATGTGACCAAACACCAAATTCTTCAATCAAGTTGTTGGTACAAGGCCTTTAAGTCACTATTCACACAAACCCTCACTTTCAAGCAAAATCACAAGGGTTTTAATGGAAATTCTATCTCCAGGGCTCTTGCAACACAATGAATGATTCAAAAACATAAAAAATGGTCTAAATTCACTAAATAATCCCTTGCAAAGACCACACTCTTAACGTTTCTTCAAAACCCTTCACTTAGCCACCAATTTCACAAGGAAAAATGTCACTTCCAGCCTTAGGCTTACCTCCAAGCCACCAAACGTTTCCCTATGAATCCAACCACAAATGAACACCTAAAATAGCCTAAGACCTACCATTCCTCTGAGATACATCAAGCTACAATAGGAGGAATGGCCCTACATTATTTAAACTTCAAAACCCAAACCCTGCTAGCTTGTTACATGAAGTCCCAAGATTCTTTCAATATTTTCCTCTAAGATAGATGGAACCCTCTATCAAACCAAAAATTAAAGATACTAAGACATTTTATTTAATTACCATACAAGTTTCAAATCGATGGGCATGTATGGACCCGTACACAAAAAGTTATCACTAGAAAACATAGAATTTCTGATGGAAATCACCTTGTATTGCTTGGATTTTTGTTACAAAAGTATTCAATCCACCTCACTCAATCCATTAGAAGGCCTCTTATAAATTTTTAGCCCATAAACCACCCCTTAACTGACTACAACTATCCCATTAACCTTAATGACCTTCATTTCCCACAAAATTGCAATAATGACTACATTTTAAATGACAATATTACATTATTTTGCAATTTTTCCCTCCTAGGAACTCATGGCCACCAAAATCACTCTAATGACTTCATTTCAACCTTATTATACCTTCAAGACCTTACTCTTTCATATCCCTTTACAAATGCTTGAATTTTCCTCCAAAGGCTACAAGATCAACCTTGACAACTTTTGACACAAGAATGCATTTATTTACAATTTTTGACATCTAAACACATTTGACCCAAAAACCAACTCCCTACATGGTGAATGGTCTTACAAGACCTTTATTAACATAAAAAAAACTTCAATACCCCCCTAGACTCAACCTATCAACACCTTGTCACATTTTACCAAATCAAATTAGGCATTAAGGGTGCAGGTGCTCCTGCACCATAGAACCCCCTTAGAAGAAACTCATGCCCCATGAGTGGAGGTTGATACCAACCCCACCATCCTTCATACATACTTCTCTAATTCATGTTCTCCTTCCACTATGCCATGCCTTGCACTCCATACTTCCCTATATTTGGAATGGTGCTTACATTTGAATATGACTATACTTGCACATTCAGACCTGAGGTCTACCTTTTCTCCATCCTTGGTTCAAAATTTTCTTGCCCCCTATCACATATACTTGCATAAAAACAATGGTTAGCAATACCATTACCATGAACTCCCTTTGACTTGAACCCATCTCTTTGCCTATGTTTTCCTTATTGTGCCCTTTGTTCTTTTACCCCTATCATTAGTCCCAATGTCTTATCCACATGTTGTGCGACTATCCTGTCAGTGTTACCAACCTCTGTACCATCAGGTTTATGAACTATTGTACCTACAATTCTTGCTTGTCTTGTAATCTCATTCTCAGCCAAAGGGAATGCAATAGAACCTACCATGACATTGGTGTTCCAATTCACTATCCTCAAATTTGAAACAACTTTCTTACCTACTGCCAAAGCATTCTCATACCTTATACTATCTGCAACACTTGTCTCTTTTTCTTCATTCACATTATTTAAAAGTTCTCTTGTTCCACACATGATGAACTTTACCTTACCTTTCTCATCTTCCACCAAAGGAGTTAAAAAAAAACTTGCACTCATCCTTCACTATTGTGTAAATGTTCTCTCTGCCATCATACAAAGCTCGCCTATCATACTGCCATGGTCTACCTAGGAGTATGTGACAACAATCCATTGTAAGACTATCACAAACCACACTGTCTTTGTAACCACCAATCTTGAAATCAACTACTGCCTTCTCATTCACCAACAAAGATTGGCCATCACTTAACCATGATACTTTGTAAGGAAACTCATGAGGAATTATTTGCAAGTTTAACTTGTTCACCATTTCACATGACACCATGTTTTTAGTTGAGCTAGAATCCATCACAATTTTTACATACCTTTCCCTTGCTCTTGTAGGTGGTCTTGAAAAGAATCTTCCTTTGCAATGGTTCTACCTCTTTGGAGGTCCTCAAAAGTTGTTTTTGCAGCATCAAAGCCTCTCCAACTTCAGGGTTTGTAGCACGGGTTGGTGAACTAACACTTTCCTCCTCATCCTCTTGCACAAGTTGAAATCTCTTCTCACCTTTACTTCCACTTGATGAAGCACCAAAATTCTTAGGACACTTTTAGGATGGATGGCCAAATTCATTGCAAGTATAACATCTACCTGAAAACACATTGGAACTCCTACCTCCTCCAAATCTGCCTCTTGTGCATCTCCATCCACCTTTGAAATTAGATTGCTCTTGTCCCTTCATGGAAACTTCTTGATCATTGTTTGGCTTTGAATTAGGCATAGATCCTCTACCTCTAACTGCTTTGTCTTGTCTTCTGTTCATTTTCTCCTCCATCCTAATGGCCATTTGATAACATTCCTCTACATTCCTATGGTTAGACAAAACCAATTCATCTTGTATGTTAAATCTCAAACCACCCATATATCTAGAAAAAATTTCATCCTCATTCTCATGATGACCAGACCTCAAACTTAGTTTATAAAATTCTCCAGTATAAGACTTAATGTCCATTTCCTTTTTCCTTAAGCCTTGCAACTTCTTAAACATTTGAACTTGATGATCCTTGGGTAAGAATTTACCTTTGAGTTTTGATACCATCTTGTCCCATGAGGTAATTTTGGACTTTCCTTGCTTCCTTCTCTCTAATTGAAATTAATCCTACCATATTGTTGTTCCTATCGCACACACGCCCCGTTCGGAACGGAGACCCTCTCTTTCCTCTTTTTCTTGTCGGGTCCTTTTGCTTCGCCTTGTTTTACATGCCCATTTTGTGCCCTTAAAGGTCAACATATTCTCAAAAGTCACATTTTAAGTTTGACCAAATTTTGCCCCTTGAAAAATTGCTAAATCTTAAGCCATTTTGGGTTTTTCCTGTCTGTCGGCCTTTTTGACGTCCGTAGCTCCTTCCGGGCCCGGACCCTCGGGTTTCCCCTCTCAGGTTTTGCCATTCCAAAGGGCCGCCACATGAAGTCTTTTCGGTCCTCCGGGCTCGACCTGCCGGGATTCCCTTCCTGGGTTTCACTTTGGACTTTGCCATGCCAAACGGCCGCCAACTTCCATCTTCCCGAACCTCGGATCTCGGATCACCCGCCGTCGCCTAGGAAATTTAAATTCAGATACCTCACTTGCCACTGTATCGAGCATTAAACTGGATATTAATGGTGCTTTGGGCTATTTAAACAAGCTTTCAACTATCATTTTCACATGACAAAAGTGATTGAAAAAGACAACGCTGCCCCAGAAATTTCCTCCTCCACGCCCGAACCTCTGCTTCGCTGTTCCTCCCAAATTCAACATAAGTCTTCTTTGGGGTTTCGAGTTATGTCCACCGTCCGCACGCCTTGTCTTATTTTCCTCAAAATTGTGGTTTAAATCAAGTAAAGAACCTAAAATTAACTAAAATATGGTAAGGTAGTACCCCCAACCGAAAAACGCACAAACTCAAAATTGAAAAATTGATCATTTCAAGGATGAAACTCAAAACCGGAGCTTCACCTCTTCGTCATTGTTCTTCGAAACAGTCGGCGGTGCCTCCCAGGTCCAGACCTCTCCATGGTCGTCCGTGCGCAAACTCAAACTTTGAAAATGATTGCATCCATCTCGACCCCAGGTCCCAACCATCGGAATTCCCTTCTCGGGTTTCCATTGTGCCTCCGCTATTTTAAACGGCCTTCATCGAGCGTCTTCCTGACCCTCGGACCCCAGGTTCGCGAAGTCCATCTTAAACTTGCAGAAAATCAAACGTCCAAGCTGTCCCCAGACCCTGACCTCTGGAATTCTGTGTCGCTTTCGCCGTCTCGAATGGCTGTCCCAAGACGTCTTTCCAACTCCCGGACCCCGATCCCCCTTTTGCCGAGCATAAAATCTAAAACACGATCGAACGTCCAGATGTTGTTCGGAATCCAGACTCCGGAATTCTGTCTCCGGGATTCCGTTCCGATCTTGCCGTTCCAAATGGCCGAACCTGACCATCTTTTCGGCCCCCAGGCCTCGACCTTTGGTTCACCGCCAGGCTTTCCTAACTGATAAATTCGACTCCAGGGATTATCCTCTGGACTTCCGTCCCTGGATTGCCACTTGCATTTCACCATTTTGCATGGCTGTCCCATGACAGCTTCCCGACCTTGGCAACCCGAACTCTAGAGCGCGACACCCGGGGTGTCATCTTCCTTGTGCCATTCCAAACGACCTTTTTGCAGCTGAAACCCGAACGCCTAAATGAGGGCTCAAATGACCTCTAAATCAAAAACGAACTTTGACCCACTTCCTAAAATTTGGCCTTCTTTCATGGTAGCCCTTCATTGATCATATCCAAGACCATAAAAAATTGTTAGGAGTGCCTTGCCTTGTTGGCCCTTCCAAACGACATTCTATCGAGGGAATTATGGCCCTAGGAACCCGGATTGCCTGTTTTACTTCCTTATGATGTTTTTATCGACTGTTAAACATTTATCAAATATGAATGATGATTGTGGATCTAACCTTGATGTGTAGGGATTTGTCTGAGGCCGCTTCTCCACCTGTTTAATGTTACTAATTCACGTCTCTTTGTGAAGGATTTATGGAATCCGGTGCAAAAACCTCTGGTGCCGCCAAGGAAAAGGGAAAAGGAACTACCAAAGCACCTCGAGGCAAGGAGGCTAGAGGAGATTGTGCTCGGTACCTCAAGCTGATGACGAGGTACGAGATGCCTGCTATTGAAATTGATTCAGAGAGTGTAAAGCCTCATTTCTTGAAGAACATGGAAGATGGGATGTCAACTGAGGTTACCACGGATTTCATGAGATTTGTTGCTCGAGCCTTCGCCCAGTCTGAGCTTTTCAAAAGTAATGCTTCCAAGTATGATGATGAATGGAAGAAGCTCATTAACGACTCCCAAGAATGGAGCTACTAGGTGCTACGATCTGACATCATGGAGGAGGACAAGCTTCGACCAATGATCTTGAGCTTCGTGGAATATGCAGCTTTGAAGAAGCATGAAGGAAACCCTGTCATCAATGAGGAATTGCTAAAGGAGTAGCTGTAGTAAAGGGAAAACAAAAAAAACAAAACTGCTACAATGCTGCCACTAAAAGACAAAACAAGGAAAAAGACAAAGGATGTTTTAAAAATGAAATATATTTGGGGGTAGGTGAAACCCTAGTGTAAAGTGAATCTTGGCCATTCATTTTTCTTTTTGAAAACTATAAATAGAGGTCCCCTCCTCTCATTTTAAGAGAGTTGAGTTATTGTAAAGGCATGCTACAAATTTTTTAATAGAAATACATTGACTTGGTGCATTTCTGGATTTCTTCCCATGTTGCATGATTCTTCACCCATTAGTTAAAATTCTGGTTTAAGTTATTTTGCTGTTCTAGTTTCCTTTTAGCTGACTTTGGTGGATTTAGTATGTTGTCCTTGGTTATGAAGGTTTTTGTTGTGTGTATGCTTTCCTTGTCCATACTTTTGGTCATTTGCTGTTGGTAGGTGACTGTGTAAAGTTAGTCTGGACTATAATTTCATAGCTGCTCTTTAAACTTTGTCTTTGTTCACATTTACATGGCGAATGAATGATTAATATCTGTAGTCCTTAGAAGATAGCATAGATTTCATGACATTGTGAGAATTCAGATTAAGTGAAATCCTATTTAAGGAAACTGTCCACTGCAGGAACCTCCATGATCACTATTCATCAATATTTGCAGGTCCAGGAACCTTCTCTCTTCCCCACCCTTTTTTTTTTTTTAATAATTAACCTTAGGAAAAGTTCATTGCACATTGTAAAGCCAAATCCAACAAAACAATGGAGTTCTCGACAGCTATTTGAACCTGCAGCAAAGTGCAGTAATTTCCTCCTCGAAGAACCCCATTCAAAGACCTGATTCTCTTACAGCTTTAATTTTTGTAAGGCCACCTTGTAATTCCAACAAATCACATCAATCAACTGATATATTCCAAGCATCGTTATGACCTGACATCTAAGAGACCTTGGGATAGTGTTTTACAATTTGACTGTGGAAGATTGTCTTTCAAGAGAGGTAATGTACCTACACATTACCTATGTTGTGAAGTGCATAAAACACCATCAAAACATACCAAAGCATGGCCTTGCAACTTTGTCTTTGTAATCTTTACCCTCTGCTCCTTAGGAACCTCATCGCACTTAAAATGGTTATCTAATGCAACAATCCAATCAAGTAACTCTTTATCATTTAGACTCCCACCATACTTTTGGACATCAATATTTACCTTGTGCTTGTCATTCTTAACTACCTTCAACAAATTTGCAATTCTTTGATCCTCTGGGTCAAGCTCTTCTTCCATATCTTCAAATTCTTCATCTTCCTCTTCATCTGACTCACTTTATTCCACATCCCTTCTTTTGTTTGTCTCCAAGGCTATAATTATTTCCTCTCTGATATCTCTAGCATGTCTATCTTTCATCTCCTTCATCTCTTTAGCCATATCTTTGTTCTTTGGAGGCATCTTTGAATACTAAACTCTTCACTTCTTCCTTGCTCTTCACAACCTACAAAATGCAAACAAAACCTACTCCTTGATGCTCTGATACCACTATGATGCAAAAAAGGTGGAGATGAATCACAACAACCTAATATTATCAGACACAAGCAAGGTATCCACTCTTTCAATTGTTTTCATTTCTATTAGACACCAACTCACCCTCAAAGGCTTCTAGCCTTTCAATCTTGAAAATTGAACACAAAACCATTACAAGACCTCAAAACTCCAAACCCTCTAAACCTGAGATGCCCTTTATCATTACCTACAACATATCAAAAGATTTCATATGGTTCCTTTGCAAATTTTGTGAGAACCAATATGTTATCCCTAGTTTCAAGCATCAAATTAGCCCATTTTTACAAAGGAGAACCCTCATAAACTCTTTCTCTCTACAAAAACACCTCAAACAGTCAAGAGTCATATAACCAAACACCAAATTCTTCAATTAGGTTGCTGGTACAAGACCTTTAAGTCACTGTTCACACAAACCCTCACTTTCAAGCAAAATCACAAGGGTTTTAATGGAAATTCTATCTCCAGGGCTCTTGCAACACAACCAATGCTTCAAAAAAGTCACAAATGGTCTGTATTCACTAAATAATCCCTTGCAAAGACCATTAACATTTCTTTAAAACCTTTCACTTAGCCACCAATTTCACAAGGGAAAATGTCACTTCTAGCCCTAGGCTTACCTCCAAGACACAAAAAATTTCCCTATGAATCCAACCAAAAATGAAAACCTAAAATATCTTAAGACCTACCATTCCTCCAAGATATATCAAGCTATAGTGGGAGGAATGGCCCTACATTATTTAAACTTCAAAACCCAGACCCTACTGACCTGTTACAGGAAGTCCCAAGATTCTTTCAAGATTTTCCTCTAAGATTGATGGAACCCTCTCTCAAACCAAAAAGTAAAGATACTAGGATATTTTATTGCATTAACATACAAGTTTAAGATGGATGGGCCTGTATAGACCTGTACACAACAAGTTATGACTGGAAAACACATAATTTGTGATGGAAATCACCTTGTATTGCTTGGATTTTTGTTACAAAAGTCTTCAATCAACCTCACTCGAGCCATTGGAAGGCTTCTTATAAAATTTTAACCCATAAACCACCCCTTAATTGACTACAACTGTCCCATTAACCTTAATGACCTTCATTTCCCACAAAATTGCAATAATGACAACATTATAAATGACAATATTACATTGTTTCGCAATTTTTCCCTCCTAGGAACTTATGGCCACCAAAATCACTCTAATGACTTCATTTCAACCTTATTACACCTTCATGACCTTACTCTTTCATATCCCTTTACAAATTATTGAATTTTCCTCCAAAGACTACAAGATCAACCTTGACAACTTTTGACACAAGAATGCCTTTCTTTGCAATTTTTGACATCTAAACACATTTGAATCAAAAACCAACTCCATACATGGTGAATGGTCTTACAAGACCTTTATTAACATAAAAGAAACTTCAAATACCCCCCTAGACTCAACCTATCAACACCTTGTCACATTTTACCAAATCAAATTAGGCATTAAGGGTGCAGGTGCGCTTGCACCAAAAGGGCCATTTGGTGTTGGTCAAGGGAGGTAGAGACGTTACACTTTTCCACAAATGGAGAAACGTAATGCCTTTGTAGATTCTAGAGGTAGGAATCTTATCAAGATGAAATCGCGACGTGTAGATGTCCATGCAACATGTGTGTGTCCCTAACAAAATTCCTCCAACAACATGAAAATGAACTGCTAGGTGGATGAGAAAACATGACAAATGTGGAAATTACATCATCGAAATCACATTTTCTAAGGTGGGGGGTATGCAAATGGGAAATTTTCTTGGGGTGCAAATTCACGCCACTATAGATACCTACAAGAAGAGCCTCAATGAGTGGCACGACTCACACCAACCTTGCCACGCCTCACAACCACATCCAACACTTATTTCCCATGTTGTGGAAAACATTAAAATAGGTACGTGAGAATACTATTTCTCATTTCCATTTTATGTGGATTTTAATTGGAATTACAAAGTGTAATACTAAGCCACATATGTGGCTTCCAAAATAGCTTGATTACTACCAAAGCCATTTCTATATTATGGCACTCACATTATTTTTAAAAGACTCTTAAAATTGGGCACTAATTTCTAATATGAATTTCCCTAGAGAAATAAGCACACCATATATTTAGTCTTTGATTTTGTGATGATGTTTGAATAGGTCCACCTCTGGCTAATATATCTTGCTTGATCATTAAGTGTTCTAATTTCAATCTTAATTTCTCTAGTTCTCTATTCTCAATGTTCTTATCTTTTTGTTGCAATGTTTGAGCTTCAACTTGGCAAGCTAATGTTACCATATTGGAATATGTCAAAAATTCTACCAACTAGTGAGGTTCTAATTGCTAGTTGTAACCTAGATATAAACCATTCAATAATTTGTTTCCCTCTTAATGGTTCTTCCAAATTTCTGGTGACTTCTTTAGACCAATGGCCATAATCCTTAATAGAATATTTGTGTTCTTGGAGCATGTCTCGCATCTTACTTACACTTTTAGTGGGGATATCTAGAGACAAAAAATTCCCCTTGATTTATGATCATTCCTTATTGTATTGGGCATATGTATTCATGTAATCTTTAAGGGAATCATTCTGCAATTCCCCCACAAAGTCAAATATTATTGTTTGGTCTCTCCTTATTCATCTTCTTTTCTATAGTGATTTCATAGAAAATATGTGTTGGGTTGCTTCTATGGTATCCTTACCAAAATTTGGGAGATTCATTAGTAGATTAATGTTGAATAAAGTTTATTTGACCTTCTTGTGATGGTGAGTTGCTTCATTATTTGATGATTGCACCTTTTTATTACATGAATAAATTTCTTTACTAATTTTCTAGTCTAATATTTATCTCTAGGTAATTGTATATCAAAAAACTCCTTTCCTAATATATATAACAATATTGCACGAATTATTGTTGTGATTCTATTATTTCACTTGAATGGTTATATATATTTGATGATGAAACTCTTCTTAATTTAAACAACACAAGGAATGACTCTTAGTTCGAGGTTTGTGACTCTACATAGGGATATTTCATTTTAGGAGATAATTTATTATTAGTTAAAGAAATACCCATTGAATAACGATGCTTCCCATGCCTTCTTAATTATAACAATTGTGTTATTAACTAAGTTATCAAACATACCATCACTTTCCTCCTTTACCACATGATATTTTATCCTTTTTAATTTGCACTCCTTTATCATCTTCTCTCTTTGGAGGCTTGTGCTTCTAGCTACTATCTGACCCAAGTGTTCTACATCAAAATTTAGAGATTGTAATTTTATTAAGGGGATTAAAAGGCCCTCAAATGTATCATCAACTAAATTATAAAATTAGAAAAATCTGATTCAAGGTGTGGTGTTTGTGTTAACATAAGCTATGAATTTCCCATGATGCATGAGAAATTCCATATTATTCAATCCTTTCTACCAATTCAATGAGAATATTTATTATTTTTTTGAGATGGGTGGCTAACTACTTATATGTATCATTGGCATTGAATGTCTTAGTTATCTCTCTCTATTTGTAGAACTTCATTATTTTACTTTGTATTGCATTCAATTGTATCCCTTCTGGCACATGCATTTGTGCTCCATTCCTATAAACAATGTGGGTTCCTATCTTCCTCTCTTTCCACCACCACAGCCCCTTTGGTGCTCTCCATATAATATTCCCTAGCCTTATTCATCCTTTTGTAGTATGTTTCTTGTCTTTTTGATTTTTTTGTCACTTTTCTTCCATGTTCAAATTTAAATTACTAATTCAATATTATATTTAAACTCTCTTAATTTCTTATTATCTAATTTTTCCATGGGTGTTAATGATTTAGAATGCTACTAATCCTTTTATACATCCCATGTGGCTTATGATTTTCCTATTTCTATTACTTGTATCTTTTCAAGGGTCCCTTCAAGATCCCCCCTTTAAATTTTTCATCTCCTAGGTGCCTAACCCCCTCTCATGAGGCTAGGACCTAAAGTAATCTACTACATATAAAAAAATAACTCATTTATAATTATTTTCTTAGTAAATCTATTACCAATGCAAATAATGGTTTTTGTGATCTGATATATTCTTTATTGTGTGACCAAGGTTGTGAAAACAACAGAATTTTGGCAAGCAAGATGGATACATAGAGTAGAGTTTTGAATCCATGCTTCTTGTATGTTGTATTTATACCACAATAGTTGTAATAGAAGACTAGTTAGAAGCTATGCAGTGAAATATGTTAAAATGTGGTAAGATAAGAGAGATAAATAATTACCTAATCATTATATACTCTTTAACACAAAATAATAGTATGCCAATTACTTGCTATATATTTCATTCATCATTTAATGGATTACACTATTAGATCTTCCATATTTCCTCTTACATAAATATCTTCCTCTATATACATTATATCCTTATACCCATCATTACTATTTTCCTACTATATTTTTATACTATATGTCCTATAAGTATGCTATTGTATTAGGAGCGTGTCCCTTGTGATTAGTATGCCTCTTAGCTTATGTGTGAGTCATCCTAGAGATTTGCATTCCTCTTGCGATAAGATTTAGTGGTCTATAGGTGTTTCTATCACTTTGGCTCTTTAACATGCTAACATTCACAATTTTGGAAAATATGGAGGATCTGAATATTGCAGTGAATGTTGTCTTTCACTAGTGATCTACAATAACATATATAAAGAGAAATTATAGTTGATATAACTATAAGTGAAATTATAACAACTAAAACTAAAATGATAACTGTAGTGGTACTTTGATCAACAAGATTAACAATGTAATACTGCACTAAACTATGATAACATTCCTCCCCTTATTACATTATTCCTGAAACCATAAAATCAGCTTGTCAAGGGACCCCCCCCTTAAGGTTTATATAACAAAACTTGTTGATTAAAAAATAGATATACATTCTTGAGAAGATTTTCCTTTTGAAGAAACAAATCCTGAATCAAGTGGAAATCCTCCAAGTTGCCTCGTAACCCTCAGAAATTTGTAGCTCTGAGTTGAATTCCTGAGTTCATCCTTCCATGAACTCCTGAATCAGAGTGTAATTATTGGACAAACACCCTCCAAGTTTTTTCCTCATCCCTCGTAAAGGCGTAATACTTGGTATTGACTGTAATTACTGGACAACCATCCTCCAAGTTGTCTCCTTGACCCTCATAAAGGTGTAATCCTTGGTCACAGTCTTGTGAAATCTTTAGGAAACAATCAATACTAAGCTCTTCAATTAACCCCTTACCTATCTCCAAAAATCAAACCTCACAATATATGTATTCTTCAAATGTGTCATCAATAACAAGAAAAATCAAGAAATTAAAGCCAAAAATGCTTCTCATGCAAAGCATCATCTCAAAGTGATAATTCCTCCATCCTCCAGTAAAACCAACCTCCAATCACATGTTACTCTTTATCCATTTGATGTCTTGGATGAGTCTTTGGAGGCCTCACTAGGTGTAGCAAAGATAGCCTCAAAAATCTCATCATAACTCCTTGAAGATCCATTGATAACATTGATAAAGTCAACTACTAGATACTCAATAATTTTTTTAATGTTTTGGAAAGTACTTTCCAAAGAACTAGTAGTAAGAAGGCATATTACTTGACTGGTACATCTCAAGGAAGACATATAGAATACTTGACATCTTACATCTTCTCTTCCAAAGAAACTTACCTCCAAGTTACCACTAATAAGATATGCATTCAAATGACTATGTGACCATTTAAGAATCCTCATATATTGCAAATGAATGATTGGTGGGTCCTCATTCTCTTGGAATTTGGATAACTCTCCTTCTTCCATACCCTCACCAACATACCAATTCACAAATTAATTCTTGAAATACATGAGATAAAACTAATCACTCCATATAAAAAATCATTAAAACACTATAAAGAGACATAATCAAGTTTGAATTCATTCACTTAAAATTCCACAAATTTCAGCAACTCACCTATGCAATTCACTGAGATAAATCTTCTATTCACCTATGTAATTGATTGAGATAAATATTATACATTTAGATGGTCAATCTATCTTAGTGAATCACCAAAAATGAATGAGGGGAAAGAGGATTCCCCAATGAGCTTCTAGGGTTTTTCACCTAGAAGCTAGATTAGGAAATGTGGATCTCTTTCACACCTTTTAATTTTAGGGTTCATTCAAAGGATTAGGATTTGAAGGTGTGTGTGATTGAATGTGTCTAAATACTATAAATAGAAGCTAACTATGAATCTAAAACCTAGGAAATGTAAGATGTATGGAAATACATTATGGTATGCAAACATTAAACTAAATGTCCTAAGAAAGCTTATGAAATAAGACATAAAGATGGAAATGAATGGTGTGTACCTGGGAATGAGTTACATACTGGATTGGAGGTTGTAAATGCTACCGATGCTAAAATTTTGTCCTATTGGGACACTTATGCCATTCTAGGTGTCCTAGTCCCAAATCTGGAAAATCTCACTAGAGCCCGTTTCTGCCAAAAGGGTATCTAGATCTACCAAAATCTCTAAAAAATAGGTTTAGTGGTAGTAGGTCGCCATTGTTGGTGACTTAGTCCTCTTCTGAATTTTTGAAGATCAAAGAGTGGAAATGGAAGCCCTCGGTCTGTACTTTTTTCTCCTCCAGGTATCTAGTCTCGAAAGTGAAGAATCTGGTTTGCAAGTGTCTTCCAAGCCTCAACTAGGATTTCTCCAACCTTGAAGAGCTTGGAAAAATTGTTGAAGATTCTTCCACCTTGGTTCTTTTTCCAAATATGCGTACAAGACCTACAAATCACACTAAGAGGGAAAAACTTGTTGATTGTTAGGGCATGGGGGTTTGCCTTGGTCAAACCAAAATGATGAAATAATGTAAATAAGCATGAAACAATGGAGTTTACCTTGCCATGATGTTTGATATTGAGTTGCAATAATGGAGGATTTAGTCCTTGAATTCTTCTTGAGAGATATCTTGGTGACTTAGAATACTCAAACCCTAGCTTGCTTGAGAAGAGTGGTGAGTAGAGGAATGAGATAGGAGAAAAATGAGATAGAATAAGTGCAAAATAAGGGAAAAAACCATTATTTATACAAGTGATGCCCTAATTTTCCCAAAAATAACACCACATAGGTCGACCTTAGGGTTTAGGAGACAAAATCCTGCAAGAATTTTAAGCTAATTTTGATTTTTATGCCACATGGGACTGTCACCCAAGGTGGTGACCTAGTCCACCTAGGCATTTTTTATTGGTTTTCGGGGATTAAAGTGTGATTAATGTTGTTTGTCAAGATTTTCTTCCGAAACACACTAAAGTAAGGCATGTAAATGCATTAAGGGGTCATTATAGAATAAGAGAGGGTTGGTTTAGTGATGACAAGCCAAGGAAAGTGTGAAAATGTATTACAACACCTTACAACACTTTGGCACAAGGCTGAAAAAGGTTCAAAATCCATAGGCAAGGGTCCAAATGAGTGAAAAGTGTCAAGGATACACTTTTTGATGACACACTTAGAAAGAATGCAAGCCACTAGAACAATACTTTACTATAAACCCTTATATATTTCTAAATGTGTCAAATATTAACAATTCTCACCTCTATCATAACCAATTGTACCTATGGGTTTCGCTTCTCTTCTGATCTATGAATAGGGAAACACAATTATCATGAAGGGATTGAACTTCCCATCGAATCAAAATAAGACCTTATATGCACAAAATCTGTAATATTCACGACACAAATGATTATTCAAATTGCATCTTCACGCCTAGTAAACAAAACTGCATCAAAATATCAACACCTAACTGCTACTCATCATTTCACACTAATAGATAAGAATGAGTTCTCCCACACAAGCCTTCAAATTCCTCTTCTTACATTGAATTCAAATATGCCATAGTGTTCAGTTTGATGCAAAAACTCCATGAGACGCATGTCATTGCTTGCAAATTCAAAATGCCATTTTCATCATTCATAGGCACACAAATTTTAGTGGCTCTAATACCAAATGTTGGCAAATATGGAGGATTTGAATATTGTGGTGAATGTTGTCTTTCATTGGTGCTCTACAATAACATATATAAGGAGAAATTACAGTCGATATAATTTTAACTAAAACGATAACAATTGTAACTATAATGATAATTGTAGCGGTAGTTTGATCAACAAGATCAACAATGTAATACCACACTAAACTATGCTAACACATAATCCTACCATTTGGTGGTTTGTGGATAGGATGTGCTCGAAAATGAAGACTTTTATCATTGTCAAAGCTTGGCTTGCATATTTAACAACTTATGGCCCTCTCTTCCCAACCTTCACAAATGGGTTTTAGGTTCATGGAATCCTTTCATCAATGGTAATATTAAGCTATTCCCTTGTATGATAATTATGGATTTAGGGATAACACTTTCTCTCATTCAAGTCTTGGTCTATCTCCTTCAACCCTCTCTCAATGTTAGATTGGTTTAGTTTTGAATTTAAAATATTCATCTCTAATTTTGGGAAGATTATTGCTATGAATCGTTGGTAATATTATTGATTGCTTCTTAAAGGTTGACTCCACCACTACTTACATGGTTCACTCAAAATTTATATGTATTCTCTAAGGGGATATTGTTTTGTTGGTGGGGGGTACACCATGGAATAAATTACTTGACTATGAGGTCTCTCCTTTAGATATAGACAATTATTTTCCACCAATCACCTAGCTTGTACTTGTCCTCTCTTGGCATAAAGAGATGACTATGTGGTGGAGAAATACCTATGATGATCTCTTAACTATTCATTCTTTTGGCTCTCTAGTTGTTATCTCCTCTCAGGATGACAATTATTTTCATAATTTTGGATCCTCTCACCCCATTCCTCTTATGGTGAGTCACTCCCCCAAGGGGATTTCTCATGGAACTAGCACAAATGTAGAGTCTTTCTACTTCAACTCCTTTTGGTAAGTCCCACCCACTAATTAATCTAGTTTCTCAATGTCTTGTTTCCTCTAATCTAATATTTCCTATGGCTTAAACATTGTGCTCACTTTCTCTTGAGGTTGATTGATGATTAGCAACATCAACTCAACATCTACTATGCCAATGATTTTTTTTATTAAGGGGCAATCTCCCCTTCTACTAGGTATAAGTATTTTGTTAATAAAATTTATTGGATAGTTGCACAAATATAAAGGAAAGGCCTTCCCAAATCTATCTCCCAATTGCACACTAGAGTTAACAGTGAAATATTAAATAGGGTAGGGTTTGACATTATTCAGAATGGATCCCTGAGTACTCTTTTTAGCTTTGCAACTTGGTTGTAGTTATTTTGATTCTTATTTGGAACCTTAACTACAATTGTGTTTTCCTCCCTTCTGGGACCATTGATTATACTTTGTGTTGTTTCATCTGATGTACAAGGTTCAAAGTCCCTTCAAAACCAATTCACCTGATAAACAACAATTTGAAGAGACGATATGTTCCAACTAGAGAAAAAAATTGGTACTTTTGATAGAAATGCTTGATTTGAACATGTTAATAGATAATATTTAGGTTCTTGATTGATTTGGACACAATGAGAAGATTCATGTTGCTCCAACTTGCTTCCACAATTTTTTTGTAAGAATACCAAATACAAAAAGCAACCGAAAACCTTCATTAGAAACCTTTAAATATCTCAGTAAAACAAAATAAAAGCCAAAATTATCTCAAATTATTTTGATACAAGGGTGAGCTTATAATTACTCCACCATTCACTCAAAATAACCTATGAATAATTACACAAACCCCAATGGAATGGAAACAAATTATTCTAAGATCATTGTTAGCCAAAAAGAGTAACAAAGAAAATATCACTAGGAAAATACTACTGCATCTTACTACCAAGAGCTTGCGAACCCTAAGATTGGAAAGATACCATCTAGAATAGGGTTATAATATATGGGCCATGTCCCATCCCATAGATATGTGTATAGAGAAAGATATGAATAATAAAAGAGAAGAGAGATAAGGAGAACATGAGATAGATGACAAGGGAATGTATGTAAGAACTATAGATAACATTGTATTATGTATAAGGATTATATGTAAGAAAGGAAAAGGGATAAGTAGAGTATAGAGGAAGATATATATATATATAGTAATCTTTTAGATATGACTAATATAATGATTACCAAAATTCTATCTATTTGATGTTACCAGTTATTCTGTGGATATATAATTAATTACTACACCCTTTGTCTGAATCAATTGGTGTTTACCTTTATATGACCAAGTCCAGGGTATAAACTACAACACTCAAAAAGTACTTGGAGCTCAAAACTTTGATCCGTGTTTCCCGATTTTTCTTGCTAACATTGGTTCCATTTTTGAGACCTTGGTTAGGTAATATAAAGGACAACAAAACCAACAATTTTAAAAATATAAATCAAACATAGGGAAAGAAAAAAAAAAAAAAAATGATACAAAAGTATGTGAAACTATCCTTCTGGTGCTTACCTTGTGAGAGGGGGTTAGGCACCAAGGGGATGGAGGATGGGAAGGGGGAGAGAATCTGAAAGGGATCCTTGAAGAGATGTGACCTCTAATAAAAGATATCAAATAACTACCATGGGGAACAATAAAAGGCTTAATCAAAACCTAGATCAATCACATCCATGAAAAAAGGAGATGATACAACCATAAGAAAGATTAGGAAACAAATAGAATTGCAAGAAAATTCAACATGACAAGCCCAAATGGAGAAGAGAGAAAAAAAAAATAGAGGATTGAGAGAGAAGAAAGATACCACAAAAGAATGGAAATTATATAGAAAAAGAGAATTGAGCACGCTAATGAGGATGGTGTTGAGTGTGCCAAAGAGGGTGTTTCCAAAGAAAAAGAGGAAGAAGATAGAAAACAAGAATGAGAGAATCTAGAGAAATTAGAACTATGTTGGGAAAAAGGCGGGACAACTTATCACTAGTAGAAGGAAGAATATTAATGATTATGGAGAATCTAGAAAATTTCTATTAGGGCCTTGTAATAATATGGAGACTCCATTATTACTACAACCTTCTAAAAGTTTGACAAGTAGACCAGATCTATCAAACCTAAGCATTAACTAGGATAATAGATTCATTGAAATTTTTGAAAACTCCAGAGAAGACTCCATCAATTCAAGCATAATAATTAGAAGAATTGGTCAATATAAGTATAAGGAAACTAAAAGAAGAAATAAGAAAAATAAAGAGAATAGATTGAATTTGGGCAAAGAATTGTGTTTACAAAATAAAAAAATGACACTAACAAATAAGAAAGTGAAAAGATATTTTGAAGAGTCACAACCCCTCAACCAAAACCCATCCCCTCAGTTGTATAAGAGTTGAAGAATTTTGAAATAAGAGATATTGAAAAGTAAGGAAATGAAGTGGAGTGGGAAGAGATACTTGGAAAAGAATACTTTGATATAAAGTTAGAAATAGATAAGGGTAGAGAACAAAAACCCTATATGGTTAGAAAAGTAAAGAAATAGAAGGAAGAAAATCCTAGTTCACAAACCCAAAAGTTTGGATTTAGAAACAACAAAAATAATATGGAACCCTCAATCAAGATCCCAATTTTTGGAAGAGACACAAAAATTTTTATAGAGCCTATATTCTTATTAGAATCCCTATGGTAAAGATAGGACATCGATGAAGACAAACCAAAATTACTTGAATTTGTATCTTCTCTAAGAAAGTAAGTATTAGACTAGTATAAAAAGATCTATTGAAAACATAGGAAAATTTGGAATGAAGTGAAACAAGATTTCCTAAAAAACTTTGACACACCGGATATTCCAACAAAGAGAATCAGAAAAATGATGACATAAAGGATAATATTAAAAAAGTACAATTGGCGATAAAACAAATAAGTATACAAAACATAATTTTGGCAAGAGGAGAAACAAAGAAAAGAAAATAAATTTGGTGCACATAATGTTCAAGGGAAGGTCACCTCTAGAATGATTGTCCTAAAGCCCAAGTTGAAATAATTGTAGCTACACTACATGTAGAATTGAAGATAATACTAGCTAAAACAAATACACTACATTGTGGAACTTACCAAGAATGGGATAGCCACCTCACTGAAGACTATCCTACAAACCAATTTCAAATCCAAAACACAAAGAATCATCTTGATCCCATATGTCCTATAAACCATAATTATGATGCATATATAGATAGGAACATGGCATATGTTAAGAAACTAGATGAAAGACCTCTATATGATTCAAGTTATAGACAACCACCATGGATAGACAATAGAAGTGCATATGTGTTGCAAAATAACCCACTACAAGACTACATGGGAGACAATAAACAATCAAACTACAGAGGAGGAAGATGACATGGTAGAAATAACTTCTAGAGAGGTGATGCTACTTTCTATAACTATGAAAATATGGAACATTATGCCATTGAATGTTGGGAAAAAAAGAAAATAAACTGTCCATTTTATGAAGATGATTCTCATGACATCTTTAGTTTTCATAAGGCCAAATAGTACTATCAAAATACAAAACATTCCATAAGTGATGATTTGAAAGACCACAAAGGAGCCAAAGTAATAAGAAGAATATCAGAAGGAGCTTAAAGTAGTCAAAGAATAGATAAATAGTCCCCAGAAACTTCAAATAAGGACTATTACAGAGCACACTAATAAGCACAAATAAAGACAAAGAATAAATTTGGAACAAAGAAAAATAAAGTTACAGTGTTAACTAGACAAGGGATTGATACCAGCATAAATAGACATTGAAGAAATCAATAAAGAATTAGATTTAAAAGAAGATGAATATGACTACTTTCAGCCAAGTAAGAAAAATGATAAGATAGTAGAGAGAAAAATAAAAAAATCGTACAAAAAATGATGACATAGCATGTTTTTTAGAAGAAGCAATGATGTTGAATAATTTAGCCTCTTTGGCCTAGCAGAAAGACCTCATAGTAAAAATAAAACACCTGGGAAAATATTGGAACAAAAAAAAAACAAGTCCATCAAATTGTAGAAGATTGGAATTGGAAGAATGGTCCTCTTTTAATGATTGCAAATCTTAATAATAGTAAAGTCAAACATGTAATGGTAGACCTGGGTGTGGACCTAAATATTATTCCAAAAAAACACTTGGGAAAGGCTAGGTAAACCCAAGCTCATCAGAACACCAATGAAAATTAGCTTAGTAGATGGTTCTAGCATGGAGACATTAGGGACATGTAAAAATGTGGAAGTAAACATAAAAGGAATTACACAAATTGTTGATTTTCAAGTTTATGAAATGAAGGAACCTTTTGACACCTTTAGAGAATTACTAGGATTAAGATGATTTGTTAATTCTAATGGGATAGTATACTCTAGAAAGGAAAAGCTCTCTTTAGTGGATGATTAGGATAGTGCACATTCCACTAGGGGAAAAGGAAGATAGAAGCTACGTAGAAGGAAAAAGAATGGCTGGTTTATTCCATTTCCAAAACTTAAACTCCTACATTACCACAACAAAGAATATACAAATTCAAAAGGGTATTTATGATACAAATCCAATTAAACACAACATCTAGGAAAGAGTAATTAGATAGGATAGAAAATCCAAAACATGTCAACCACATCCATAGGGGAATTTCACAAATTAAACTACCAAGGTTTTCTAGAGTAGGCGATGTAAAAGAATATATAGCAGATATGGAAAGAACATTCCAAATTGAAACCACCAGGATCACCACCCTCCAAGACACTATGGTATGTAATTCCACATGGTGGCATACACACAAAATTTTTATTCCTACATTGCAAGCATTCCAGATCTTAATCAAGGCAAGATATCTAAAAGAAGGGTAATATAGTTTAATCCCTAAATATGGAGTCAATAATCTAGAAGAGAATATCTAAGTTTGCATCCACATATGGGGAAAAGGTGGAGAATATGACCATTGAATCTATGCTCAACTATTTTATTGAACCCTCACACCAATAGTCTAAACTTGGTACATCAATCAGGAAAGACAAGGAGAAACTAAGGACTGGGAGGAACTCCAACATGATTTCAGCCACACATTTTTCTTTTGGGATGAAAAAAAAATATGTATCACATTAAGAAGAATTAAGAAAATTATTTTCAAACCAGTTCCAAGAGAATCTACTCCCAACAACTAACGAGTCCACCACCTCGAAGTCAAGGAATATGTAAACTAATTGAATGGATGAACAAACAAACACAACTTGTACCAACCTGATGTTGTAAAATCCAAAAGGATGAAGAAGAGCCAAACCCAAAAACTAAGATTGCATAGGAAGAAAGAGAAAGAGGAATCCAAGTGAGCAAGGATTCTAAAAATCATTACTACAACTAGCCTCTCTAGCTAAGAGAAGAAAATATAGCCCATGAAGGAAATCCTAAAATCATGAAAAATAGCGATTATTGGGAAGAACCGGTTGTGGTAGCAGTCACTAAATTACTATTTGAATATGAAGAATTATTCCCTCGAACATTCACATAAATGAAAGGTACAAAAAAAAATTCAGCTGAAAGAGGGAACCAAACCACATTAGAAAATACCTTACCGCCTCAACCCTAACATGAAGAAACGAGTCAAGACAAAAATAGACAAAATTTTAGCAGGGGGATTATTAAATTAGTGGAAGACTTCGAATGGATTAGCTTGATGATAGTACATAATAAAAACATAGGAGAAATTGAGATATGTGTAGACTTCCAGGAACTCAATAAAGCATGTATCCATGATCCCTTCCCTACTCCCTTTACTGAGGAAATACTTGAATCCGTCATAGGGAGAGAAATATATTCATTCACTGATGGGTAAACTGAATACCATCAACTCTGGGTTAGGGAAAAAATCCAACCAAAAACTACATTCGCCACAAAATGGAGATTGTGCATGTGACACCCTTTGGATTAGAAAATGCACCAACAGTCTTCAATAAAATCATTGTAAACACATTTAAAGAATTTATACATGACTTCTTAAAAGTATACCTAAATGAGTGGACTATATATGGATCAGTCAAAAACTACATCCAGGCACTCCAAACCATGCTAGAAAAGTGTAGAAATATGCAAATATCCTTGAATATCAAGAAATGCATTTTTGTGGTACCCTTTGATACATTACTAGGAAATAGATCATATGCAAAGAAGGCCTAATGATCGACCCAATGAAAGTTGCACTAATTCTGACATTATCCCCACCCAAAACAACACTAGAGGTTAAAACATTTCTAGGCTATATTGGATATCATAGGAAATTTATCAAAGGATATGCCAATATAGCAACCCCTTTAGAAGAACTTCTTAAAAAGAAAACTAACAAAGCTATCACATGGAGTGAATAATGTCAACAATCATTTGAAAAATTAAAACAAAAAATTGTAGAAGCTCCCATCTTGATATTTCTAGATTGGTTAGTACCTTTTCATGTCCATGTAGATGCCTCTGAAATATCGATAGGAGTAGTTCTAGCACAACCACAAGGAAATAAGGATCACCCAATTTCTTTTTCTAGCCGCAAACTTTCCCAAGTTGAGAGAATTACTCTACCATTGAAAGGGAGGCCTAAGCCATGGTCTACACATTACATATTTTTTACCACTCCCTCCTATCTACACCATTCACATTTTACACTGATCATGAGCCTTTGAAATTCCTCTCGAGTCATGATGATACAAGTATAAGAGAATATTAGCTAAGTTCAATCAAGAGAGGAGCTAACTCATTAAGTAGAGATGCACTTGACACTTAATGAAATAAATGTGAGACCTGAAAACCATCAATCAAGTATTGAAGTAGAGGTGGAACTTAATAGTAATAAGAATGACCTAATTACTTAACTAAGAAGAAATTATATTTACCTAAATAAATTCAATAAAAGAGGCACAATACAATACTATATCAACACAACACACAATGTTGTGTTATATGCAATATTCAAGGCATTGTAATTGATATCGTGCAGCACAAAACAATGCCTAGAGCTTTGGTAAATTTTGGAAAGAGGTTCCAAGTTTCAACTTTGGTGAATTCTTGGGAATGCTAAATTGAATTGAGAGGTTTTTTACTAATTGGTAATAAGTCCAATTTTTTTGATAAATCTGAGCACGCTAAAATTGTATCAAACCAATATGCACCATCAATGCATATCTTGCACCTTAAACTTTGTTTGCAAATAAATTTAAATTATAAATCATAATAGCAATTTGGTACTTCAATATTAAGGGAAAATATTCATGAAAATTGTTTCCAATTATGACCATCCCATTTTTTTTATATCTTAACTAAGAAATTACCACAACCATGTCTATTCAATTTTATGTAAAATTATTCAAATAAAAATGAATAATGAAACATTGTGTATGATATAAATTATTAAAGGTGAGTTAAATGTATCTTTTTAGGTCATCATCAAAGTAAGGCACCAACTTAGTGCACATGATATTCTTCATTCACTTACTATACAAAGGGATTTCTTATCCATTTACCTTATATATTTTTCAATGAGGTGCTCAATTCTACTCTCTTTAGATTCAAACTTGTGACCTTCACTACTAAAGATCAAGCCCCCTCCCTCCGATATATATTGGGGTGGGCCCATTCCTATTGCCCCCACCCATCTATAATCCCCACCCGAGGCAAATAGGCCAGTCCCAAGGGCCCCGCCTATCTCCCACCCCTCGACACCAACCCCACCTAAGGCTTGCCTTCAGCAGCTGACCATGCCCCTTGGGGCCAACCTATTCATCTCAGGTCGGTGCTAAAGGTAGGCCCTTGGTACCGACCTACACTTCGCTAAATTTTGACCTGCGCTTTGCCTTATTGCCTCACACCTGCCCTACTTCGGGGCCAACCTGCGCTTCTATGGGGTATGCAACCCTTCATCATTAGCCCAACTCATTTCATACCTTGTATATTAATTAAAGTCTACCACCTCTATGTTGGAGTCTTGAAGATGACATGGTGACTAGGACAACCTACTAGGTCAAGTGGAATTTTCCTACCATTTCTTTTGGAAGTTGATTAATTGAGCACCAAAACAAGTATAGAAGGGGGGATATCCTTTAGCTTTCCACCTACATACAAGAATGGATGGAAGATGCATATGCTAATAGGTTTGTGAGAAAATATCTTTTCTTCATGATATAAAATGGGTCGTAAATCTCTCCATAGTTTAGTTGATTGAGATGATCAATTGAACTTATTAGTTTACAAGACTATAAAAGAGATCAAGACATGTTTTTAAGCTTATTAAGACAAAAATATGCAGGATAGAGGTAAATTTTGGATGCAAAATACAAAAAAATGTGCAAAGAGGGTCCAAAATAATTTAGAATTCGTAAGGCCATTTTGTAGATTTTTTCTTATGTAATAGTCTATATTATAGAGGAAAACATATAAATAGTGTTGATTGCAAAGGAAACAATAGAAACACATTACAAATTATAGAGAAAACCCTACAAATAGTTTTGACTAATGAGGAAAGTGACATCATATAATAAGATTAGTAAATAAGCTTAGCTAGGCACAAAATCATTTCATAGAACATAAAATACAAAAACTAAGTGCCCAAAGGGAAGTTGAATCATTTCTTCTTTTATCTCCTCATATTAGAGCCATTTAAAATCATGCGTACAACTTACTTGATTATCCCTTGGCTCTTGGGAGGTCAATAAGAGATATCAAAATGCATAGAAGCATAACCAAGAGTGATGTAAGCAAGGAGTTGAGGTAACATAAGATTATACAAATAAAAATAGCTAAAGGTGGTAATTATACATGTTGAGTAAGTCATACCATTGTAAATTAGGTGAGAATTGTAGAGGTGCTCATAAATGACATAATGCATGTTAAGGGCTTAAATTTAATTATTGGGTTCTCAAAATTTGCAAGATTATACTATTCAATATTTTTCCAATATTAACATCCTCCAAGGTAAATCTTGTTGTTTATCTCTTTCCATCTATTTTTATTCATTTGTTTGCTTACTTTTATTCCATATAACTACTTCATTATCTTAAAACACCTTAGAAAATATTTAAGTGATGTGTTTAATTGATTACATCCATATTACTTGCTCATAATAAGTAGACATTAAATCAATTTTACAAAAGTTAAAAAATCAACATTCTCTTTGTTACACCATTGATTGTGTGGAATAATAATCACATACATTCCAAAGTAGCATTCACACTTGAAAATTGATAGGCAAAGAATGTAAACATGTGTATGATTGTGTACATAATCGTGTAATGACTATTTAAAGTATATAACAACTATTGAGTTGTACTATGACCAATATGCAACCTTAAAATTTTGTTTCAATAGCACAAAACTTGGGAACAACATGAGGAAAATATATCTTTTATATTGGAAAATCATATGTTTGAATATCAAAGTGGATTAGATATTGAACGGTGTTAGAGAAATTTTTCCTTGTGCTCCATAAAGGTTTACTAGCTCATTTAAAATTTAAAATATGTGTGTTTACTTCCCTATATGATAATTGACAAGGAATTGGGAACTTTTTGGAATTCATTCAATAAAGAAAAGAGATAAACCAAGAAATCCAAATAGATAGTAAAAAGCTAAGAAAGATGTAAGATTTAGAGGAGAATAAATAATTGCAAGTTAGATTGGAAAATAATGGATATTTCTATAAGTGTGGGTCTCTTGAGTAATTATAACAAGAGATGCATGTAAAATAAGATATATTGGGAGGGATCCAAAAGGGACATGAAGATGTGGAAAATGAGTCAACCATGTAAAGGTTAGGCCAACCTCCACCAAAGGTATATAATCCACAACTTTAATATGCATAGTAAGCATGCTATCATGCACTCTTTCTTCAACCCAAACATTAAATGGGTAACTTGGGAGTTCGAGAAGCATACACAGGTAAATAATATTAATTTGTTCAAGAAAAATTATGATAGAAAACATGTTGGTAAATTAATCAAGGAACGAGAAATCCCATATAGGCTAAGGAAAAGCCTCAATATGCAAGTCTAGGGTACTTTTGTGGCAAATAAGTCATAGAATGCTTTAAAGTAGTTGAAGCAATACATTGATGAAAAGACAAAGAGGTCATAATACTCTTTCAACCAATCAACATAAGCAAGGAAATGAAATCATTCATTTTGTGAAATCTAATGAAAATTTAAATTCTCCAATGATAAGGTTCAAATCAAAGGAAGGTCACTTTCAACCACCTCATTGGACCAAAGAAGATTCTCTAGAAGGGAAACATTTCCATGTAGGAGTGGGATGAAAATCATCACACCATTACACAAGATTAATGTAAGAAATCTCCCAATAATAGATGACCTTTCAATAAGGGGAAACCACTAAATAATGGTGTGAAATGTCTCCAAAGAGAGGGAATACAATCCAATGAAGTAGTTCACCACCATTTGACTTGCGCAAGTCAACATAAGAGCAACCCAAGAACACATGTAAAAGATAACTCTTTCAATATAGAAAAGAGACCATATAGCACATAATATTGGTTTAAATTTGCATTTATTTTATGGAATGGAAGAAGAAACCAACAAATAAGTCCAAACACTTAAAAAAATGAAAGATTAAAAAATTTCAACTTTGCAATTTCCATTTTCCATTTCTACACTCCTTTAGTCTCATTCAAGTATCATTCAACTAATTGTACAACCTAAATACTCATTGTAGATATGTAAAACCTAGATGAAAATCCTTAAGATCATGCCCTTTGCCAACCCTAAAGTTTGGACACTTGTTCTTGTTAGGCAACTTACACTCACAAACACTCGTGTGCATGTTCAAAATTTCAAATTTAGGTCTTCTAACTATTGGAACCTTAATTGATGATATACATGTTTTAATGACCATTCACTAAGTATCTCCCAAGAACATAGGTTTTACTCTTATTTGTTGGCTCTTCACTTCTAAAAACTCTCCTAATAACACATACTACGTTTTCTAGATTACTCAATTATTTTAGGGATAACAACCTCCACCACTGAAAATTAGATTTAGAGCTCTCCTTGGCATCATCCCACACTATCTCAATCATATTTCTTCCCTTCTCTCCATCATATTTCCTTGTCTTAGTTCATCCTTGTCATTTGACCTCCATTTATGCCTTAGCCTCCCTATTTGTCCAAACCCTTTTTCATCCTTTCTTTATCACAAATTTGAAGCTTTTTGTCCTCATCCTTAATATCTTCCCTTGAATATCTTGTGGCACTTCATCTCTTGTATCTTTCATTCACATGCATACACCAGTTTAGAATAGAGATCCTCTTAGAGTTCCCTTGGGTTCACAATCTCTAAACATCATTTCAACATGTCAATACCTCACTAAGAACCTCACACACTCATTTTTTCCATGTGCTATTGTGGACATCAAAATATGCAAGTGATTGAGTAAAGTAGTTTCCCAATAACACAAACCAAGTTGTCCCTTTCCCAATTTTTTTGCTATTAATATTTAAATTTGGAGGTTGATATGAAAAATATAGAAGCACAAGAAATATTAAAAAACTAAGGCATCCAAATCTCAAAATTTGTAAATCATTCAAAGCAAAAGCCATGAGCGCTTGTGGTGGACACTAGTGCCTAGTACCTAAACACAAAATCCCCTTAAATTTCAACTACTTAGATTTAACCCAAAAGTCATAAGAATGACCCTGAAACTAGTTTGAGCCTATTTCCAACATCTATCTTTATCCTAGAAGCATTTGTTGAACCCTTTGTCATAGTGTTTCTCTACAACTTAGATCTTTACTATTTTCAATTCGCTCTATGTATTTCTATACTAGATCAAATTAAATAATTTTTTTGTTTCTAAAATAAAGAAAATATAATTTGGTTAGTATATATCACATAAAAATCAATTTTATTTCTTCTTAAAATAACCAAAGGAAGGTTTAGAATTTGATCTTTCAAAAAGAGAGCAAATTGATCATATCAATCTGCAAGCAAAGGAATAAAGAAGGAAGGTAGGAAATAAAAAAATGTCATCCAAGGTTATGAGAAAGATTTATTAAAGTCCTTGCAACATTAGTGGACATTAGCTCATAAATTAGTGAAATAGTCAATTTTGAATTCCCTTGAAAACTTATAAGGGGCAATGAAAAATGAAGTTGTTAAGACATCTCAAATCCATGAGGTAACAAAGAAGAGGTTGATCTATCCAAGGAAGAAGCCATCAATAGGAAAAATCACATAGAAGTGTCCTTATCACCATTGTAGAAAGGTAAACCTAGTAAGAGATAATTCCCTAAAAGTGTATTTACAAAGATAAGATGCTAATTTATTTAGTACTACTTAGGGCTCAAGCATCTCCGAAATCGCATTTTGGTCCTGTTTGATAATTGAAGCATGTAAGGAATTAACTCCACTTGTATGAGCCATCTCATCCAATTGAAAACAATTATGAACAATGCGCAACATGGGAAGTATCATTTCAATGGGAAGTGTGTAATGAAAATGTGCTTAGTTAACAAAGCATTGTCTCCTTTATGATTGGTGTTGGCGTTTCAAAGTGAACCTCTGGAATGTAGTTTGGAAACGATCAACTATGTGTAGTAAACTACTCTTCAAATTCAGAGGGGAAGCTCCCTCTTTTGCTGATTATGCTAAAGAAAGTAAATTAAAACTAATTCTCCTATCTTTTTGTCTCGGTTGTGAGAACAAAAGGTTATAGAACTCTTAACATTGCAACTGAAGTTTTCAATTTTACAAAACTATCAACTACAATTAACTTACGCTAAACATGCTTCTAAAGATTTAAATAAACAAAAAGTTTAAATCCTAGAAGTGAACGAGGAATGATTTTCAACACACATGAATGAACTTTGAAAACTGAGACACTAAATCGAAGCAAGACAAGCATAAGATCCTCCTTCTCAATCAAGATTTACACCTCTAGGACAAGAAGTTGTAGCAAAATAGGCATGCAACATGCGATCAAAACCAGATTAACACTTAGCACAAGATCAAACATAAATTGAACAACAATCTTGAAGGCCGAAATAAGCTCATCAATTTCGCTATCACAATCTAAGTTCTGAATAACATTGAATAAAAATGAGAAGGCACTAAGAGGCACTAAGAGGCACTTGTGTCTTGTTATCACTAGCATGGTTCCCAAAAAATGGGCAAGGCTACCCTTATTTATAACTAAGAAGAGGAGTAGGGAACCCTAAATTCTCCTTGCTTTTACAACTAATACTTGCCAACATGCAAGCTTTATTTCTAAAAATAAAGAAGATAAACATCTACAACTAAGAAAGCATGGAAAATAGGAAATGCCAACTATTACATTTGTTTTCTTTATCTTCTCCAAAGAGTGGATAAGAATTAAGACGGGAATAGAAAGAAAGCTAGGAAGAAAGCTTCTAGAAGATTGCCGCTTTAAATCTTGATCATATCTACCGAAAATCTGATTTGTTTCTTGATTTCAAGTGGAGAGTGCTGCTGAAAATAAAATATTGATTTGTCTTGAAAAAACAATTTCTTTGAAAAAAGCTGGGACCTGGGTTTTGTAGAAAATCATGCTTTAGAGGAACCTAGATGCTCAGAAACCGAAAAAGCTAAATACATCCTGAAAAAGAGGTCAAAAATAATTTCTAGAAGAGGGAAAAATTTCTCAATGTTCACGAGAATGAAAAAGTAGAGAGACCCATGTGATAAAAAATGAAAAAAGTTGAGTGGCTATTTTGAAAAAGAAATGCCCTAGAAGTTTGAAGCATGAAAGAGCGTTCCTCCTTGCTCGTTGATCTCCAAACCACGGAGAACATTGAAAAAGCATGTCGTTTGAGTCTTCAAATCTTCATTGAAGAAAAAGGGAAAATCTTCTTGCTCTTGACGACAACCTGCAAAAATGAATAATGAAAGGAAAAAGTTCTCTTAAATAAGTTGAGGTTTGAGAAAAATCTACTTTTTGTTTGTTTTAAATCTTTTTGAATCTATCCCAGGCAAGTACATCGAATGTAGACATTTGTTTGAATGTTGGATGATATAAACTTGGAAAAATGACTAAGGCATTGAGCCTTGGGCGCCCTTCTTAGCCTGGGGCACTTTCCCTTAGCAGACTTAGTCAAATTTCTTGAAATTTCAACTTTTTCTTGACTTTTATCCTTTGTTTGATCCTCGATCTCGGGAGCTCGGTGAATCCTATGAACTGGTAGATGATCTCATCGTGGAGTTGGAGTAAATTTGACGAAGTTGTCTTAGAGGCTGATTTTGATAAAAACTTCATCTGAGCCCTCAAAATCATGGGCGCCTATCTCCTCCACGGGTGCCCATCTTTACCAATGTTAGCCATTTTTATGCTTTTGAAGTTTCAACCTTGTCTTCTGATGATTTCACAATTTCGAGAGCTAGATTGACCTGATTGACTAGCTGTTAGATTCGTTGGATAGCTTGACTGGTTCTAAAGGGGGGTCTTTTGGATGTTTCATCTTAAGAAAAGCTGATTTGAGGACTCAAATCCTTGGGTGCCCTTGACTACCTGGGGCGCCTAAGCTTTCCAATGTTAGAATATTTTTCCAACTTTTTATTGTCTTCTATTTCTTTTGATGAGTTCATGATTTTGGGAGCTTGGAGGGTCTAGTGATCTGGCTATCTATTATGTTACGAAGCTCAATTGAATCTGAGGTGGTTATTCTGGAGGTGCCAATGCCTAAAAATTGATTATAAACCTTCAAATGCTTGGGCGCCCCTGGCTATTTGGGGCACCTGTGTCCACCGGGCTTAAAATATTTTTGTTTTCTTTATGATCTTCTGATGAATTTCATTCTTGGATGACCTGAAGCTTAGATGGATTGATGGTTGGGCTCGTTGGATAGCTTGAATGATTTCAGGAGGGATCTCTTGGGAGTAACATCATCTGAAAGCTGAGTTTAGGGCCCCAAAAGCTTGAGTGCCTATCTCCTCTAGGTGCTCCCATCTTTATTAGTGTTTTAGCCATTTTTGGCTTCCTTCAGATTTTTGACCTCATGTTATACCCTTGGTTCAGTCTGGATTTTCTGGTGATTGACCAGTCTGATGACTGCATTGATGGGCTCACTATAGAGCTGAGAAGAATCTGATCAACATTGCCTAGGAGCACAAACCCTAATTCCATCATTTTATGCCTACAAAATTTGGGCGCCTATCTCTCTCTGGGGCGCCCATGACTAGCAGACAAAATATTTTCAGAGATTTTCAATTTTCTCCTTCGTTTGATGTGCTTGCCTTTGCTCTGGTTGTTAGAGATGAAGTTTTTCTAAGGCATGAGGGTTTAGGCACCTAGACTGAGCTGGGGTGCCTGGAGTCTCTAGTGAGCCAAAATTTCACATTTTTCAAATTTGATAGCTTCCTTTCTCCGTTCTTCGTTCTCCGTTGTTCGTGCACATTCGTCATTAGAAGCTTTTGTTCAGTGCTTGAATGTTTGTCTCTAACACCTGGTCACTGACTAACCTCCATTGACAACCTTGGTGCTACTGAAAAAGTAGAATAGACCCACAAGGGTAAAACTGATCTTTTTGTGATTCTAACTACGCTCGCCTAATGAGTAAGTATTTTAAGCCAATCAAAATCAGTTTCAACCCTAGAACCCAAAATTTCCGTTTTAAATTATTTTTGCCAATATCCATTTCAAAAGAAACCCAAAAATACCCAGAAAAGCTATTTTTAGAAAGTTACTAAAAATATAAATTTTCCTAAAATTTAGGGCCAAAAAACTGAAATTTGGGTTTTGTTGGTTTGGTCGCTTTGAGCCGACCCAGATTGTCAGATTTTGATAATTTCAAGTTTTTGACCCTCATGCATGACATGCAAACCCCAATTTTTACCTTTTTCGATAATTTTAATAAGAGTTTAACTCATTTCTTCAAAATGCCTAAGTGTAGCAATTTTTTTAATTTGGGGTACAACATTTGGCTTTGCCTAGGGACCATGCCAGATACTTTCAGCATAGGAGAACCATATAATCTCTGGATTTTAAGCTTCAACTAGTTCCTTGTCCATTGGGTATTGGAGTCAACAATACATCCTAATCACCTATTGCAAGACTTTCCCTAAGTCACCTATGACAAGACTTCCTAGAATCACCTAATAGTTGGACTTCCCTAGAAATCACCTAAAACGAGACATAACTGTTAGAGAAAGGGAAAACACAACATAACAAACACATTATGGAAAGGGGAAACACATTACGAAAACAAAAGAAAATTATTCACAAAAAATTAAAGGATGTCATTTCTCCCTAAAATGATTTACTTCTCTTCTCCTAGGTATTGTGGGAGACAAATCTTCCGGGATGAAGATTCTCATATCTTCATACATCAAGGCAGGGGCACCTTGACAAAAGTAGAATATGGTACAAGGAAGGAAGCAGGTACCACCGTGTCACCAACTTTGTTGTTGTTCATCTTCAGGATGTCTCTGTTGTCAATCTTTGGGATGTTTCTAATGCCAATCTTTGAGATGTCTCTGATGTCGAACTCTTCAAACCAATCAATTATGTTCCAAACCTGATTTCTATAATGTCGTAGATGATCCTTTCTAACCTGGAAATATCCTTTGATTGGCTCATCGATCAAATCCACATTCCCTTTAACACATAGGAGTTCAATTCCCATGTCTTCGACATTTTTGAGGCCTAACAAAAGCGCCTCTTTTTCAGCTTCAGTGAATTCCAATTGCAACAATCCTTTAGGGGGAATGATCATTGTCCTTTCTTCTAAACCTGCAGCTGAACAATCCCCATCTAAATGCATTTTCCATAACTTTGTATCGTCTGTCAATCTTCTTTTAGAACAAGTAATGTTTTGGTCTTCAATTCCTATTTATGACATCGTCACGTTGTTACCAAGACTTGTTTCTTGATATAGTTGGGCTGGGGGGGTTGAAATTTTCACCAATATGAACTGGGATTTGGGCTTAGGTTCTATATTGATTTTTCCTTCCTTCATAGGAATGGTTGCGGACGACCAATCTAGTTGCATTGCACCACCAAGATCTTTGCAAAAGCTTCGACTCAACAACATCTCATAACTTGCTGGGACATCAACCACTAGGATGTTCATCTTTATCTTTTTCTTTGGGCAAGCTACCAACCTTACTTGAGCATCCTCCAAATTTCTGACCAATGACACCAACTTAGACTCAAGTGAATAACACTCATTTTGAGTTTTTGTGCATGAGAGTCCCAATGCTTTCATCACTTGTAGAGGCATGATGTTGTCTAAGGCTCTTGAATCAATGATACAATTGCTCAATTTAAACCCTCCTATATACAAAGATATATATAAAGGTTTAGGATTTTCTTTCATTGGAATAGATGACTCGAGTAATGTAGGTTGAATCAAAGCTTCTTTCTTTCCATGTATTATTCTATCTAGTTGCTCAGGATGATCATGAAGATATTCCAACTGAGAAATCTACCCCTTAGTCTTCATCATGGAGTTTACAATGTCAAAATTTGCTAAAGATGGGTCTTGAGCAACCACTTCTTTAACTTGTTCTTCAGCTCTTGGCCTTTTTTCTTCTCCCTTCTGCACCTTCAAGTGCAAAGCACTTTTGAACACAGGCATTGAAGGTATTCTATAATTTACTTCAAGAGAGTAGTGGCAAAGGTCTTCTTTTTCTTCAATAATGGGTTCAAAATATCCCGCTGTGGAGTCGCCATTAAAGTTGTCCATCTGTGGTGAGACAACATTCAAACTTGATGTAGGGACAAAAATGGAACTGGGTGCAACCTCAGTATATCCCATAATCTGATTCATTCTTATATTTTTAGGACATGTAGAGCCAATATGTGCATCGGTGTCATTGAAAGAACAAAATACCGCATTTTGTGCAGCTTCAATTGTTGGTCTTGGTGGAGGTGCTAGCAACCGTGGCTAAAAATTATTTCTCTTTGGCTGGTACAGTTGTTGAGCTAGAGATCTGATAGAATATGTTTTTATCAAGCTAAAAGTAATCATATTATCCTCCAACTCGATGGCGTGTTCTTGCATATCCTTCAATTTTGTATGTCTTGTCGTCTTGATGAAGAAGGCTATCTCTGATGGATGAGCATTTATGAAGCATCTCATCAGAATCTTCGGTGATGGATTAAGTGTAGAAAAAAGTCGTGTAACAAGACGATTAAATCTTGCTACAAATTCCCTCATGTGCTTGTTGTGATCCATCTTTGAATTTTCAAGTTGGGCAAATAGCCAATGACTGTCTTCAACGGGTTTGAATCTCGCCAAAAAATTCTCGCTCATAGTTGCCCAGCTTGTGATAATGCTCGGCTCCAAGTGATTGAACTAGTCAACAACATTCCCAACAAAAGTCTCCACAAAGAGACGAACAACGATGTCTTCATGTGCCACGCGCAAAACACCACAAGCCGTTGAGAAGGCTGAAATATGATCATCAGGGTGTTGAGTTCCATCACTGTGAAACCATGGAAAATGCTTCCTTGATCCTTTAGGTAATTCATGATGTTCCTACAAAGCCAAAGGTCCAATGATGTTACCCCAAGGTAATGGGGGTGGATGTCTTGGATTCTTGCCAACATTATTGTTGTTATCACCAATTGCTTCTTGCGGGATCATGCAATAGGGTGCTAGATAGTCATTCTCATGTAATAAAGCGTAAGATTTGTTCAAGTTCTATGCCTCGTGCCCCATGGTGGGCACCATAAAACTATTGGCGTTTCAAATCGCACCTTTGGAATGCGATTTGGAAACAAACAACTATGTGCAGTAAACTACTCTTCAAATTCAGAAGAGAAGCTCCCTCTTTTGCTGATCATGCTAAAGAAAGTAAATTAAAACTAATTCACCTATCTTTTTGTCTTAGTTACGAGAACACAAGGTTATAGAACTCTTAATGTTGCAGCCGAGGTTTTCACTTTTACAAAACTATCAACTATAACTAACTTACGCTAAAGACGCTTCTAAAGATTTAAATAAACAGAGTTTAAATCCTAGAAGTGAACGAAGAATGATTTTCAACACACATGAACAAACTTTGAAAATTGATACATCAAATCAAAGCAAGACAGGCATAAGATCCTCCTTCCCAATTATCAAGATTTACATCTCTGGGGCAACAAGTTGTAGCATAATAGGCATGCAACATGTGATCAAAACTAGATTAACATTTAGCATAAGATCGAACAAAAACTAGACAACAATCTTGAAGGCTAAAATAAGCTCATCAATTTTAGTATCACAATCTAAGTTCTGAACAACACTGAATAACAATGAGAAGGCACTAAGAGGCACTTGTGTCTTGTTATCACTAGCATGGTTCCAGAAAAATGGGCAAGGCTGCCCTTATTTATAACTAAGCAGAGGAGTAGGGAACCCTAAAATCTCCTTGCTTTTACAACTTATACTTGCCAGCATGCAAGCTTTATTTCTAAAACTAAAGAAGATAAACATCTACAACTAAGAAAGCATGGAAAATAGGAAATGCTAACTATTACATTTATTTACTTTCTCTTCTCCAAAGAGTGGATAAGAATTAAGACGAGAATAGAAAGAAAGCTAGGAAGAAAGCTTCTAGAAGATTGTCGCTTTAAATCTTGATCGTATCTACCAAAAAAACTGATTTGTTTCTTGATTTTGAGTGGAGAGTGCTGCTGAAAATATAATATTGATTTATCTTGAAAAATCAATTTCTTTGAAAAAAGTTGGGACTTAGGTTTTGTAGAAAATCATGCTTCGGCGGAACCCAGATGCTCAGAAACTGAAAAAGCTAAATACATCCTGAAAAAGTGGTCAAAAAATAGTTTCTAGAAGAGGGAAAAAATTCTCAATGTTCACAAGAATGAAAAAGCAGAGAGACCCATGTGATCAAAAATGGAAAAAGCCGAGTGGTTGTTTTGAAAAAGCAACACCCTAGAAGTTTGGAGCATGAAAAAGCATTCCTCCTTGCTCATTCATCTCAAAACCACAAAGAACACTGAAAAAGCATGTTGTTTGAGTCTTCAAATCTTCGTTGAAGATAAAGCGAAAATCATCTTGCTCTTGATGCCAACTTGCAAAAATGAATAATGAAAGGCAAAAGTTCTCTTAAATAAGTTGAGGTTTGAGAAAAAATTTCTTTCTTTATGTTTTAAAACTTTCAGAATCTATCCCGAGCAAGTACATCGAACGTAGACAATTTTTTGAATGTTGGATGATAAAAACTTGGAAAAATTACTAAGGCATTGAGCTTTGGGCACCCTTATTAGCCTGGGGCGCTTTTCCCTAGCAAACTTAGTCAAATTTCTTGAAATTTCAACTTTTTCTTGACTTTTATCCTCTGTTTGATCCTCGATCTCGAGAGCTCGGTGAATCCTATGAACTGGTAGATGATCTCATTGCGGAGTTGGATTAAATTTGACGAAGTTGTCTTGTAGGATGCTTTTGATAAAAACTTCATCTGAGCCCTCAAAATCATGGGCACCTATCTCCTCCAAGGGCATCCATCTTTACCAGTTTTAGCCATTTTTATGCTTTTGAAGTTTTAACCTTGTCTTCTGATGATTTCTCAATTTCGGGAGCTAGATTGACCTGATTGACTAGCTGTCAGATTCGCTGGATAGCTTGACTAGTTCTAAAGGGGGGTCTTCTTGATGTTGCATCTTAAGAAAAGCTGATTTGAGGCCTCAAATCCTTGGGTGCCCCTAACTACCTGTGGCGCCTAAGCTTTCCAGTGTTAGAATATTTTTCCAACTTTTCATTGTCTTTTGTTTCTTTTGATGAGTTCATGATTCTGGGAGCTCGAAGGGTCTAGTGATTTGGCTATCTGTTCCGTTGTGAAGCTCAATGACATCTGAGGTGGTTATTCCAGAGGTGCTAGTGCCTAAAAATTGATTCTAAACCTTCAAATGCTTGGGCGCCCCTGGCTACCTGGGGCGCCAGTGTCCACCAAACTTAGAATATTTTTGTTTTCTTTATGATCTTCTGATGAATTTCATTCCTAGATGATCCGGAGCTCAGATGGACTAATGGTTGGGCTCGTTGGATAGCTTGAATGATTTGAGGAGGGGTCTCTTGGGAGTAACATCATTTGAAAGCTGAGTTTAGGGCCCCAAAAGCTTGGTTGCCGATCTCCTCCAGGGGCACCCATCTTTACTAGTGTTTTAGCCATTTTTGACCTCATGTTATACCCTTGGTTAAGTGTGGATTTGCCGATGATTGACTAGTCTGATGACTGCGTTGATGGGCTCACTACAAAGCTGAGAAGAATATGATCAACACATTGCTTGGGAGCACAAACCCTAATTCCACCATTTGATGCCTAGAAAACTGGGTGCCTATCTCTCTCTGGGGTGCCCATGACTGGCAGAGTTGGAATATTTTATGAGATTTTCAATTTTCTCCTTCGTTTGACATGCTTGCCTTTGCTCTGGCTGTCGAAGATGAAATTTTTCTAAGGCATGAGTGTTTAGGCGCTTAGATTGAGCTGGGGAACTTGGAGTCTCCAGTGTTAGTCAAAATTTCACATTTTTCAAATTTGACAGCTTTTCTTTTTCCGTTCTTCGTTCTTTGTGCACATTCATCATTATTAGCTTTTGTTCAGTGCTTGAATGTTTGTCTCTAACACCTAACAGCTGACTGACCTCCATTGATGACCTTGATGCTCTTGAAAAAAGCTTCTAAAAAAATAGAATAGACCCACTAGGGTAAAACTGATCTTTTCGTGATTCTGACTGTGCCAACCTGATGAGGAAGTATTTTAAGCCAATCAAAATCAGTTTCAACCCTAAAAGCCAAACTTTCTATTTTTAGAAAAATTTGCCAATATCTATTTCAAAAGAAACCCAAAAAGACCTAGAAAGAGTTATATTTTTATAAAGTTACTAAAAATATAAATTTTCCTAAAATTTAGGGCCGAAAAACTGAAATTTAGGTTTTGTTGGTTTGGTCGCTCTAAGTCGACCCAAAATGTCACATTTTGAAAATTTCAAGTTTTTGACCCTTATGCATGACATGCCAACCCCAATTTTGACCTTTTTCGACAATTTTAACTCATTTCTTCAAAATGCCTAAGTGTAGCAAATTTTTTAACATGGGGTACAACAATTGGTTATATCTTTTGGGTAAAATTGCTCTCCTTGGCTGATATAAAAGAAGTTTCTAGATATGGAGAAGAGGGTGTGGGTTTTTCTGAATTAGAAGATTTATGATACTTACACCAGCCAAAATACTTTGTAAAGCAGATTTTTAGAAAGACATATACAAAAGTAAATCATATTGAAGAGAATAATTAAGCTGATTTATGAGCAGATTGATAAAGAGTTCATAAGCAAATTATGAGGAAATTGTGAGTGAGGTTATGGAAATTTATGTGTAGAGTAAAAGAAACACAAATACATCACATACATTAGGTTTTATGAAGAAGATTACTTGCTGACTTATGAAGAGCATGTTGTGAAGATTAATTGCAAATTTATGAGGAGATTGTGAGAAGATTATGTGCAGATTTATAAGGAGATAGTGATCAGATTTGTGTGGTGTGTAGTGGAATAAAAGATATATTATATCCACACTTACAGATCTACATATGGAAAGGTAAGAAGGAAATCTTTGTAAGAAGAAATAATGTGGATTCAAAAGGAAATGAAATATGAAGATTATTCAAATGTTGAAGCATTTATGAGTGAGGATAAAAGACACTTTTGTGGAAGATATAAAAGATAGATCCATGCAAATATAGAAAAAGATTGCACTAAGATAAATAAAACTATCTTGCAAAAATAAAGGAAGAGTTTGGGCAGATATAAAAGGAGGAATCTATGCAGAGAGGAAGAGTTTGGGAAAATATAAAAGAAGTCTATGCAAAGATAGAAGAAAAGATAGTACAAATATAGAGGAGAAATTTGTGACAGATCTAGAGAGGAAAGAGAAGGCATAGATTCACAAGGAGATATTGATCTTGTTCCATAGAAGGTTGGAGCCTTGGAAAGATACTGGTGTCTCTTGCTAAGTTGGTGCTTAGCTATGGGGGTTAGTGCCTCCAATAGGTTGGTGCCTATGAATTGAAGAGACTGATGTCTCTTGTAGGTTGGTGTCTACGAAGTTGTAAAAAGAGGTTTATATAAAAAGTAATATTTTGTTGTGGTTTTCTCCCATAAGGGTTTCCATGGAAATCTTGGTGTTGTGTTTTTAATTGTCAAGATCTTGCATGGTTATTATTGTTATGGTTAATTAAGCTTAAATTGGTAAAAGTTTGTATTATACTAATTCACCCACACTCCTTCACCCCCTATCCTCCCCCCCCCCTCCCATCCCCTCTCGGTATAATTGTGTACTCATCAATATGAAATTGTACAAAGTTCAACTAGGTCAAAAACTTGATTGCAAGAGCAACAATATACAAATAATGAAGCTTCAACATTACAAAGTTATGTTCTTAGTATCACAAAGGTGTTGAGAATTGTTTTTATATTGCTTTGTGCTAGTTCAAGTCATATCGAAATGATGCCATGATTGCATGCATATGGACATCACAATAATTCAAGCATGGATATACATGCCTAATTTTCATATCAAAGTTGCAATATGCATTTGAATACTATTTTTAGTGTTTAACATGTCTATGTAAAATGATGATTGTGGTATTCATATAAGAAGTTATACATTGTAGATGGAAGATAAGAAGTCTAATGATAACTTTGAATTGCATGCACATTAGCCATGGTTGTGGCAACTTTTCTAAAACTATTATTTTGGATAGCAACTCTACAAGAAAATTGATGAGCATCTACATGCATAATCATGAGCTTGAGTGTTACTTCCATGTTTGAAAAGAAATTGCATTTCATTTGGTCATTGATAGCATGGTGAGGAGAACTTGTCGTAAGTAGAGCTTCATAAGACGATTATTGATTTCATGGGTATATATGGTGGTTGGTTTCATTGGTGTATAGTAGCCCATGTGTACCACCTTCATTCAAGGCATTTTCATGTGTAACATTGCATTTGTTACTGATGTAAAACTTGAGTTGTAAGCCTCAATATAGATGTAGCTACATGAAATAGATCAATTAAACCCCACACAATCAAGTTGTTTCCATTATTTTTTGTAGGCATGTAAGCAAGGGAGATATTGAATCAAACAATATGTCCCTAATAAACTTGTAAACTGCAACAAAAGGGCTAATAGAATCAACCAAGAAAACACTACAAACCATGAGTTAAGTCATTTGACAAAATTTTATAAAACCGTGCCAAGAGAAGCACTAAGATACTAAAGAGCATAAGGTCATTCAAGAAACATATGAAGTAATCATGGACTCCAAAAAGAATCTAATTAGATAAGGAAAAAAAGCCCACTCCATGAGAAGTGATAAAAAAAGACATCACATGTGAGATGGTAGGAGGTATTTTCATCTTCGATTGATTATGATGATCACTTGTACTTCTTAGTTCATGAGACTCTAAGAGCTTAGGACATACTTTTAACCTCGTTGAAAATTAAATGAACAAGGTAGGGATTTAAAGCTAGGCGCACTTAGGCTTAAAGGTGATTAAAACATCATGGAGTTACCATTTAAAGATTTACCCTAACATTTTTTACCATAAAAGAAAGCATGCATATTGTTTGATTGTAAAGGACATTGTGTTCATGGAACAAGATTACCCATTTGAATTTGTTGAGTATGAAATCATTCAACATCTAACAAAACAACAAAACCAAGCATCCAAAGGGAAGTTGAATCGGTGCTCCTTTAGTTTCTTTATATGTAGCCATTGGGAATCAACCACATTTGCTCCCTTGGCATATACATACCTCTTGGGGCGAGGAGAAGGAATGTAAGTGCATGGAAACAAGCCATAACTAATCTAAGGGAGCTCTTGATATACTAAAAACTTATTGATATCAATAGTCAAACACGTTGAATAAGCAATTAATCTCTAATGGGGAAAGTTAGGAGAACAACAAAGGTACCAATATGAGCTATAATGCATATAAAGTCTCCAATTAAGCAATTGAATTGTAAGAACATGCAAGATAACCGTGAAGGTCAAAAAGCATAACATCTCTTAAAACATTTTAGGACATTTGCTTACTCCAATTACAAATGCATGGCTCTATATTCCTGTGTTTGGTCTATCTATTTGCTTAATTTTATTCCATGCAACTACTTTATTACCCCAAGAACTTGAAAAAACATGCAGTTGACATGTTCAATTAGTTATAGGCATATAACTTTTTCATATAAGTTAGATTCAATCTCATGTTAGTTAATAAATGGACACACTATTTGTTGTACAGCTGGTTTTGTGGGATCATAAAAATGGCATGGTGTTCGTAAGGTGACAACACATAGCCACATCAAACATTAGGACGATTAGTTAAAAATATGCATGAAATTTAAGTGGTTACATCTATGGAAAAAATATCTTTTAATGATCCAATAAAGAAATGCTACATTAAATAGGTATTTTCAATATTTGAAAAAAAATGTCATCATTTTTTTGTATTTTGTACCCACTGCTTCACTTGATAACTTGATTAATTAACTTTTCCAAGAGCTAATGATCATCTTTCTTCCTTTAAAATCAAAACTCTCATATTAGAAAATTAATTTATTTTTCTTGCCAACTAAATTCAATGTGGAATATTATTTTGAATGTTTCCATGAAAGTATACCTCATAAATACAATGAGGTAGAGCAACAAATGTGCAAAGTTTGTGGCTTCATAGTGGAAAAATATATTGAAAGCATCTAACTATGAATTGTCACTTGCTAATAGTCATAAATATGCCTGGTGAATTTTATATTTGTAGAGCTTGGAAATGTTAAATTTTAAATTTGAAGTATTATTCTAAAGACCTTCCTTGAGAAGTGAAAACTTTGACAGTTTTAAAATATATTATTTGTGAAATCCGTAACAATCTTCAATAAAATATGTTGCAACACTTCAGGTCTCCCAAGGATATGAAATGAAATGTCTATTTGCTAACATAATAATTAATTGAGCGAAAAAATAAATAATTAATATCTATGAATAAATTAGGAAAAAATTGGATCTTTAAAAGAGTGAATGCTATCATCTTTTTATAAAGGCCCCCTTGAGAAAGATGGAATGTATTTTAGAGCCTGCACATCAGCAATTTTGCATCCTTAAAAACAAAAGATGGAGGTCATGATCAATCCACATGATTAATGATAAAGTTAACAACAAAACATAAAATTTGGTTGCATATCCAATCTAGATTATACCAAAACAAATCATTGGTCAAGATATAAAAGAAAGATATTACCCTAACGCAACAAGGATTGAATGTGTTTAATTTCTTTGGGAACTGAAGCAGTGAGGACCTGCATTCAAAATCCAAAGTTAGAGAATAGACACCTAACAAGCATCATGCTGAAATAAATAATAATACTTGAAATTGAGAAAATACACAATAATAATACAAGCTTTAAAAACCAAGTCTAGTATTGGCTTGCAATAGTTAGAAAATTGGAGGTTAAACTTAAGAGAAGTTTCTTACTGTAAACCAGGATTACACTTGAAAAACTTGTGATTAATTCTAAGTAATCAAGACTCGTTTTCCCTTCGTTCTTCAAAAAGTAGTTTTTATACATTATATATATGCTCATTTTTACACTTAATACATAGCAAATAGACACTAAATATTTCTGGTTAAGGGTATTTTAAAATTTCTTTAAGTTAGAGTTTGAATGGATTTCTTGTATAAGTTAATTTTTAAACCATGATTAAGATTTTATTTTTTCCTTTACTTATACTCTAATGAGAATTCTCCTTTAACTTGTGCCCTAATGAAAGTTTAGATAAAAACTTTGGACTGCCCCTTAAATAGTCTCTCACACTTCATGACAGAATGACCTACCATTTTAGGGCCAATTGTATTTTTTTAACATAAACCCTCTTAGGTGAAAATACAATAGATTTTTAAAAGGTCATGTTCAACTTTTTAGAATTAGCTTTTTTATAATGTATAAGGTCTTTTTAAAAAAAAAATTATAAGCACTGTATTCGACATGAAATAACATTATTTTTTTTATTTTTTATTTTTTATTTTTTGGTTACTGTTTTTCTGTTTTTACAACTAGTATGTTGGTTTTTACTTCCCAAGGTATTTATGTTTTAAACCCAGGAAAGTTAATCCATTTATACTTTACAACACCATGTCCATGCTTTATAAATTAAATCCCCCCAACTCTTTGCTTAAGAGGGGATTTTTGGAGATGAGAGATGATGTGGACAAATTGAAATGTTCCCCTTAATTTTTTTATTTTTGACCACAATAAAACCAGCACAAGACCACTGATTAGCATTAGATCCAAAAGTAAACCAGCTTGTAAAATAACCCTCACCAAGATCCCAATGTGGGCGAGGTGATAGCATATGGTTTTGAGGATCGTTAGCAACTGGAAGGAATTACAAAGCAATTGTAGGCAACTAGCTGACCATGAATGAAAGTAAATACAATTATAGGCGGATATCTGACCATGAATTCCGCACTACCACTTATTCAGCGGGGGCAATATTTCCACTCTACCACTTATTTTGTGGGGGGAAAATTAACAAGAATTAAGATGATTATTTTAAAACCACTTCTTCATGGGAGTGTATACAAACATATAACTTGCAAGAATAATAAAATGACAACTGTTAGTACTACTAACTAGCTTTACAATTATTGAGTTTCAGCTGCAAAGATATGGTTCCAAAATCATCCAATGGTTAGAGTAATAATCCTCTAAATTTTAAATACAAAATTGATATGAAATTTAAGCTCAACCAACAATAAGCTAAAAATCACTAAGTCTGATTAGAAACAGTATGAACGAAAAATCAGACCAGCAAGATAGAATATCACCAGAATGGACGCAGTTCCTCCAATATAGCTTTGAAAAGCTTCAAACCGTAGTCAAACAAAGCCTCAAGACAAGGCATCCAAACTCCAACTGAGAAAACATGCCAATCACAGTAGAAACAGTTGGCATAATTCCCAATGCACTTGCCAGGAAGAAGTACGGCCTAGGGAGAAGTCAACCTCTTCTCAAAATTCCAATACTCAGAAATAAAATCTGCAAACTTGCAGATATGGGCACCCTCCACAGTTACACAGCTTGCGCTAGTACCCAAAATGAGAAGAAAATTAGAGGCGAAGCTATCAATAGAAGTTCGCTTCAGCCATGTATAACCAACAGTGAGATAACAGGTTTTACAGCAGCAACCTGTCTAACAATGTCAAAATTTATGCTCAATCTGCACTTCTGTGTGAAGCACAGTCTCAATTAATCAACTAGGTAGCCATAGTTTCAGGCCCGAAGGATGGTACATTTGCTAAGCTTCCCCTTAGCCAGGTTTTGGATTCAGTCCAACAACATAACTTTACCAAAATCTTCAAGCATCCTCAGCTCAAAGCTAAGCCTTCCTTTATAGCCTTAAAAGAGAAAACCAAGCAATTTGTAACTCTTCTTCAAGAAACTCTTCAATTACCTCCAAGAGACGCCACCTCACAATAAGCACTTTATTTGAATAAATAAAACATTAATCATCTCCTTCTCAACGTCCACTTTAAAGTTGCAACAATAAAACACTTTAAATAAACATTAAATGCTCAAAGTGGTCGACCCCCTTATAACCCCTTCTTTTAAATGACTTGAAATCATTAAACCTAGGCATGGGGGTACAACTTCAAAACATAAAAATTGACTAAGTATCGAACTTAGTCCAAGGAGGTAGCCAAGAGCAACACCCAAACCGCAACTGATGAACTGCTAAAAATAGCAAACTGACATTAGCCGAGTTGAACCAAGCTGATGATGATGCCACTGCCACAAAAGGACTTACTAAAAATAGCAAATGCCAAAAATAGTAAGTTCACTTCAAATTCAACAAAAAAGGCCAAACTGATCAACCACACTGCCCAAAATAGAAATGTGAACTACAAATGATTGAGCTGCTGCTAGAATGATATAGCTATAAATAGACTTAAAAAAAATAGCAAATTACTATAAATAGTAAGTTTGCAAAACTTCAATTGAACACCAACAGAGCAGTAATCATGACTTACTAAAAATAGTAAGTGTTCCCAAATGCCTTCTAAACACAAATCGGGTGGCCATCATGACTTACTATAGATAGTAAGTGCTCGAAAAGGTTGTCAGATTCAGATGCATGTCACATCACCATGGAGATCTTTGAAAACCTAGAAACCTTTCTTGCATGCAAGGTATCTACCAAAATTGCATGTCATTTTCTTAACATGCATGTTACCTCATCCCAAAGCTCTCCAAAAATCTAGAAAGCTCCACCAGACATGCATTGAAAACTCTCACATGCAAACCTTCAAAATTGCATCTGAAAGTTCCTATAAAAGTGGAAACCCTAATTTTCAATACTGCTTAGCCTACGAGTTTCCAGAAATAGGCTAAATCCAAATGAAGAGCATAGGGCTAAATTGGGGACATTATGCAAATGTTGGTCTGCAATTTCAGCACACAATCTAACCACAAAAGGAGTGGGAAAAATAGAAAGAAATCATATTAATGTCCATAGCTGATCAAAAGTAGGTCAATAGGACTCAAGGGTACATCAAATTACAATAGAATGTTCTAGGAAGAGAAAACTAGACGGGCCCACAAAGGGGAAGAACCAAAAACAAAAATACAAATGTCGTGGGGACCAACAACACATGTTTGAGAAACCAATACAAGGAGCCAAGTAGGGGGAACAAGAACCCTAAAGAGTGTAAACTAAGGAGCACTAGAGAGATAGGAAAGTCATGAGTACCACAATTGGATCCAAAATGGAGGAGTCATTGGTGCAACTATTGATCACTATGACATGAGCAATACAAGATTTGATAGTGCTTATCGAGGAGTGCCTAAAAGGCCAAGAGGGCCAAGTTGGGGGATTCTAAGAGGAAGCAAGAGGAAACATTGTCTCAAGGTCTATCTACATCTATGTGATATCTAAAGGTTGTTTGGAGCCGTGAGTCTCCTAAGTGGGTTGCAAGGAGGTGATCAATCTAGGGGATCTAGGATTCCCAGAGATCCCTTACAAGGATTTGCACCAAAGGGTGATGGCCTCTAATAAATAAAGGGCCAAGCATTATTGGTCCATATATCTAAAGAAAGTGGAAAGAGTGTTGCCTAAGTCCTTGTAGAGGCAATAATATATCCCTCAAATATGATAGTAAATGGGGTATTTAAAAATGAAGAGCTCCTCAATCTCCACTTCTTGTAGGGAGCAAAGATCATAGATTTGGCCCTGGTGAAGAATATGGTAATCCGTCTCAACTAGTAATTGGTGGGAACACACCCTCAATTAGCTGAGGGTAAACCTCAAGCCATGTGACTAATGATGCTAGACATAGTGAAGATGACATAAGATAGCATTTGCCACTTGTAAGAAATGCTCAATGTAAAAGACAAGCTTTGGGTTGAGTGGCATAGGAAGGGAGGTATGATGACCTAGATGTGTTTTCTACAAATGTCCTCTCTAGCAGCTCTAATCATGTTCTCCTTTGAAGGAAGGGGTCGAGTAAGAGTGTCCAAGGAATACATGAAAGGAGATGGTCTATTAATAGAGATGCCAACACAAAGAAGCAACCTAGTCTCCAAGTACCAACCATGTTGGTGTCTAGTGAGGACCAATAAAGTAGTGGGGGCAAGTGAAGCAATCCTCTTTGAAGAGAAAAGTGCTAAGTATGGATACTTCTCATGATCAGAAGTTGAGGTCCCCATGGATTTGAGATTGCAGATGTAGAAAGTAATCTTAAAGATAGCCTAAAGGATTAGAGGTTGGGTGACAAATTCAACTTGGATGATGCCCTAAGGAAATGTCTGCTTGCAATGGATCATGTGTTGTAGCATGAGAGTTAGAACCCTCTTAGTATGAGCCTTATTAATGGCCCCCAACCTAGGCCCCAAACCTAGACCATATGGATCTGTAGGATTGATGATTATGTCAAATAGGCATAAATGAATCCGAAAAGAGAGGCATACCCCTTGCAGAGGCATGAGTAAGAAGTAAACTTCATGCTAAATGATGAACCAAAAGTTTGGACCCCCAAGTATTTGTAGGCTGATGTGATCTCTCAAAGTTCCCCTTTGTAGAAAAACTAGAATCTAGTGAGAGAGCACTTAGAGATATGGAAAATCGTGATCTTAGTTTTACTAAGGTTGACCAAAAGCTATCGAAGTTCACATAAAAGAGTAAGGTGTCAAGTTATTACTTTAACCAATTAATAAAGTGTGAAAGGAGGGCATCATTGGCAAAAAGAAAGATGGCTATAATCACCTCATGTAAAATACAACCATCATCTAAATAGGCATGCTGCGAAAGAAACTCCTCTAACTCATCAATGTACATGTTGAATAGGGTTGGTGTGACAGGTCATTCTTTCTTGATCCCAATGGTATACTTCACAAGGTCAAAGAAATTGTGAGAACTTAAAAAATGCCATAAAGGCTCCAAGTAGTAGTAATAAGAGAACTTAGCATGCCAATATCTCCCAACTTCTGGAAAAGCAGATGTCTCAGATCCAAGTCAAACGCCTTTATGAAGCCAACAAAAAACCAAAAGGCTTTAGAAGGGGTGTGATGAGCCTCTTCAATAATAGCTTAGAGTGTAAAGATGTGGTCAATAGTCTAGTAGTCCCTCCTAAAGCCAGTTTGGGCCCCTAGCTCTAATATTATTCCTTTCCAAGTACCCAGACAGTTGCATGTCCAACATCATGGAATAAAGTTTGGCAAATGTATGCCTAATCATAATGGTTCTGTAGTTGCCAGGGATAGAGAGATCCCTAGACTTATGAGGAGGGTGAATGATGTGTTGGGTCCATGACTAGGAAAACTTGAACACACCACCTCACTGAAATGTATGGCAAGGGAAAAGGCAAGGGAATCCACAACATATTTGATGAATTCAGCTTGAAGACCTTTGCAATCACCTGCTTTGCTGGTGCACAGCTTCAAAATAGCTCTCTTAATGGAAAATGTGGAGAAGACATAAGATGATGATGGAGGAGTGGGGGCAGTGGGGGCAATGACAGTGGTATGGTTTGGAACATCATAGAGGGAAATAGCATAGGAGACTTGTGTCAGGGGTGATATTACAAACTGAGGATTTTCTCAGGCGAAGAGTCTGCCAAAAGGTCTTAGGTGAGTAGACAAAACTAACATGAAGTGGTTTATAAAATTACAGCAGAGCTGCTGCTGCCGCAGATACAAGATAACATCAATATGTGGGTATGGAGAATCACCTAACTGGCAAAGTTTTCACTTTACACCTGCAGTAGGCTTTACAAAGTTGATGCGGCATCAATAAGAATAAAATGGTTAAAGCTAACATGATTGTCCCCTCTGTCACTTACAACTATATATAAGAAAACTAACTCGAGTTTCAAAGGCTCTTGTTATTAGGCATTAATCCAAACATTCAATCTGGTGGTCTTTAGTCATCCAGGACTTTCTCTTGTAATTTGCCTCTTAAGTTCTGCTGTATTTATATTTCATTTCAGAGCCAGTTTTATTACTTTTGCAAATCAAACAAACAATGGCAGGCATGAAACAGGTCATCTTGGAACTATAGCATCCCCATACATTGAAAACAATTATTAAAGTTGGTAACCATGTAAAGAAAATGAGACATTTCAAAGCTGTTGACAGGTAAAAAATATTGTACTAAGCTTGGGTGGTATACTTTCTGAATCTAAATAAATCTTAGATATAAAACTTGTGAGACCAGATACATTTTGCATGGGAGGAGTTCAGAAGCATATTCTCTTGTGAAAGACATCTAGTAGAAATGTCTTTTTATTTGGATAAGTGTATCTTATATTATTTGAGAAAAAATGAATTACATCAGCTGAGAATTAATGTGATATAACCACACCTAGGCCAGATTTAGGATTTTGCAATCCTTTGCAAACCCAAAAGAGATTTTGTGATTCATTATATGGTTGGCACAATTGAGCGGACTTTACTCGTAATTGTGAAAGACACTTCAACTTTGAAATTGATTGTGAACTCAACTGCAAACCATACATCAGCATCACAAGTTCACCATGCGCTAAAACAAAATTGGAAAAGTAAACAATCACATGCCCCAGAAAAATATTTAAGAAGCATCAGGCCACCTGAAACCTCACAACATAGGTCAAGAATCAAATTGGCAAATTGAATCACTCAGTAACTAATCTAGAAGTTAATTATTTTAAGGAATTTGATTTTAATCAAGTCAACACTATGTTAAATGATCTGTTTAAATTTTTTTGAACCATTGCTCCATCCTGATTATTCATAAATACATTTGCAGTCCTGCATTGCAAGTCATCTATGAACTTGGCCAATGGGAATATGAAAAATTTCTTCTTATATCCAGCATAATGATCATATGCATTATACCCCACTCAAGGACAAAAGAAGAGCTATTGCTAGTGACATTACCATCTCATGTTTCTATTAAGTGTGTAATGATTCCACTTCTTCTATTTTTGTTTCAATTTCCACGTCATGTTCAATTATAAATGGTTGGTTAGTTGGTTAGATCCATATACTAGCTTGTATGGTATACTTTCTAATTTAAATAAAGTTAGAAATCTTGCAAGATCAGATATACTTTACATGGGAGGAGTTTGTAAGCATATTCTCTAGAAGGCATCTGGTAGAAATTTCATTTTTTTCGGATAAATGTTACTTGAACAAATGATTTACATCAGCTGAGCATTATGCAATCTGAGCAAATCTAGGCTGGATGTAGGATCCATTTGTCTGATAATCACTTTCATAGTGTTTGTATGTTTTATTTCTGTTAATAATATGAAAGAAACATGAGAAAGTAAAAGGAAAACAAAACCAAACTTTTGATTTTGAGTTGCAATTTCTTTTAAAGAATAACTTGATCACTAAATACTCTGCAAGAATAATACAAAACACATGAATTCAACAAACCTCATGGCCAGAATCAGTAATAAGAACTTCATCTTCAATCCGGATACCTATCCCCCGAAACCTGTTATTTTATAGACAAACAAGACAAATTATTCCAATATTTATCCATGCAAACCCATCAACCTTTTCCACTTGTGTTTCATAAATGACACCAACTTCAGATTGTTATTTTACCTTTCTGGTACACTGCTATTCATTGGAATATAAACACCTGGCTCAATTGTAATTACCTGTTTAGGAAAACACGGCCATGAAACTAATTTAGCCTTATCCAGGAAAAAAGATTATACATTGTTGATACTTGATAGTACAAGTAAATTTTTAAATGAATTTTGGCACTTGGAATCTTTAATTTTTCTGAAACATGTAAGGTAGGTGCAAACTATACATTTATAGCAAATGAAATTGTCAAAACAACTGATGAACCAAGACAGTTGGAAGTCATCATTTACTTCTTTTAATGAAAAGATTGCTTTATTGCATAACTATAATTTTGTGGCATATCCCTTCTTATGATCAGCAACCGTATAGTGGGAGAGACTTAAGGTTATAAGGAGGGCGCAGTTGCCAATAAAAGTATGGAAGGGGCAATTATTAAACAATCAAGTGTCCAAAGATAACCAGAAAGAAGCAAACTAATAAATTTCATTAAGACAAATATTTTACAAACTATTGTTACTGTGCTAATTCTTGATGGAATATAAGTTGTGCAGGAGAAAAGCAAGCAGCAATTTGTGCAGTGTCCATTGATCTGTAAGCATGTAAAAAAAATTACTTGATTATAATAAGCCAGTCATTAGTGCGAGTTGTCTTGCAGTTTTGCAATATCTGTTGATGGTGGGAGAACTGTGAAAAGACAAATATGGTCATTGACATGCAAGTGGTAAGACATAAAGAATTCACATGATTAATGAGTAAGATATTGATGGCCCTCAGTGATAATAATCAACATGTCGAAGGTTTAGATGTCAATTAGCTAGCTGTCAACATGTATTCTTATGCTGATACCTTTTTACCAGTTTGCCCCTATTGGCCTGCCAGTTCAGGTCCAGTCCAGCCTGGATATGGGTCCAGATCCAGTTCACCTTGGGGGCTTTCCAAGGTTCCACTAGAGACCTATGTATCCGTCCAGGGCAAACCCTATGTATCCGTCCAGGGCAAACCCAAGCGTACCTGCAGCGAATTTGGAGGGCAGTGGCACAAATGCGGCAAATTTTGATGGTTATTTATTTTATCTTTTAAAGTTTGACTTCAAAGTTTCCCTAAAAAGAACACCCCCTCCCCTCCCCCTCTCACCCTCCCTCCCTCGAAAAACCCTACAATATGGACTCCAATGCATTTTAAAGACAAATAAAAATAAAATAATATATTTCTTTTATCGTTAATGCAAAATGATGTACACCATTAAGGTTTGTGTGGTTTTGAAGGTCTTAATTTGGGCTTGGTGGCAAGGGCTCAACCACTTGACCCTACTCTGTATCGTGATAGGGAACATGCCAAAGGCGCTGCAAATTTGGAGGGGAGTGGTGCCAAGGTGGTGAATTTTGATGGTTTTTTTTTTTTTTTATAAAGTTTGACTACAATTTCCTTGAAAAGCAAAAGACGCCCCCCCAAAACCCTACAACATGGATTCCGATGCATTTTAAAGGCAAATGAAAAACAAAAATATTTCTTTTATTGTGAATGCAAAATGATGCACACCATTAAGGTTTGTGTGGTTTTGAAGGTCTTAATTTGGGCAAGGGCTCTGCACCTCAACCGTGCCCTTTATTGTGACAAGGAATGCACCAAGGACACTACAAATATGGATGGGAGTGATGCCAAGGTGGCAAAACTCAATGGTTTTTTCTTCAGTTTGATTTCAAAGTTTTTCTAAAACTAAAAAAGTGCCCCTCCAAACCCTACAACATGGATTTTAATGCAGTTTAAAGACGAATGAAAAGAAAAAATCTTTTATTTTGATTGCAAAATGATGCACACCATTAAGGTTTGTGTTGTTTTGAAGGTCTTAATTTGGACTTGGTGGCAGGGGGCTCCACCCCTCAACCCCATCTTATATCGTGACAAGGAACACACTAAGGGTATTGCCCCTTGACCCTACTGGGTACATTGCCCCTTGATTCTACTAGGGCATTGCTTGCAATGCCACGTCCCTGGAATTATAATACTAAGATAGAAAGAATTGAAATGTAAGATAAATAAAATACATATTTAAAATATATATAAAGGAACATTAGCAATTTATTATAATTATAATTATCATAAGATAATATTATAATTATAATTACCGAATATAATAGTATTAATATCAACAATGCAAAATAAATATTGACAATTGATATTATTATAATATAAAATATATATATTAAATAATAAACATATTTTTTAATAAGCATAAATAATTCATAATATGGGTCGACCCATATCCTTTGGCACCTAAAGCAAAAGATAAAATCAATTTCAACCCCTCTTGAGATGGCCGACCTCATATATATAGCGCCAAGCCAAGGGATTACATATATATTAAGAGGAGCACAGATTAGAAAATATACATAATAGGCGATAATGATGAACATAGTGAGAGGTGAAACCTGCTTATAAGGAGCAGCGATTTCATTTATAAGGCATGCGATTTATATTTTACAAGCAGCAATTAAATATTATAATGGCATGAGATTGATATCATACAAACAGCGATTTTGAATGGAACTAAAAGGCATACATCTAAATTGTGTGTAGAGCAGACCTTATCAATGAAGGGGCAGCGATGACTTAATGAAGACATAATTAAATAAATGTTATGAAGAGGTGGATATCAATTAATGTCATTATGAAAAGGCACATTTTGACTAATAGCTGTGTCTATTGCTGAGTTGCCTCTCTTCTCAAAGGAATCATACATATGAAAAGGAGATTGTAATTTGAAAAGGAAAGAAGATCAGGGATACATCTGCACTCAGAAAGCAATATGAACCAACATAGGGGATCATTGAATAATAAGAAAGGAATTTATACTCAGATTGCAGCAGCAGTAGAACTACGGGGGCATAGAGGCAGGTTGGAAATAAGAGTTCTATCACCCTCCACTAAGAAAATCAAGCAATCTGCAATCAGACATGTCAATATGAATCTGAGGGTCATACATAATTGCAATCAGCAGGAAGAAGAACAGGTTTGAAAGGAGATAATAAAATTATATATGTATGTATAGCATTGATCGAACAGAAGAAAAGAAAAGACTAATTACATCTCTGCGCCCCCGGCGATACAAAAGACAATTACGATCTATCATTCTATTGAAACGTAGAATAAGAAAGGAAGGCATCATGACTGGATAAAAGGAAAAGAAGTTCTGCCGACCTGGTGACTCTGAGGATTAGGGAAAGCTCCAGCAGATCACACCCAGGTAAGTGTAAGAAATACTTGCATAAATTCGAGTTATCCTATATTGCCAAATGTGAAATAATGGATATGTTACTGGTCTCTATATTACTAATTCAATATGTAAAGGTTAAGATATGGATTGCATTATGAGATAATCTGACTGTAGTAATCAGTTATGATTGAGGGCCCACCAGGAGGGGAAACGGTGTTGGGGGTCATCCTCTAAGTACACCACCCCATGGTGGATGGTTGAGGCCTGCCACGTATGGGCCAAGGGGGCTTATAAGGCTGCCCTTGGGCTTAGGAGTGATTTCCGGGACACCATGCTGTAGTTGCACCCTCAACCTCTCAACATGATGATTAATTGAGCAATAATGGTTCTAATAAGGGGTACGGTGATAGGACACCTCACTGGGCACACCACCCCATATGTATGGCAAGAGGCCACATGGGGCCAAGAGGGGTGAACTGCTCTTGGGCCTAGGGTAGAGGGTTTCTTTGGGCACCCTATCAGACCATTTTGTTCCAGGAACAATGAATTAGAAACCTAAAAGATTCCAATATATTTATGATATGATTTTTGTTTCTTGTTATAGATGTTCACTAACCTATTTGCACGTCTTAAACAGGTAGTTGTATAACCAATCTTACTTTCATTGTTTTCTTTACATATTCCAATGAGAGCATCATATAATATTATCTTGTAAATATTTTCTAATTCTATCTTGCAGGGACCCAATCAAGTGATAAACTTTCCCAAAACCCAATTGATTATTTGAAATTGTTAAATTAGGGAAGATTTAGGGCTTCCCAAATTTAGGGACATTACATGCAAACTCCCATTGAAACTCATTTCATTTGCCAGCTACTCTCCAAGTTTGGCTATAGGATTTCGTATACAATATCGTCATCAAATTGAACAATCTTCGCTAATGCTACAACTTACTTGTTTTTCTTATCATTTGGAAGATGAATTTTTCTTTTGGGGGGATGATGTAATTAGCGTAAAATTGTAAGATCCCTCTACCAAAGGAATGCCAATATTTTTTTGCACTTCTTCCTAGGTTTGTTAGATAAACATTTCGTCAAATAGTTGGAACCATAGATGCAACACTCGCCAAAAACTCGGCGAGTTTCGAAAAACTCGCGAGTTTTTTTGGTTGGCGAGTTTTCCAGGCATTTGTACGCCGAGAAAACTCGCCGTACATTCTAGAAAAACTCGCCGTACTTTTGGTGAGTTTTTCCAGAATGTACGGCGAGTTTTCTGGAAAATCCTACGCGACTATCCACACGCCTAGGTAGCCGCTAAAAAGCAATTTTTACTTGCTTTTTTTCATTCATTTCTCTTCTCACTCAACAAAATACCTCTCCAAGGCATTGTGCACTCATTTGCGGCGATTTTGCATTGAAAAGACAAGATTTGAAGGGAATTTACATCGAATTTAAAAGGCAAATTGGATTTTCAGGTAGGTTTTCTTATTTTTATTATTCTTTCATTTGTTTTAAAAAATTCTTCATTCTTGTTGGTTCTATGTTAACAAATCATTTGAATGTAGTCTGAAAATGATTTAAATGCATTTATATTCATCAAAACAAGATTTTTATATGAATTTTTCTTATTTTTTTACATATTTTGCTGATTTTTTCATTTTTTTTAAAACCCTAGTTATTATTTTTTGTTTTGAATCCTCTTTTTTGTTGAATAACATGTTTACAATCTTAGATTAGCTTAATTTTTTACTAGTTTGAAGTAATTTTCAGATTTTTTACATTTTTTTGAAACCCTAGTTATTATATTTTTTTTTAAATCCAATTTTTTTGTTATGAAAATGTTTAGAATCTAGTGATTGATTTTTAGTAATTTAAACTTAAAGTAATCTCTTTTGATTTAATCTAGTTTAGCTTGTTTTTAAATTTTCTATAAAAAACTAACAAGTTGTGCTTTGACTTTCACTTTGTGTAGGTTAATAATAAATTGATAATCGCTACTGAACCTGCTTCCGCCTCAAGCTCTATCCCATCCGTGCCTGCGGGGTTTGTAGGCACTTGTCCTCCAGGAGCTAGAGATCCTGCCTGGAAATATGCTTATCTAGGACCCATACCTGGCACGGTATATTGCATTCAATGTAAAAAAGTATATCGTGGAGGCATCAATTGCCTCAATTACCACCTTGCAGGGATCCCTCAACGTGATGCTAAGGAATGTCTTGAAACCACAAAAGAAATAAAAAGACATGAATGCCATACTTTCAGCTACAAAAGAAAAAAAGTGCAAAGAGAGAAGGCAAGACTAGCAATGCACGCAACCATTGCCTCTTCTCAAGGTGCTCCAATTGAGTCGGATGATGATTATGATTTTACTGAGGAGATAGTGGGCTCTCCTCGTGGCCCACGTATGCGAAGATCAAGGCAACCCATTAACACCTCCATCTTGGCTTCATCTACCACTAGTAGAGCACCAGGGGCAGGGGCATCTGCAGGACCTACACGGTTGGATAATTATTTCGTGCCTAGAAACACATCTGGTGCACAACCTTCCTTAGAGGCAACCGGATGGAATAGGGAGGTGCATGAGCAAGCAGACATTGCTTGTGTAGATTTTTGGTATTTTAATAATATCCCTTTCAATGTGGCGAATTCTCCTTACTGGCACAATTTGGTCACCGGATCGACAGTTGCAGGAAAAGCCTACAAGGAGCCTTCTCGCACGGACTTGAGTGGGAAGTTAGTTTATGTTCTTTAAGTTTAATTTATGATGAATTTAAGCTATTTTTTTGTTTACAAATTAAAATTGTGTACTTAATTTCACTTTGTATTTGTAGGTTGCTTACTAATGCAACTGAAAGGGCAAGGGCAGCAATAGAGGAGAAAAAAGAAAAATGGATAAAATATGGCTGCTCTATTCTTTCTGATGGGTGGATGGATGGAAAAAACCATACCATCATTAATTTCTTGGTTGCATGCAAAGAAGAGGTGGTGTTCTTAAAATCAGTTGATGCCTCCCACATTGTAAAAACTACAGAAAATTTGGCTAAGATGTTGGAGGAAGTTTGCATGGAGGTGGGGATTGCAAATATTGTGCAAATCATAACTGATAATGCAGTAGTATATGTGGCAGCAGCAAGACTCCTCCAAGATAGACACCCCTCAATTTGTTGGACACCATGTGCAGCCCATGTCCTTGACCTTCTTTTGGAGGACACAGGAAAACTAGATTGGGTCACACCAATTGTAGAGGATGCGAGGAGGATCACTAAATACATCTACAATCACCCTTGGGTTCTTCGCTTGATGAGGGAGCACACCAAAGGGAAAGAATTGGTGAGGTCAGGTGTCACAAGGTTTGCAACGATTTTCTTAATGTTGCAAAGCATTCTTAGTTCTTTGACGACTTTAAAACAAATGTTTGTGAGTCAACCCTGGATGGACTCAACCTATTCGAAGAAGCCGGATGAAATATACCAACACAATTTTTCACTTTTTCAATTACAATGAGCAAAGAAATTACACAATCGTTAGGGTTAGTATGTAAACCAAACGATGCGGAATTCAACTCTAACCAAGAATGTACACCAGGATCCCGGGTTGGGCAAGGTGTGAACATATGGTCAGAGGATCTCAAAGCAATGCTTCAAAGGAACTCTAACCAAGAATGCGCCGGCGAACGACGAGCATATGGTCAGAGGATCTAATGCAAATGCAAACTGAAAGGGAACTCTAACCAAGAATGCGTCTAGGACAGACGAGCATATGGTCAGAGGATCTAGATGCAGATGAGCTGAAGTAACTCTAACCAAGGATGGCGCCGAGTGATGGCGAGCATATGGTCAGAGGGTCCCTACAACTATTAACTGAAAGTAAATAGGCGGCAAGCCAGCCTCTTCCACTTATGCAGCGGGAAGTACAATAAAGTAACTGGAAGATAGAGAGGACAATTGCTGATAGTACTACTAATCAGCTTACAATATGTTAGAAATCTTGCCAAAGCCTAGTAATCCAAGTTCTTCAATGCTGCAATAATTTGTAAGACTTCCTCAATGCTTGACAAACCTCTCTGGACTCAAACTCCTCACAAATCTGCATTTATCTATGACTGATATAACAGACCAGCAACTGAAATGAAGCAATCAGCAACCCTAGGACTCACCAAAATACTCATAACTCACTCAATACTTGCCAGAATGACATGAGACCTGATGCAAACGAAAGCTATAATGATGGCAATGAGGACTAGACCCAGAAACAACTAACAAATCAAAGTATTTTTTTTTCTAAACATTTGCCAGGCAGACCAGAATGGAACGGCCAATAGAGAGGCGATTTTGCTTGTAAAAATACAAATCTTCATTAAAAAATCTACAACTTTGCAAGACTGGTCGCCCCACATAGAGAAAAGGATTTATGCAATGCCCAGAACAATAATATTTTTATTTCATGAGATATGAGCAATTCTTACAATCAGCTATGATATTCAGCAACTTCAAAATGAGACTGAAATGCAAATCTAGAACTCCAAAAATGCAAGATACTCAACTGAAATGCAAGACAAACCTATTACAAACTATCTCTCAACTAGTTGCTATCTTTCAAGCAAGAAGAAAAGCCAAGCTAGGAGGCATTCATTCCTCGAAGCAATCCTGTTACCATATCGGCAGCATAACAATATTGTAAAAAACACAAGATGATCAAATGAAGACCCAAGGCTCCCTTTTATAATTTTGAGAAGACACTTCCAGATGCTTCTAGAAAGTGCGCCAACTCCACAAGATGCTTTTAGGGTTTTGACTTGACCAAGTCTTCCTTCAAGATGGCGTCCCTTTTCATAAAGGCAATTTTCCTTTAATTTAAAATTATCTTTTCTCCAAAAGTTGGCGTCCAATTCCACTTGAGCAATTAACTTTAGGAAAAATCGCAATGTGTTCCTCATGAGAGAATAACCCTCAAAGTCCCCTTCTTTAAAATGACTTAAAGTCATATTACTAGGACAAGGAGTTATTTTATAAAATAAAACATAATTGACTTTAAATAACTTATTTCTCCAAAATGAACCTCTTAAGCCAAAAATTAGGATCACCCAATGAACTGCAAGTGAAGGAAAGTTGATTGAACTGGTGCTGACTGGACCACTGCTAAATATAGAATTTACTAAAAATAGTAAATTCAAGAAGTTGCTCAGAATGCAATGCATGCGCCACCATTGCGAAGCTCTCTGAAAACCCAAAAAGAATCCGCAATCCAAAATCCCAAACTCCAAGATGTAGCCGTCATAACTTACTAAAAATAGTAAGTCCGAAAAGGTTGCCCGACGCGGTTGCAAGTCATACCTCTGCGAAGCTTTCTGAAAACCCAGAAGGAATCCAGAATCCAAACACCCAAACTCCAACAAGTAGAACCCTAAATCCTCAAGAGAACCCACCAAACAATCGAAAACCCTAATTCTACCTCTGACTAGCCGACAGCACCCCGAGGATAGGCCATCGATCACTGAGAAGTGCAGTGCTAAAAATGGGGACATTACAGTCCGCCCTTCCCAAAATTGCTTGTCCTCAAGCAATACCACAACTCCAGAAAATTTAAGACTGATCCATACCCAAATAAGTATGATCCCAGGTTCCAAAATCCGTCTTAGGAAGGACCCACCATGCCGATGCTGCACTGCTCTGACCACATCAGTGAAAACATCATGCCAATGTTGCACTACCCTTCCTTGTAACTCCAAAGTGTTACCATCCATGTTACCCAAACTGAAGGATCTTAAAGGACTGAGATCAATATCATGCAACATCTCAAGTCCACGATGCCCCGAATCAACAGTATCAACCACACCACTGTCAATCATAATTCTAGGCACAAAGAAAGATAGGCTATTCAACTCAAAATCAATCTCCTCAGCATACCTCCACATGGTAATAAACGAAGTCATGACTGCAAATGTGACATCTTCCAATCTTCTTGCAAGGAGGAAAGCAATCCTTTGCAAGAGCTCAACAAATTCATACTCACGTCTCCTCATGGAGCTACTATGCACCAACTGAATTATATTGACACCACCAAGAAGACTTCTAATCACTCTTACAGTTCCAACTCCAAAAGTCTCAGAATGAAAAGCCAGAGCATGTGGAAGTTCGCTGTCCCGAACCAGCAATGAGAGTAAACTAACAAAGTTAACATCACAACCCTCCAAAGTGGCCGGAAAATAAACTAGAGCAACCTCCAACTGAAAACTACCACTTCTTAGACCAAAAGTGAAGAAACCACTCTCCCGAATGCAAGAAACTCCACCTGTAAGGTGGCTGGTCTGCCTCCAACCAGCAAGCTCGTGTCTCAAAATCGGCCCTTGTCTCAGCCAAAAGTCACTCCCAAGAGCAACCGATCGTTCATCCCTCCAACCCATACTCAAAATTTCTCTCCAATCCATTTGTTGATGAACAAACGAAACCATCAAGTGGCTGAAAAAGAAAGGAACAACACCAACAAATCTGGAAATTTGCTCCTTATCCCTCCAAAAGTTCTTCTTTCCACAAGCAATAGGCTCCATCAACCCATGTTGAGGATCCCAAACATGGATACCCAACTGAAAAATATTTTCAACACATTGCCAAGAAATCTCAACGCATCTCCAAGTGCTAGTGAGAACCGAGTGCATTCTCACGAAACTGGTGTCCCCTTGAAGCTCAACCATGAAAGCTTCAACCACATTGGAGTATGTAACATAGAATGACTTCAAATTCAATTCCCAAAACTGACTAGTATGAGCCCAAACATCATTCCACCCAAAGGATGGATTGTCAAGAGTGCAAACACCAAGTTCTGGTTCATCATTCTCCCATTCCTCCTGAGTAATAGGTCTGAAATCATCACTCCTTGCTGCTGTAATAAAGATACCAGCAGCTACCACGACTTGTCTCATCAACATCTTGATATCATAGATGTTGAAATTACCTCGCTTCGACACCTCCCATATGGAATCTTCACCCTTGAGCCCACTTATGCATTCATTACTAATCAACAGACGTGGCACTTCCTTATGGAGTGATATCAAAGCATCCAAGCATTGAAAACCATGCTCAGTCTCATTCTCCGTTTCATCTTCCATCTCATAGAGAGGATTGTCATAAGTTGCTTCTGCACCCACTTCAAATAAGGGATTGTCAAAAACTTGGAAGTCATTCTTTTCATCTTGCTGATCCAAATCTGCACATGCAACTTCGGATTTTCTTGAAATGTTTCCAAGATCAAACTCCTCTTGAAGACAGTCAAGATCTCCAATCACTTGATTGATTTCTTCAGCTCTTTGTGCATCCTCTTGCTTCTTGAAAAGTTTGAAATCTGCAAACTGGTCTTCAACCTCTGTTAGATCCAACTGAGTTTCTTTCAACTTGTCCTTTATTGATTTAAGCTCCAGAGTGAGCTCATCAATCGTACTCTCCTTTTCATGAAAAGCACAAATGGCCTTCTTTGCAGCTTCAAAGGCATGATCCCGTTCTCCAATAGAGTGCACGTACTCGGACTTCAAGGTCTCCAAGGAATCTCTGATAAGTTGCAATTTAGGAAGAGTAACTTCATCGGTCACTCCTCTACGTCTCTCTTCAAGCTGAGCCTTCCAGTAAAACTCTTCAACCAAGCTGTGTGTGCGGTCAAACAGGGATAGAGCTTGCACTTCCTTGTCAATGAACATCTTGAATTGACCTTCCCACTCATGAGAATGCGAAGATGGTGAACTGCTGATGGGCTGCAACTGAAAATCAGAACCTTGTCCCTTGTCTTTACTGCCCTCCTTGCTGCTCCAACATTCTTGTACTTCACCATTGACTAATGGATAATGTTCATTGTCATAAAAAGCATCATACTTCACAAATTCTTCGTCCCTAAGTTTGTAATCAGCTTCATGCATTGGAAAATCATATTTGTGTTTAGTAACACCTTCAAACTTTACATCTTCAAGAGCCACTTGGTTTTCTAGCTCTTCATCCACCTCACCGTCTTCTTGATCAAAGGCTATGGCAGCCCCTAACTCGAATGAAGAATCATCGAATGCCGTTCTGAAAGTTTTAGAAGAAACATCCTCCTTGGTGGCTGCAACCAACTCGAAGGGATCACCATGGAACTTTTCAGAGCAAACTACTTCATCAAAGACAACTTTTCCTTCTGTGCCCTCCTCATAGCTTGCAATGCAAACATAACTTTGGTCTTCATCAGGGTCAAAGGGAAATTCATCCCACAACGGTTCTCTTTCATTCCTTAGTGCCAACACACCTGGATCCCAAATGCTAGTGGGTTGATTAGGATGATCAACCGGGGAAAACTTATCATTAAAAATATTTCTTTCCCATGGTTCGGTTTGCTGATCAAACCCAAGTCCAATAACGCCACCCCGGAAATGGAGTGAAGAACCTTCTATACTTGCTGTTTTGAAAACTTCACCATCCCTATCTTCTTCAAGCCCTTCATGGAAAAGTATGTCGCCAATTTCTTCATGTGGAACTTCTTGGGAAGTTGGGTCAGCAACAAGAAGAAAATCCTTCTTCATCAAATCTTCAAAATGAGTATGCATGAACTCATGGGATTCGCCTCCAATATCACTAATATGTCCTTCCTTTTCTTCAACGAACTCATCGCAAACAATAGTCCTACCAAGTTGATCTTCATTACTTCCTATTACATGCAAGTCAAGGGAAGTATTATGGGACTCTACCCTTAACTCTTCACTTGCTAAGGTATCTTTATCGAGCTCACGTTCATTTTGATGTGATATGTGCACCTTGCCTGTGCCATCTCCACTACTAGATGACTGATTTTTCTCTTCAACTTGCATATTTGTGGGCTGCAATTTACAAATAGGCACTTCATCTTCTTCCTTCTTTGATTCTTCAACCAAAGCTTGATCTGCTTCCCTTTTTAACATTTTCCTAATGTGTTCCACCATCTCCGACTTTTCGGGCTTTAGAGACACCACACAATTCAAATGGGCATCAAACGAAACATTGTACCTATAATCATCTGGCATGTTTTGATATTGCTCACGGAGTTTGGCAACCTCATGTTAACATTGTCTTTTATACTGATTAGCATATTCAATGAAATCCCTTACGGCATCACTAACCTTTCCTTTCTCAGATACCATAGTTGAATCTAACTTCTCACGATCCCTGGACCTTAGAAAACGCAACATCTTTGAAACTTCTGAAAGCTAAACTGAACTCTATTTGGACCTCAGGTGTAGAAACTAATTTCTTTGTCATTCAACTGTCAACTGAACCTTGATGGGCACAGGATGGCAGGATGCATGGCTCTGATACCACTGAAATATACCAACCCAATTTTTCACTTTTTCAATTACAATGAGCAAAGCAATTACACAATCGTTAGGGTTAGTATGTAAACCAAACGATGCGGAATTCAACTCTAACCAAGAATGTACACCAGGATCCCGGGTTGGGCAAGGTGTGAACATATGGTCAAAGGATCTCAAAGCAATGCTTCAAAGGAACTCTAACCAAGAATGCGCCGGCGAACGACGAGCATATGGTCAGAGGATCTAATGCAGATGCAAACTGAAAGGGAACTCTAACCAAGAATGCCTCTAGGACAGACGAGCATATGGTCAGAGGATCTAGATGTAGATGAGCTGAAGTAACTCTAACCAAGGATGGCGCCAAGTGATGGCGAGCATATGGTCAGAGGGTCCCTACAACTATTAACTGAAAGTAAATAGGCGGCAAGCTAGCCACTTCCACTTATGCAGCGGGAAGTACAATAAAGTAACTGGAAGATAGAGAGGAGAATTGCTAATAGTACTACTAATCAACTTACAATATGTTAGAAATCTTGCCAAAACCTAGTAATCCAAGTTCTTCAATGCTGCAATAATTTGTAAGACTTCCTCAATGCTTGACAAACCTCTCTGGACTCAAACTCCTCACAAATCTGCATTTATCTATGACTGATATAACAGACCAGCAACTGAAATGAAGCAATCAGGAACCCTAGAACTCACCAAAATACTCATAACTCACTCAATACTTGCCAGAATGACATGAGACCTGATGCAAAGGAATGCTATAATGATGGCAATGAGGACTAGACCCAGAAACAGCTAACAAATCGAAGTATTTTTTTTTCTAAGCATTTGCCAGGCAGACAAGAATGGAACGGCCAATAGAGAGGCGATTTTGCTTTTAAAAATCCAAATCTTCATTAAAAAATCTACAACTTTGCAAGAATGGTCGCCCCACATAGAGAAAAGGATTTATGCAATGCCCAGAACAATAATATTTTTATTTCATGAGATATGAGCAATTCTTACAATCAGCTATGATATTCAGCAACTTCAAAATGAGACTGAAATGCAAATCTAGAACTCCAAAAATGCAAGATACTCAACTGAAATGCAAGACAAACCTATTACAAACTATCTCTCAACTAGTTGCTATCTTTCAAGCAAGAAGAAGAGCCAAGCTAGGAGGCATTCATTCCTCGAAGCAATCCTGTTACCATATCGGCAGCATAACAATATTGTAAAAAACATAAGATGATCAAATGAAGACCCAAGGCTCCCTTTTATAATTTTGAGAAGACACTTCTAGATGCTTCTAGAAGGTGCGCCCACTCCACAAGATGCTTTTAGGGTTTTGACTTCACCAAGTCTTCCTTCAAGATGGCGTCCCTTTTCATAAAGGCAATTTTCCTTTAATTTAAAATTATCTTTTCTCCAAAAGTTGGCATCCAATTCCACTTGAGCAATTAACTTTAGGAAAAATCGCAATATGTTCCTCATGAGAGAATAACCCTCAAAGTCCCCTTCTTTAAAATGACTTAAAGTCATATTACTAGGACAAGGGGTTATTTTATAAAATAAAACATAATTGACTTTAAATAACTTATTTCTCCAAAATGAACCTCTTAAGCCAAAAATCAGGATCACCCAATGAACTGCAAGTGAAGGAAAGTTGATTGAGCTGGTGCTGACTGGACCACTGCTAAATATAGAATTTACTAAAAATAGTAAATTCAAGAAGTTGCTCAGAATGCAATGCATGCGCCACCATTGCGAAGCTCTCTGAAAACCCAGAAAGAATCCGCAATCCAAAATCCCAAACTCCAAGATGTAGCCGTCATAACTTACTAAAAATAGTAAGTCCGGAAAGGTTGCCCGACGCGGTTGCAAATCATACCTCTGCGAAGCTTTCTGAAAACCCAGAAGGAATCCAGAATCCAAACGCCCAAACTCCAACAAGCAGAACCCTGAATCCTCAAGAGAATCCACCAAACAGTCGGAAACCCTAATTCTGCCTCTAACTAGTCAACAGCACCCCGGGGATATGCCATCGATCACTGAGAAGTGCAGTGCTAAAAATGGGGACGTTACACCGAAAGGAGAAAAGGTGTCAAAAATTGTGTTTGATGTCAAATTTGCACAAAGGGCAACAAAGATTGTGAAGGTAACGTCAATTTCAAAACATTGAATTTGAATTCAAATTGAATAAATTTTTTAATGTCTTTCATTGTAAATTTGAAACTCTAATATTTTTGCATTTTTATATTGTAATTTGTAGGTGTCGGAGCCGTTGGTTAGAGTGCTCCGTTTGGTGGATGGGGATAAAATCCCAATGGGATATCTTTATGTGGCCATGGATAGGGCCAAGGAGGCTATAAAAAATTATTATAAAGGGGACAACCTCAAATTTGATCCCATTTGGGAGATTATTGACAGGAGGTGGAACCATCAACTCTGTAGGAACCCCTTGTTTCCCGTCTCTGAATCTGACTATTTTTGTTTGTTTTCTGAAGTTTTGGTTTTTTTTTGTGATTTTTGAGCATAAAAGAGATAATGCGATTTTGCAAAGAGATGATAATAAATTCAATAAAAATCATTCAACTCTGTAAACTATAGAATCTATTGAGAATATGGATGCCAGACTATTTATTATTCTTCTGAGATGATTACAATGAAGATCTAAGTACAAGCAAATTAAAAGGCAATATTTTATTTGATGAAAACCTGATTTGCTGCAATAAGAAATTGGTCTTGAACTGGTACGGCTGCAATCAATACACCTTTCTCCCTCCGTCTGGTGACCCTCAATGATGCCAAGAGTATAGGCGCCCAAGCTGGTAGTGACAGACTGAACCAAAGGTAGGCGATTTGCTTCAAGGAGAAAATACGCCCTCTTTAATGGTGGTACGGCCTGGTACAGAAAGGTACGGCCTGGTACACAGCAGCAATAAATGAAAATAGTACGGCCCTTCTAAGAATTTCCAGATTCAAGCAAAATAGGCGCCTTACTGTGGAGAACTCCTCTGGATAAAACTCTCAATGAAAACCTGAAGATATAAACCTCTGTGAATGCTCTGTAATTTCTTTTGAATGAAGAAATCTCTTGCCTGGCAATAAATTGGATGATATTTCACAACCTCTTAATTGTTTTCACTGGAGATGGTTCGTTCCCCAATGCTCTGAGACTGAAACCCTTGGCTTCCGTGCTCTGGTTGAAGACTTAATCAAATTTCCATACTCAATGATAATGGCTCGAATTTCAATGAAACCCTTATATTCTTCAAGAGCTCGACTTTTCTCAATTAGGTATCATTTAAATAATTTCGAACTTTTCCCTTTTAATATTTCAATAGTTTCAATCTCAAGTTTTAATTATAAATTATAATTAAAAATGGCCCCCTTCAATGATGGGCGACCCCTTCAGCAAAACCCCCTTAAGTTATAATATTTAAAATATTATAACTTTATAATATAAGCTCCAATAATTAATATTTAATTAAATTAATTAAATATTAATATCTCAATAAAAAAAAATCTGATTCATGAACCGTCTGAAGCTGGCGAATAATGGAGTGATTCTGCGCAAGACCAAACTGTACTGCTAAAAATAGCAGGGGTGCCTTGCTGAGTGTCAGATACTGCTAAAAATAGCAACTCAAGCAAATGGTGTCCGAATGAGCCCGAACGAAAGCCAACTGATCAAAATACTGCCAACTGAAGCCAAGCCAAGCTCCAACAAGACCCTCTATCCATCCCATCAGCCTACGAGGGTCGCATAATAGGCTAATCTTGTGCTCTGAGAGATGTCAACTAGAAGGGGACATGATAGTCCGCCCCTCCTGAAATTGCTTGTCCTCCAGCAATCTCAACTCTGGATGCTACAGAATATCCTCGCTCTCCCATGTAGCATCCTCCACTGGCAAATCTCTCCATTTCACTAGATATTCCCTGATAGTCCTCCTACGCAACTGTCTCTCTCTGTACTCCAGGATAGACTCAGGTACTAAAATCAACTTTCCCTCATCATCTAAGGGAGGTAGAACTGCAGACGGTACCACACGATGTCCCAACGCCTTCTTGAGGCGTGACACATGAAAAACATTGTGTACCCTGCTCTAAGCCGGAAGCTCAAGCTCATAAGCCACCTCTCCAACTCGCCTCAGGATCCTGAAAGGACCGTAATAACGTGGCTTAAGCTTCTCTGACCCACTCTTCCTAAGAGTGGACTGACGGTAGGGCTGCAGCATGAGGTAAACCATGTCACCCACCTCAAAATACATTTCTGTCCTCTTCTGATCTGCATACTGCTTTTGCTGATTTTGTGCCTTGGTGATATTCTCCTTGAGAGCCTTCATAGTATCCTGACTCTCCTGCAACAAGTCTCCAGCACTCGGCACTCTATTGTCGCTCAGTAGCAAATCCAGAAAACTCGGCGCCTCATAACCGTACAACGCCATAAAGGGAGACATCTGAATAGTCATGTGGAATGTCGTGTTGTAGCAATACTCGCACAAATGAATCCACTTGACCCATGCCTTCTGCTGCCCTGCAATATAATTTCCGAGGTAACCTTCCACCCATTTATTCACAATCTTCGTCTGCCCATCGGTCTGCGGGTGGTAACTGGTGCTCGGTGTAAGCTCGGTCCCACAGAGTCTGAATACCTCCTGCCAGAAGTGACTCAAGAACCGACTATCCCTGTTGCTCACGATACTCCGAGGCAATCCATGTAGTCTAAACACCTCACGAAAGAATACCTCTGCTACCTGTGTAGCTGTGTAGGTTGTGGTGATCGGAAAGAAGTGGGCATACTTTGTAAGCCGATCCACAACTACATATATGCAATCTCGCCCCTGAGCTTTAGGCAAGCCCGTAATGAAGTCCATCGACAGGCATTCCCACTTCCTGTCAGAAATCGGAAGTGGCTGCAATAAACCTGCTGGGTACATGTTCTCCTGCTTGTTCTGCTGACAAACAGGGCACTCACGCACGTATTGAAGAATATCTGCCTTGAGTCCTTTCCATGTGAATCTCTCCCGAATCTGTCTGTAGGTCTTGAAGTACCCGGGATGTCCTGCTGTAGGTACGTCATGAAAGGCCTGCATGATTATGTTCTTCACCTCTGACCCTAGGATCAAATATATCCTGTTCTTGTAAATGATCAAGTCATTTACAAGCGTGTACCTGGTATCAACCGCTGATCCCTCAACAATGTTGGAAGCCCAAGTGTCCTTGGCATACTCTGCCACAATCATATGCCTCCAATCCTCCGTAATATGAACCATAGAGCTCAAATATGGCCTGCGTGAAAGAGCATCAGCTACTACGTTCTGTGTACCTTTGATATACGAGATATCAAAGTCATATGCCTGTAATTTACTGACCCACTTCTGCTGATGATCATTGAGATCTCGCTGCCCTAAGAAGTGTCTCAAACTGTTATGGTCAGTTTTTATGCAAAATTTGCTGCCAACAAGATACTGTCTGAATTTTGCTAAGGCATGCATGATAGCGAGCATCTCCTTATCATATATGCTATAAATTCTCTCTGGCCCTCTGAGCTTTCGGCTCTCATACACAATCGGGTGCTTGTCTTGCATAAGCACCGCACCAATGCCCTCACCTGATGCATCGCACTGAAGCTCAAAAGGCTTCGTAAAGTCAGGTAGTGCCAAAACAGGGCATGTAGTCATCAACTCCTTAAATCTCATAAAGCATTCCTGTGCCTCAGGAGTCCAAACAAATGCACCCTTCTTCAGTAAATCTGTCATAGGGGCTGCATGTCGTGAATAACCATTCACGAATCTACGATAGAACCCACACAAACCTAGAAACCCTCTCAACTGTGTCAGGTTTGTCGGTGTAGGCCAATCAATAATGGCGCGGATCTTTTTAGGATCCATCCGCACTCCTCCTGCACTGATGATATGACCTAAATATAACAATTCGGTCATTCCCAAGTCACATTTGGATTCCTTGGCGTACAAAGACTCCCTCTCCAAAATACTCAACACGGTCTCCAAGTGAGCCAGATGCCCCTGCCAAGTCCTGCTGTATATAAGGATATCATCAAAGAAGACCAATACGAATCTCCCCAGCTGTGAATGAAAAACCCTGTTCATCGTGGACTGAAATGTAGCTGGTGCGTTAGTGAGCCCAAAAGGCATCACTATGAACTCGAAGTGCCCACAATGACAACGGAAGGCAGTCTTCTCGATGTCCTGCTCACGAACCCTGATCTGATGATACCCTGACCGTAAATCAATTTTAGTGAAGTAACACGCACCATGAAGCTCATCAATAAGCTCGTCTATGCGGGGTATAGGGTATCTGTTTTTAATCGTCCTCTTATTCAGGACCCTGTAGTCAATGCACATGCGTAATGTTCCATCCTTCTTCTTAACCAAAACAACCGAAGAAGCGAATGGTGACTTGCTAGGCCGAATGTGACCCATAGCAAGTAACTCCTTTATTGTCTTTTCTATCTCATCCTTCAACCTCTTAGGATGCCTGTAAGGAGTTATCATAACGGGCTTAGCGCCCTCCTCGAGCTCTATAATGTGCTCTATGCCCCTGTCTGGAGGTCTACCTGGTGGAATGTCACTAAACACCTTATCATGCTTGATTCTCAACTGCTGTATGTTGGGATGATATTCAGTCTTCTGTTGTCCCTCCTGTATAGGTGCCAAAGTGCACTCGGCAACCCACTCTACCATGTCATGACGCATGAGCCTCTCCATCCGCCGAAAAGAAATTGTTTTGATGTTGATGTCTCGAATTGCTTTTAGTATGTGAGTCTTCCCGTCAACATCAAAACGAATCTCCATGTCCTTGAGACGAAGAGTGACTTCCTCCAATGAATGAAGCCACTTCATGCCCAAGACTAAATCAATGTCTCCCATGTTAACAACATAGTAATCAGCCTTGAACTCATAATTGTTCAAGCGTAAAGGGAGATCCTTAATCATGCGCTCACATCTCAAGGTGTATCCATCGGCCACTTTAACCCTAATACCTTCGAAATCCTCAGTGACGAGTCCACGTTTCTCAACAAACCTAGCATCAATGAAATTGTGTAGCTCCTGTATCAAGAAGGGTAATGACCCTCTGTCCTGCTAACACACCACGAATCCTGAATGAGCCCTCCTGCTGAATGCTAGATAAGCGTGCCTCCTGTATCTGAAGCTCTGACTCTATCTCTGCCTTAGGCTCTGAAGCCTCTGGCTCTGACTCCTCAGAACTCTCCTGCTGTTCGGAATTCTCTGACTCCGAGTCCTCGTAATATGCCCACATCACTTGATTCGCCTTGCCCTTAGGTCTTAGAGGACAATCGTGATTGGCGTCATAGGGACCCTTGCAGTAGAAGCAAAGCTTCTTCCTGCGTAGATCGTTAAAGGCCTCACGATCCAAAGGTGGTGCTGCTGATTTACCTTTTGAATCGTTTTTAAAATCTGATTTTTCTTTGTTAAAATCAGACCTCTCTCTATTTCTGTTAAAACCCTTATTGTCCCTGAAAGATGAAGAACCTCTGGAGTTAAATCTACTGGACGGTGCTGCTAACTCCATACTACGAACCTTCTTCATCACTTCCTGTAATGAAGGAGGATCAAAGGCTTTGATCCAACCTCTCAGTGGCTCTGTCAAACCCTCCATGAAGAGTACTACCAATTGCCTCTCTGAAATGTTCGGAACCATGACTGATAACTTCTGAAAGTCACCAATATAGGACTCCAAACTGCCACTCTGTCTCAAATGAGCCAAGTCTCGGAAGTAGGATTCTGGATCCTTCCTGTCAAACCGCTCTACCAACCTGTCAACGAACTCCTGGTATGATGTGATCCTGTCATGCTGTAGCGTTACCATACCATGGTGCCACCAGTCGTAAGCTACCCCCTCAAGATGCAGTGTCGCATATCTGATAGCATCTCTCTCAGCCATCGGGCGCAATGTGAGGAATGTATCTAGCTTACTAATCCAAGCCTGAGCTGTGACCTTACCACTATCATCGAACATCGCTAGATTGAGCCTGTTTGTTGCATGCTTCAGATCATTATTTTGGTTTCGAGGCCTATTCCCTTGTTGAGACCTATAATATTCAACTCTCGAATTCACAAATCGATCAAAGTGCATGCGCTCGCGCACTTGGGGTATTAATATATCCCACTCCTCGTTGGCTGCCATAACTACATTAGCATATAATATGTTCCCAACCTCTTCAACATTATCCTCAACCTGTTCTCCTCTTAGGAAAGTGGGTCTGGTAGGTCTATTTGTTGTTCATGAAACAGTCCTGGGTACCCCTTGTGAACCTGCATCACTCCTGTCCTCATCACGATGTGGTGATGGCCTCCTTGGCGTACCTATCCTCTGTATAGCCATGGTCAACTGCTGTAATACATCAGTTACCTGCAGCTGACCTGTTCGCAAATCTCTAAGAGTCTGTCTAACCTTTGCATCTTCCTCCTGAGGATCTTGAGGAATCTCTGTTCTGTCACCCATGCCTGTATCCTGTACAGACGCCCCAGACGAAGAACCAGACTGAACACCTATCAAGCCTGTAGCCGTCTCACCTACCGGAATAAGTGGTGGCTGCCAAGTTTTTCTATTTTCCCTCTGATAATATATCTTCTCTCTATCACTCTGGTGCATGAACAAAATGTTTTTTCAACCCCAACAAGGATGGCAAGAAATAGCTCTGATACCACTATAGGAACCCCTTGTTTCCCCTGTCTCTGAATCTGACTATTTTTGTTTGTTTTCTGAAGTTTTGGTTTTTTTTTGTGATTTTTGAGCATAAAAGAGATAATGCGATTTTGCAAAGAGATGATAATAAATTCAATAAAAATCATTCAACTCTGTAAACTATAGAATCTATTGAGAATATGGATGCCAGACTATTTATTATTCTTCTGAGATGATTACAATGAAGATCCAAGTACAAGCAAATTAAAAGGCAATATTTAATTTGATGAAAACCTGATTTGCTGCAATAAGAAATTGGTCTTGAACTGGTACGGCTGCAATCAATACACCTTTCTCCCTCCGTCTGGTGACCCTCAATGATGCCAAGAGTATAGGCGCCCAAGCTGGCAGTGACAGACTGAACCAAAGGTAGGCGATTTGCTTCAAGGAGAAAATACGCCCTCTTTAATGGTGGTACAGCCTGATACAGAAAGGTACGGCCTGGTACACAGCAGCAATAAATGAAAATAGTACGGCCCTTCTAAGAATTTCCAGATTCAAGCAAAATAGGCGCCTTACTGTGGAGAACTCCTCTGGATAAAACTCTCAATGAAAACCTGAAGATATAAACCTCTATGAATGCTCTGTAATTTCTTCTGAATGAAGAAATCTCTTGCCTGGCAATAAATTGGATGATATTTCACAACCTTTGAATTGTTTTCACTGGAGATGGCTCGTTCCCCAATGCTCTGAGACTGAAACCCTTGGCTTCCGTGCTCTAGTTGAAGACTTAATCAAATTTCCATACTCAATGATAATGGCTCGAATTTCAATGAAACCCTTATATTCTTCAAGAGCTCGACTTTTCTCAATTAGGTATCATTTAAATAATTTCGAACTTTTCCCTTTTAATATTTCAATAGTTTCAATCTCAAGTTTTAATTATAAATTATAATTAAAAATGGCCCCCTTCAATGATGGGCGACCCCTTCAGCAAAACCCCCTTAAGTTATAATATTTAAAATATTATAACTTTATAATATAAGCTCCAATAATTAATATTTAATTAATTTAATTAAATATTAATATCTCCCTCAAAATATATCCGATTCATGAACCGTCTGAAGCTGGCGAATAATGGAGTGATTCTGCGCAAGACCAAACTGTACTGCTAAAAATAGCAGGGGTGCCTCGCTGAGTGTCAGATACTGCTAAAAATAGCAACTCAAGCAAATGGTGTCCGAATGAGCCCGAACGAAAGCCAACTGATCAAAATACTGCCAACTGAAGCCAAGCCAAGCTCCAACAAGACCCTCTATCCATCCCATCAGCCTACGAGGGTCACATAATAGGCTAATCCTGTGCTCTGAGAGATGTCAACTAGAAGAGGACATGACAAACTCCACCAACCCCTCCATGCAGCAGGGTATTTCTTGAACCCTCATTTCTTCCATTCAAGCACCTACTCAGATCCTACTGGAGAGGTTATGGAGGGCCTCATGAAGTGCATTCAGAGGATGTCACCCACCCTTGAGGAGGGAGAGCTCCTTGTTAATGAAATCCAAAGTTATAGAGAAAAAAGGGGTGCACTCTTCTCTTTAGAGCTAGCAAAGAAGACAATACACAGTCAGCCACCAAGTATAAAATTTGAAACTTACAAGTTACAAATATTGATAATTTGATAAAATATGTTTTCAACTTTTGAGTTTTGACTTTCCTTTCTAGTTTCTAAGTTTTTTTCTAACTCTTAATTTGTTTTTTGTAGATGTTTGGTGGTCAAATTGGGGTGGAAATACCCCACATCTCCAACAATTTGCCCTTTGTGTCTTATCGCAGCCTTGTAGTTCGTCCAATTGTGAGCGCAATTGGTGCTTGTTTGAGGCCATCCACACAAAGAAAAGGAACAAACTAGCTCAAAAACGCATGAATGACCTTGTATACGTGCAATATAATCTTCGGTTGCGCAAAAAACAGGTTAAGGAAATATCAAATGATCCAATTGATTTGGATGAGATAGATCCATACAATGATTGGATAGGGCGAGATGAGCAACCTCCATTGTTTTCCGAGAATGAGATCTATGACTTTGAGCGACAGGCAATGGAGGGGGGGGTGGATTTGCATTCTCATTGGATGACATTGAGGATGATCTTGAGGAGTCGTCATTGGCAGTGCCAGAGCCACCACTAGTAGGATCTACATCCAGGATGGAGGTTGAGCAGCCACAGCAGATGCCTACGAGTCGGGCCACGACTACACCCTCTCCCGTAGTACTGAGAAGTACTAGACATGAGAAGAGGAAGATGTGAATTTGTAAAAGCTGAAATATATTAATGTTGTATTTACTTTCAGTTTTACAAAAACAATTTACTATTTCCATTTTGTTTTAGACTATCAGTATCAACATATTGAGCATTCCACATGGGGATGCGATTTTGTATCTAATTTTCTTTCAAATCAATCAAATATAACTAGACTCAGCTTCTTTCTTCTATGTACTCATTGGATGCATCTTATCATTGAATTTTGCAAAAAAAAAGTGTTTTTAATGAAGCTTAAGCAATTTTTTAAGTTGCCGAGTTTTATCCGAATTTTTGCCGAGTTTTTTCCGTACCGTATTTTCCGGGCTTGGCGAGTTATTGAAATTGGCAAGTTTTTCAACTATGGTTGGAACTAAATGATGCTATTTGGTTTGACTTGCCTAGATGCCATTTAAATATTTCTTTTGAGTTATGGAATCATTTTATTCAAATAAAACCCATTGGAAGCATTGAGACATTCAATCAAACAATTTGCATACATCAATCCAGGGTGACATCAACAATCGGAATTTAATTTGCAGCTTAAGATAAACAAAAAATTAGAGATGTTACAAAATCTGAACTAGAATGGTTGCCATCAATTGTGAAGATTGATACAAAGTAGGGTGGTGAACTTCTACAAACACTGAAACAATCAAATTTTTCAAGTCTAGAGTTCCAACTTGGTGATTACCTTCACAAATCTCCTATTTCCCTAGTAGGACAGCAAACAAGCTTTTCCTAACATAATTTGCAGGGCAGACCCCAAACCCACATTCTAAAGACTATTTTGGACACCCTTTTTTGACATTTGGAAAACTATCAAATTTGTAGGTATGATTACTTTGGAAAAACACCCTCAATTTTCTGCTGCTACGCCTTGGACTAGGCCTAATTAGGCTTCTTTGAACTAGGTCAATATGAGGTTTTTAATCTCCAAGCTTCAGCTCTTCAAACCAACACCTCCAACAAGTCTTATGTGGTTTTCTTTAACATGTTCCATCACTTAAAACAATTTCTTAAGAGCTTTTCTACAAATCCTAACTCTTATGCAACTTATTTGCCTAAACACATGAGTTTTCAGCCTAGGACATCAACTAATCTTCACCAATCTTCCTCCCTTGCTCCTGCAAACACCAAGAACACAAAACCCTACCCTTCTACTCCCATTCCACCGATTATCAAACCTTTTCACCAATGGAATGGGTCAAAAACTCATTTTTCTCCAATCAAACCCTCACAAACTAGGGTTTCTGACTGTTTTCGGTAAAATGCTCTAAAATCCTTCTACCTTAATGAAAATGAATCAACTCAATTGCAAATGATAGAAGATTCACTATTCCATCAATCCCAATGCATAAAAGATCACTTATAGGCTGTACAAGGCTGTACAAATCTCTGTAGCAGCAAAATTAAGCTTCAAAACGTAGAAAAACAGAGTTTTATTATTATCCAATCTCAAAAACAACCAACAACACCTTGTTCTAACCATTACATGATGTATTTAAACATTTTCAACCAGAAACCAACCATTCCCAACTGTCCTTTGAATCTCAACGGTTCAACTTCCACAAAACCAAAAATGCAAATGTTGCTTGAGCAACTTTGTAAAACTTGACATCCAAACCCAAGATCGACCCCACATGACTCAAATCAACTTAGAACATCAAACATGGTCTTAATAGACATTATTACACACAAAATTGACTTAACATCACAAAAACTAACACTTTGCAACATTTTTGCATAAAAGCCTATGGTGCCCTGTACCATACTCCCTAGGAAAAATGAACTCAAGTCCCCTTGAGGACAATGTTGCAGCAGTAGATTCATGTTTGATCTTGTCCTTCTCTGACTTCCAAGTGACATCCCCTTGTGATACACCCTTCCAATGGACTAAATACTTGAAAAAGGCATTGTCCCTTGCCCTTTTGAGCTCCTTGGTACCTAGAAAATGCTCGGCCTACTTGATGGATGATCTATGACTCCTTCCACATCTGAGAATGTTGTTAAGTCTGCTTCATCACCTACAACCATACCTCCTCCTGCCTTGTAATGAACTGCCTTCTGCTTCACTTCAATTGTATGCTTGAACTTGTCTACATCCCTTTGTAATCTATCCTTGACTTCTTCACTTTTGCTGCTCACCTCTTCCATCTGTTGTAGTGTCCCTATGACTACTGCTTGACTAGGTATACTAACCTCTGCATTGAAAGGAATGGACTGGCCACTGTCCCTTTTTGAAATCAATGAATGGAACACTCCTTCAACCATCACATCAACATACTCCTTAAACCAACCTTGGATCTCCAAAATTAATTCATCCTTGACCTTCAATGCGGCAGATTCTAATACCAACTCAATATCATTTCCCTCCAAAATCAAGTCTTTCTTCATGTCTTTTGTCATAATGTCTCCATTTAGCAGTGGCTGCAATGTCCATGTTCTCCTCTTCATTTCCCTTTATAAACTCTTTCCTACCTACCATCATCACATTAGCCCCCTTAGTTTGTCTTTTGTCCTCCTCCTTCAATGGTGTCAAAGTATAAGAGATTCCATCTTTTTCTATCTCATAAGTATTTCTTCTCCCATCATACATAGCATGCCTATCAAATTTCCAAGGCCTCCCTAGCAGCAAATGGCACACATCCATAGGTAATATGTCATATAGAATTATGTCCTTATACCCTCCTATATTGAACTCCACCCAACTTTGTTCATTTACCAAAACATATTGACCCTCATTCAACCAAGAGACTTTGTAAGGAGTATCATGTGGTATTCTAGGCAACTTAAGTTTTTGAATCATCTCAACTGAAACCATATTATTTGTGCTTCCTGAATCAATTACAACTTTACATACCTTACCCAAGCACTTGCAAGTTGTCTTGAAGAGAGTTCTCCTTTGTGGTGGCTCCTTCTCTACTGATGCCTTGATGAGAGTTCTTCTTACCACGAGTGATTCACTCACTTCTGGAGCAGCATGCTGTGATGGAGAGTTTACACTTTCATTGTCATCTTCTTGCACCAATTGAGCTCTTTTTTCTCCTCCGTGTAAAGTAGAGACTTGACCTTCATTGCATTGCCATGCTTGATGTCCAAACTTGTTGCATTGGTAACACCTTCATGTGAATCCTTGTGAACCTCTCCCTTGACCTCCAAATCTGCCTCTAAAGCCTGATCTACCTCCTCTAAATCCACCTCTCTGGTCAGCAACTTGGTCTTGGACTTTACTTGCATCTTCTTGGCTCTCATATGACTGCCTTGGGTTAGAAAATGAACCTCTTCCTCTGGAATTGTTGCCTCTACCCCTGTTTGACTTGTCTTGCCTTCTCTTTAGCTTTTTTTCAACCCTAATTGCCATTTGATAGCATTCCTCAACCGTTCTTGGATTTGCCAAAGTTAACTCATCTTGAATGTTGAATCTTAACTCACTAAGATATCTAGCTACCTTCTCCACATCATCCTCCATGCGACCTACTCTTATACTCAGCTTATAGAACTCATTAGTGTAGGCTTTAACATCCATATCTCTTTGTTTCAGACCTTGAAGTTTCTTGTACAATTAAATTGCATAATCAGCTGATAAGAACTTACCCTTAAGCTTTGCCACCATTCTGTCCCAAGAGACAATCTTTGACTTTCCTTTCTTCCTCCTTTCAGTTTGCTCATAATCCCACCATAATAGAGCATGACTCTTCAATTTTGTATTTTCTATCTTGACCCTTTGTTCCTCAAGTATATCTTCACATTCAAAGTAATTGTCAAGTGCTACAATCCGATCTAAAAACTCTTAATCATTCAAGTTCCCTCCATACACAGGTACATCCATCTTTACCTTGTGTTTATCTACCTTGACTGCTCTCAGTAGCTTGGTCATCTTCTGCTCATCAGGATTCAACTCTTCCTCTTCTTCTGCTTGGGGATTCTCCTCTTCCCCTTCTTCATGGTCACTCACATCATCCATGCCAATACCTCTCCTCTGACCTGTTTCAATAGCCTCAAGCCTTGCTATCATTCTATCTTGGAGTTCCTTCAATCTCCTAATCTCTCTTGCAGTCTTCTCTTCCATTTCATTCATTTTCCTAGCCATAGAGTTACCCTTTGGAGGCATCTTGTTCACTTTTTCACTTCACTCTTTCCCTCTTTATAGACCTACCTATGCTCTGATACCAATTTGATGCAGAGTAGGGTGGTGAACTTCTACAAACACTAAAACAATCAAATTTTTCAAGTCTAGAGTTCCCAACTTGGTGATTACCTTCACAAATCTCCTATTTCCCTAATAGGACAACAACCAAGCTTTTCCTAACATAATTTGTAGGGCATGTTAGTTTTTCATGATCAAATATATTAAAACAGAAAGCACTTAGAAAATGCAGCACATAAGACAATTAACACAGCAAGATACCCTGGGAAAACCCTCCAACCTGAGGTTAAAATCCCAACCAGTATATCTCTTATATATTGATTTAATAAGAGTAGAAATCTGCTTACAACTTAGGCACAACACAATGCCGATTTGATATAGTGAATAAGAGCACCTCTCTTAGATGCAGATACAAATGAATATGATTCTCCTTGTAATCGATTTGCTGCTACAGAAGATGATCTGCTGCTATAGGAGAATGGTCTTCTGCTCAAACCTGAACTCAGCCTTCTACAAGATATCAATCTGCACTTGAAAACAAACTAAACTCGCACTTCTCTATAGAATGCGAACTTCCTTGATGTCGACTTGCTGCTATAGGAAGATGAACTTCTGCTAGGTACGAACTATATTAATTGAACTTCATTATTAAAATGAGTCTTCATCTTGTATTTATATGTTTGTCCATGAAGAGATGTGTCTCTTTATTACCAAGAGGTCGGCCATACAAAAGATGTCTCTTTCTAAAAGTCGCACCACTTCTAGGGTCGGCCCCAAATAATAAATTATTATTTCACATAAATAAAAGACGTGTCTCTTTGAAGGTAATTGCTTTGCAATTTAAATAGCTGGAAAGCTATTATTTAAATTGCTTTCAGTGCGAGCTGGAAGTGATGACTGACACTGCATAAACATCAATAGGGAAAACCCCAAACCCACATTCTAAAGACTGTTTTGGATACCCTTTTTGACATTTGAAAACATATCAAATTTGCAGGTATGATTACTTTGGAACAACACCCTCAATTTTCTGTTGTTACACCTTCGACTAGGCCTAATTAGGCTTGTTTGAACTAGGTCAATATGAGGTTTTTAATTTCCAAGCTTCAACTCTTCAAACCAGCACCTCCAACAAGTCTTATGTGGTCTGCCTTAACATTTTCCATCACTTAAAACAATTTCTTAAGAGTTTTTCTACAAATCCTAACCTGCAACTTATTTGCCTAAAAACATGAGTTTTCAGCCTCGGGCATCAACTAATCTTCACCAATCTTTCTCCCCTGCCCCTACAAAAACCAAGAACACAAAACCCTACCCTTCTACTCCCATTCCACTGATTATCAAGCCTTTTCACCAGTGGAATGGGTCAAAAACTCATTTTCTCCAATCAAACCCTCACAAACTAGGGTTTCTAATTGTTTTTAGTAAAAAAATTCTTCCTTCTACCTTATTGAAAATGAATCAAATCAATTGCAAATGATAGAAGAGTCATTGTTCCATCAATCCCAATGCATAAAAGAATACTTACAAGCCATACAAATCTCTGTAGCAGCAAAATTAAGCTTCAAAACATAGAAAAACAGAGTTTTATTATTATCCAATCTCAAAAACAACCACCAACACCTTGTTCCAACCATTCCATGATGTATTTAAACATTTTCAACCAGAAACCAACCGTTTGCAACCGTCCTTTGAATCTCAACGGTTCAACTTCCACAAAACCAAAAATGCAAATGTTGCTTGAGCAACTTTGCAACTTTTTGCAAAACTTGACATCCAAACCCAAGACCAACCCCACATGACTCAAATCAACTTAAAACATGAAACATGGTCTTAATAGACCTTATTACACACAAAATTGGCGTAGCATCACAAAAGATAACACTTTGCAACATTTTCGCGTAAAAGCCTATGGTGCCTTGCACCAAGATTAATTGCAGCTGAACTAAAACACCCACAATAAGTATTGCGTCCAGCTTTAGGAGCCTAGCTATGGTAGCATAAAGAAGTCTACAATTTTAATATATCAATCTGAGCCATCACCAAATGATTGACCAGCATGGAAGGAAGCTGCCACACCCAAGCTTAGTCCCATGGTATAACAACCAAGCACCACGTCACTTCAAATCTGAATCACCCCATTCATTATTTTGATAAATCATTGGCCAGCTATTACTCTTCAATCTGCCTTTCCATAACACCTCACACCACCACATTGAACAATTATTAGTGCCATCAATTTGCTCATAGAATGGGGTCTAGTATTCTATAGAGATCGCCGAGTTAGCCTCATGTCTCCCAAATGGAGGAAATAGCTCTATGCACCAGCCAAAGAATGAATAAACTCATGCCTCAGCCACAAGGGTCATCGCCTAGATTATATTCTTCATACCAACTTTACTGGTGAGTTCAACCAGCCAAGAAGATTAAATGCCCGGCACAAGAATTAGTCAACCAAATATTTCACATACCCAAAGCTATATGATGTTTGGCGGCCAAGAAACATATAGAAATTCGTCAAGCATCACTCCACTATGCATTGTCAGACATTAAATATCTTATTCCATCCATGGCATCTATATTAGCATTCCTTATATTTGAAGAAATTCTGAAAATCTTCTAACTCTAAAATCAAACAATTTCTTTGAAATTTGTCTTTGAAAAAGACTTATCAAATTTCATCAATGAAGCACCGTGAACTCTAAAGTGAATCCACCCAAGATGGTAGTGGGTTTTTGTCCAATCCACTATGAATCCCAAGGGTTTTCGTCCTCAGGCTTCCTAAACCTGTAAAACGAGCTCTTCAAATTCTTCCAATAATATTTTCCAAAAAATGATAATAATTTCCTTTCATCACCTTTTAAATTTTGATTATTTATTGTTTTTCCCAAATTTACTTATTTTATATTTTATCAATGCATTTATTATAAGTCACTTTAATAATAAAACCAATTAATTAAATATAAATGTCCCAAAAGTGACTTAGGACAATTTTATATTCAATTAATTTAATTATTTCCACCTTAGCTTATGGGAACAAAATAAGCTAGTGGACTTCATTAGATACTCAGAAAAAGGGGACATACAAAAATGCCTATTATTATGTTGATAATATGGATGGTGATGCTATTTTTGAAGACCCATATGATGATGCTCGATCAGCGATGGTCGATTGTTGATGCTTGAAGATTACATTATTATTTTTTAATTTGATTATATATCATGGCATTCGAGATTGACTAATTGGCATTGTAATATTTTTTATTTTTATGGTGGTTTTATTTATTATATAATATATGATGTTATATGTGGTATTTTGAACTTAATTGCTACTATAAATATGTATATATTTCTGATTTTTATATGTTTTTGTATAGATGAACCCAAAACAAACCCAAACCCAATTTTTTTTTTACCAAACCTGCAAACAAAACCTCTGAACCCAAACCTGAACCCGAACCAATACTAGGACTGTTAACTTAGGCTGATACCAGTTATATGACCCCTTGAGATACAATGGTTGTCTATTCCTGAAATTTAATATAAATTTGTTTGGAGGCGATTGATATGCATATCAAGTGAAGTTTATGATATCTAAAAAAATTCATCTTCATTCCACAAGGGATGCAGATTTATGATAATATTAATAGGCATATGAATTGTCCTAGATTCTAGAACAATGAAATAATAGAATTTGTGTTTATGAAATATTTTTGTACATATGCATTTGATTTAATATACATACCCTATAATGCATGACCATCATAGGAGATGGACAAGGTCTTAATTATTTTTCTCATCTGTTAAACTAGAGAGGATGAGTTAGTTCAACCCTTCATCAAAATGGATTGTTCTAGGACCATGGGAACTCAATGGGTCTAGTTGCACTCTAAAGGATAGGCAATAACTGATGTCTTTTGACATGTGCACCCACACACACAAAGGATGGTAGTGTAGAACACACAATATGGAATTTAGCCATCATAGCTTCAATGATGGCCACATTCCAATCCTGCCCATGAGGGTTCAGTAGGAAAACTTGTGTATCTGCTATTACTAGCATTTGAGTAGAATGTCATTGCAAATTAACATTTGAATGTGTGTGTGCATCTGTATGCTTCCATTTTTGTATGCATGCACACTTGTAATGTGGTCTTCTTATATCTTCATCAGTGTGCATGCAGTTACAAGGAAAGCACTCCATCAAAGCCATAAGAGAACAAATAATAGGATGTCAGAATGCTAGCAAACCTTTACAAACTTCAAATCCTATAAGAATAATGTCTATACACATGAGATGTTTAAGTAAATTGATTCCGATAGCAATTTCATGTACAACATTTATGCTTTCCAGCATTTGTAACATTTAAAAGATGCACTAATTCATCTCTTTACTTATATGAACAAAATATAATGATCTAATTCTGTATGCATGATACATTCTAGTGCCTTACAGAATTATTTTACTTTCCTTACAAATGCTGTGATGGAACAGTCCAAATTTAGATTAAGACGCTACTGGATTAAACAATAGTCAAAGGAGGTGCAATAAGCACAAATCTACAACAACTAGAACTGCTAATTCAATATCTTATTGAATAAAAGCATTTTTAAACTTAATTGCATCCACTTAAGAGAATGTTGAATAAAACAAAAAAACAAAAATCACAAAGAGCTGAAATGTCTTTGCAATTGATACAAAATGCATATACAAAAAACATATGACACATATTGCAGACTAAAGAAAAAAAGTTAAGCCGCCTAAAGTGGTTCAATTATTAACATTTTTGATAAAAGGATGATTGCACTAAATTTTAATAATACAGGTAAGTAAAAAAATGCTCGTATGAACCTTGTGACATAGGTTGGGATGCAAGTTTATGGGATGGCTAGGGCATTGTTGGATCACTCAATGCCTTATTGGCCAATGGACAACTAAAGAGAATGCCATTCTATGCTTCCATGTTGATGTAAGATTCATTTTGAAAGCTTCTTGAAGGTGATCAGCTTACCTAGCTGATCTTCCTTCAACAAATTTCATTAAATCTTGCTTCTGGCATATAAGGAATTCTCCCTTGTTGATTGTTCTATACTTACTATGGATGATATGCTCAATTTTTATTGTGCTAATTCCTTATAATTGGGCCAAATTAATTGTAATGTCCCATAGGATTCAGTGGGTGATGGTCCCCACCCTGGTGCTCATGTCCCGAGGTCTTCTCTCCTAGCATCTAGAGGCTATAATGTCCCTTTCTCAGTCCTAGACTTTTCTATGACAGTTAGCCTATTTCCAGAGACCCATAGGCAACTCGAAGGTAATTTTAGGGTTTCCAAGTTTCTTAGAGGTTTCTCGCTAGCATTTCAGAGTTTGTTGCGAGAGTTTACCATTATGCTTTTTGAATCTTTTTGGGTTTTTTGAGAACCTTGGTGGGCAATCACTATTATTTTTAGTACTTACTATTTTTAGTAAGTCATGATACTTCCTAGAATGTGCTCATTTCGAGATTGGAGTCACTATTTTTAGCAGTAAGCTATTTTTAGTAAGTGTTATTTCTGGCAGTGGTCTTGGCAGCATTTCAACACAAGGTTGTATTTCTGGCAATGGTGGCAATGCAGTGTTTTGCGTCTTGGTATTTTAGCAACAGCTTCTCCAACATTCTTGGAGTTCGAAAATGGAAGGTTTGCAACTTACGTATGTTTTATATTGTTAAGTTGTTTTTTGACCCCTACACCTAGGAAGCACAACTTAAATTGTTTTAAAAGGGGGAATTGGAGTTGAATGCCAACTTTGGAGACTTAGCAATTTAAATGATAAAATTATAGATTTTCAAGGTGGACACCAAAAGTGATGGGTTAAGTGATTTTAATAAAATATAATATTCTCCTTGAGTGTGGCATCCCTTTTTGGAGGGAAAAACATTTCAAACTTATGGGTCTCAAAGCCTATTTATACACCCTCCTTGCTCTCATTTGGTTATGCTATTTAGATGTAATGAAATGTTGTCGAAATGCAGATTGAACTCTTTGGACTTTGAGGATGAAACCCCTCCAAGTCATCTTTAGTTTCGAGATTGAGAGATCTCTCCTAGCTAAACAATGTTGCAGTTTCATCTCAGGGGTTGAAATTGAGCGTATATTGATGATGGCTATCTCATTTCTTTCAATTTTGGTTAGCTATGATGTTTTCTAGAGATATTTTGGTGTGCGTGTGTGTTAGTTTCCAATATGCAAGGTTTTTGGAGTGTTTTATCAGATTTTTAATGTTGCTAGTTTGCACCTAACTAACCCACGTTTTTGCTCATGCTGATAGGAGTTGAAACTATTTTGTGGGTGTTGGCTCTATGTTTTTCTCATGCTTGGGTGCCACATTGCTCCAAGTTTGGTGATTTTAGAAGGTGAATTGGATTTTTAGTAGCTGGCCAACCTCCTCTGGGGGCCATACATCTTGGTTGAAGGTGCTTTGGGAATCGTGTCAATGCTTTCCTGACTTGTTAGTGGTGGCTTGGTATCTAGACTTGGACACCTAGCTGAGTGTGACCTCTTGCAAGTGGTATGGCTTCATTCCGTTGAGTATTGGAGGAGTTGTGATCATTTTATAAAGACTGGTTTGGGTTTCATTCTCGTTGTTTGTGCATATCAGACTGCTGCATCAGTCATATCAGACCTGATACTCTTTGGTCTTTTCATAGTTTATGATGCCTAATTGTTCTTATGTTGCAGGGATTGTTTATTGATACATGGGGCTATCATATTGACTTGCTTAACTCATATTATCTTGCACTAGACACTCATTGTAACGCTGAATTGGTAGAACCAATCAGCTATCTGATTTCTTGTTATTTTGGATACTTATCCCACTGAATAAGTGGTTGCTCTCGCTAAATAAGTGGTTGAGCCTTTGCTTTATGTGCTTCTCACTCCTGCTGAATCAGTGGACGAGTTTCTTATATATCCTTCTTTTTGCCCACTGAAAAGTGGAAGTTGGTTGGCTTGCCACCAAGTGCATTTCCTTTCTTGTAATTCCAACTAAACAAGCAATTATTTACTTTCCTTCACTTGATTATTATTGCTCACCCCACTAAAGAAGTGGTAGCATAGAGAAGTTTCATTATTGTAAGCCAACCATTGTATGCTGTCACCTTGCCCACATCGAGATCTAGGTGATTAGAAAGTGTGAGGTGCTCATTTCTAGTTAGCTTGTTATTTCAGTTATTGCAAGGACCCTTTTCACCGTATGCTTTCGCGTTGCCTACACAGGGATTTGGGTGAGCAAAAAATGGAGGTTGCCTATACAATTGCTTATCTTCACATTTCATTTAATGCTAACAGATTAAAATTTGTGGAAAAATTGGGGTGGTTATTACAACGGCATTTCAATGGTGCCTTGTCATAAAGCCCTTAACATTGATTAGGCACCATTCACCACAAGTCCGAGCTTTTGGCGTAGTGGTTGCTTAGCTTGCTATCAAAGCCAAGGTCTCGAGGTCGAGACTCTTTGGGGCGAGTGGACTATAATGTCCCATAGGCTTCGGTGGGTGATGGTCCCCATCCTGGCACTCATGCCCCGAAGTCTCCTCTCTTGGCGTCTGGTAGCCATTCAATGGTGCCCTATCGCTTAGCCCTTAACGCCAATTAGGCACCATTTACCACAAATCCAAACTTTTGGTGCAATGGTTGTTGTAATGTCCCCTTCTCAGGCTTAATCAGTTCAGTTGCGATTAGCCTATTTTTTGAGTTCCTTTACGCTAAGTGTTAAGGCAAGGGGACTCCAAAGTTCTTGGCGGACACAGTTGTGGTAGTACAAAGTTTCTATTGATGGCAGTGAGGTCAGTGGGTAATATTGATCTGAATGACACTCTCCATAGTGTTTACGGACTTTTGGGGTGTTCTCCAAACTTCTTGGAGACATGTCTATTTTTAGTAAGTCACCAAAATGGCTTCAATCATTCATCTAGTGCCTCAGTATCATTTCGGTGCAGTCAGAATTAGATTCCGATATGTTCAGGGATTTTTCCTAACTTGGAGTAAAATATTTTAATATTTCACCTAAGTTTATAATGTTTGATTATTATTTTTATAGCTTATGTTTAATGACTTTTCAAAAAAAGAAATTGGTTTCCAAGTTGGACGCCAAGGAGAAATAAGGAGCCTTTACATTTTAAAAATGATTATTATTATTTTTAAAAGGAATTTGAGGGAAAAGTAAATTATTTTATATTTTCAAATTGATGAATTTCCCTCCAAAAGCTATATAAGGAAGCATTGGGAGCTCATTTGAGAGATGTTGAAGACCAATAACGAAGTGTTACCAAATTGTATCTAGATTCTCCAAGTCTTTGAGGATGGTAACCCTCAAGGATTATTCTAGTTTTGGAATTGAGATATATTCCCTAGTTGGACTAGTGTGGTTTCATTTGGGGATCACTATTGGTATTGATTGTGGAGCTTTATGTCTTGGATTTTCAATATGAAGAATTTTGATGTGTTCTAGTATTGAGAATGTTTGATGAAACTTCCTTCTAGTTGCAGAATGATCTAATGTTGATTTTTTTTGAGTTGATGCTTGTTGGCCATACCTATGCAAGTACAGGTTGTACCCCTTCATTTGCTTGCGCAGATTGATGTGATGGATATTTGCTTATGGGTATTTTATTGAAGGTCTTCCTATGTTGGGCGACTAGAAAGAGGGAGTTTGCAAGAGTCAAAGAGGAGTTTTTGATTTTCCAAAGAAAATCACCCTTATTGTAGGCCGTACCACCTCTAGGGAGAGGCGTGTTGATTCTTCAGGGGAATCACCCTTCCTTTCAAAGCTTTAATGCTCCTTTGGGGGTGCCTAGACTCACCAAACCCTTTGCAATAAGTTTGGGGTTGTACTTTGCTAAGTAGAGAGGCTTCTAGGGAGGCATTCCATTGATGTTCTCTGCTGCAACTTCTTTTTCAGAGCTTCTATAGTTGAGTTTCAGACTTCCTTTGGTCACATTCTTGAGGTATAATTGCTGTTATATTGTTGGGGTATCTTGTTTTGGAGGTTGGAGTTAATTTGGGAGTGTTAAATTAGTTTCATACCACTTTACAATTGTAGCAGCAATCATATATTGTTCTAGACTGAATTGTAAATGAGCTAATAATGTAACATTGAGTGGTAGTACCACCAATGAGTTGCTCTTGTTGATTTGTTGTTACTTACCCCATTGCATAAGTGGTTTCACTTGCTTGCCCCATTGAACAAATTGTTTTCTAGCACTTGCTCACCACTTAAAAGTGGAAGAACTTGTTTTACATTTCAGTATTATGTTAGCTTTCCCACTGCAAAGTGGATGTGCTTAGCTTACCCCACTGAACAAGTGGTTATCATTTTCAGCAGCTTAGTTTCTATTGTAATCCTTACATCGTATGCTCTCACCTCGCCCACACTGGGAACTTGGTGATTAGAAAGTGGAAGGAAGTTGTTTAGCTTTACTTTTTGTTTTGGAGCTAACAAGTTTTAAATTTCAAAAAAAAATTGAGGGTGCTTATTACAGTGGTATCAAAGCTCGTCATTCTACCAGCCTGTGCCCTTTGTTTACTCGCTACAGGTACAATGACGTACAGAGTAAATGGAGATATAAAATAACATTGACAGCATATAATAATCACATGTCAATCGCACAAAACATAGATATGCTTCTTATTTAAGTATTCAGCAATTACATCATAATGTCTCCAGACAAAACATAGCATAGCATAGTAGAACCATCCCCCTTCCTAACTACATGACTCAAGTACATATAGTACGTTGGCGGTGGTTAAGGTACCTGTTGTGACCTTTTCACACATCACCCCATTCAAGATAGGGACCCCCCCTAATTTTTGCTCCATTCTGGTCTTTTGGCTTTGGTTCTCTCTGTCTCTGGTCTTTTGTCCTTCCGGGGATGTCCCGTTTGACCTCAGTTGAAGTAATTGACAAATTTAGGGTTTCTATCCTTTAGACCCGTTCGAGGTCAAGATTGAGTTACTCAGGTGAAATCTAAGTGCAGCAACACATTCAAAAAGCTCAAGGCAGAATCCCCCTAAAATCTCACTGAAATCCGACAACTTACTATTTTTAGTAAGTGCCTAATTCGAGGCTTGTTCCTCAGGATTTCGGGATTCTAATGACTTCAGCACAATCAGGCAGCTTCAGAGTGCCTACACGCGAAATTTGAACGGATTCAGACAACTGGCTATTTTTAGCAGTTCAGCCTTCAGAGGCTATTTTTAGGGTTTAGACAAGCAATTCTCTGGTGAATGACAGGAGAATTGATCTGGGTTTTCCAAGACCTTCGCGATGATGTAGCATGCAAGACGAGATGGTGACTTTCAGAATTCAGCCTTCCGAGGGTTATTTTTAGGGTTTGCATGCAAGAATTTTCAATGCATGTCCGGATATTCCATCTGGGTTTCGCGAGAGCTTCGCAATGATATGACATGCAAGTGGATCGGATCAATTTTCAAGGACTTACTATTTTTAGCCAGTGCCAGAACTTTGACCAGTTTTCTGGGTTTTTCTGGGTCTTTTGAGATCCCACAGACGCTATGACACGCAAACTCGTCCGACATCCAGTTGACCACTTTCCGGACACTTACTATAAATAGCAGTGTCATCCCAACAGCTACCTATTACTTCATTCCAGCGAGCAGATTGGCAAACAGTAGAAATCAGGCGATCGAGAGCAATCTAGAGCACATGCAAATCAGATTAGGGTTTTCCCCTGCCACGTCTAAAAATAGATGAAGCAAAGTGCAGAGATGTCAAAACGAAGCACGCCACCGGAGTTAGCATCTTTCAAGCTACCTACTGGTAAAATTTGAGCACAATCTGAATACTTACTATGTTTAGTAAGTCACCTCATGGCTAAAAATAGCACGTCCTTGTTAGAGAAAAGGTGTGAACAGGTCTCTTATAGCATCAAGAACGAGTGGAGCAAATTTCGAAGCAAACGGAGATACAAAAGTTGATCAATTCTAGGGTTGCTAAAAATAGTATGTACTATGCCAGATGAGGTATGAACAAGGTGACAAAAGTCAGTGAAGGCACAGCCACCCCACTTCCAGCTCAGAACAAGATGAAATGCAAAGAAACCCTAACTTCTCCGGGTTTACTAAAAATAGAAAGCTAGGGCATAAAGGGCGTTGGAAACTCATAAAGGATGACTGGCATGCAAACACCTTCATATGCGCCTAGGAAGAATAGAAGATACAAAAATCTCTAGGTGAGATTTTCCTGAGCAGTGGTTGAAAGGCGCCAGAGGGAGATGAAAGGTCACCTAAGGCAAAAGAAAAAAAAATTCCTAAGGCA